>BJKM01000401.1:0-495000 GCA_015082035.1 Chaenogobius annularis
GAAAGACGTATAGATGTATTTTTCACATAGATTTTATAAAATGTTTCTCATCCATAATTTTCCATGACAGTAAAACACAGATACTTTGCCTGTTTAGACTTGGGACTAAAACTGTTGTCATGATCTGCTCCCTGTGTTGATATGCTCTTGTTTCTGGTGGTATCTTCTTCTCCTTCTGTTACTTTTAATGGCGGTTGAAAAGGTGCATTTACAGCCACCTACTGTAGTTGTACATCTAACTTCTTCTTTGGTGTTTTCGCCACCTACTGTAAAAAAAAAAAGAAAGGAAAGAGAGCGAAAGAGAGAGAGAGAAAGAGAGCGCAAGCTACAGTTCCCTTTTTGGTGATATGGTCATTATGATTCAGCGCCTCTGTTTAATGCAGCTTTATTTATTCTCTTATTGATCAGCCTCTGACTGAATGACAGGTGGAAAAAAAAACAATCACTTTGAAGAGATCACTTGCAGAAGTAGCAGATGGCCTTAGTTACTTTAAATATAAATCTACTGTGCACATTAATTGTATAACAAAGAAATTGTGATTTAGGCTCAAGAAAATGGTTTTATATTTTTTCGAAGGGATGCAACTAATGATTATTTTAGTAGTCAACAAGTCAAACAGTTAGTAAAATTGAGCGCTGGTACATGGCTCCAGGAGTCATGAGGCACGAGATCCGGCAAAACGGACTCGTAGGGACCTTGTTCCTACCTCCAGGTGAACATACACAAATCATACGTACAATAGCCTGTGTAAAAGCATAAAATAGTATATAATTTACATTGGTTAAAAGTAAAAGTACATTATTTACTTGTACTGAACTACTGAACTATTTCTGCAAGTACTAATGTACAATTGTGACCACTATGGCTACTAAATCTGACTTCATGAAGTCATTTGAGTGCCTGGTCTTGCCCCACCTCAAGTCCTTCACCTCCTCCCTGCTGGACCCCCTGGAGTTCGCCTACAGAGCCAACGGGTCATCAACCTGGCACTCCAGCTGAGAAGGTGATCGGCTGCGGACTTCCATCTCTTCAGGACCACCAGATCACAGCCGACCCTTCTCACCCTGGACACAGACTATTTGAGCCACTCCCCTCAGGCAGGAGGCCACTCCCCTCAGGCAGGAGGCTACGGTCCATCCGGACTAGAACCTCCCGCCACAAAAACAGTTTCTTTCCCTCTGACTCATGAACACTTCTTAACACCTGCCACTTGAACTACAATTTAATCAAACGCTCACTGCACTGTTCACTTAATTTAACCATACATTTTTGTGTACATAGTAAGCCTATTTTTATTTTCATCCTATTGTAAATTTAAATTGTTTTCTTTAATACATGCCCTTTTGATTTCATATATGTTGTTTTTATATATTGTTCATCGTTGTATGTTGCACAGAATCACCTCAGTAAGGTCCTATGTTTGTGAATTTTGTTCATTGACAATGGCAATAAACCTATTCTGATTCTGATTCTAAATCGAAGGGCAGCGGTGGTTTTTGGAGCTGGACAGCCGCCCATGGCTCCATTGCCCGAGGAGGAGGGGCCGATGCTCTGTGCAACACAACACATTGTCCAGACGTCACGCTTCAACGGCCTCGTCATGCAGCCTGTCTTTCGTACAGTAGGCTATAGTCTGCACTACTCCCCCAGGCTCATCTGGGCCCTGCCCCAGCTCCTTATCACCGGGCCGACTCAAGGCAGAGCTCAACTCTTGGGCCGGGGTTTTCTGTGGAGTTTTCATAAAGTCCGCTACAGGGACATTAAAATACATCTTAACTCGCCTGCTTGTGCGTAAACTGCTGCTGGTTAATGCACAATTTGCACATTTGAGAGACAATTCAGTGTATGTTTAACGTCCAACACCAGTCTATGATGTTTGGAGCATTTAATATTGGCTATATGAAATGTGAAATATGAATATAATTCAAATGTTGATTAAATTACATATATTCTCTCTCCAGGTCGAGGTCCATTCCCAGTCATGTTAGACCTTTGGGGATTTGGCGGCGGTTTGGTGGAGTACCGCTCAGCTCTGTTGGCGTCCAGAGGCTACGCTAGCTTCTCTTTAGCATATTTTGCACACAAGGATCTGCACAGGCCGCTAAACACAATCAATGTTGTGAGGACATATTTAGGTGAGATATTTCACAGTAGGAACATTTTGTAGTTCCTGTGTCATCTTTTAGTACAGGCCCCCTTTCACATACACAGAGGGAACTGGGGACCGAGTCTCATCTGTATGAAATCAAATGAATAATACCTATGTAGTATTTGTCATTGAAATTTTTTTTTGCAATGTTCTACAGGCGGTGTTTCAGTTCCTTCAGGACCATGATTTGTGGGGACAGAGTGGGGATCATAGGCCTCTCTTATGGAGTTTATCTGACTCTTAAGAACATCCACCTTATCTGGAGTCCCCCGAGTCCCCTTGGCAGTGCAAAGGGGAATCAGTTGTTTTACATAATGTTATTATTAATTTGTTTCCAACACTCAGTACAAGAAACCAGTACTGATTTTGCTGCTGTTTTCCTGAAAATGACCTATTTCTGTGTTTTTTCTCTCTCTCTACAGCCATCTTTTTTGATTTGCATAAACGGACCAGTTGGCAGCACCTCTTCACTCTACGATGATGAGGGGAGGACGGTACCCTTTGAGCAGTTAATTAATTACTCTATTGGTGAAAACAAAATCAACTGTTGGAGCAAAAGTTAAAAAATGGAAGAGGCTAAAGATGACTGTCAATCTCCCTCGGACTGAGGCTCCATGCAAGATCCCACCTCGTGGGGTTGCAACGATGATATGAAAGGTGAGGAATCAGCCCAGAACTACGGGAGGAGCTGGTCAATGACCTGACCAGCACTTCATCACATTGTACAGATTCATATTGCACAGACTCATATTGTTTCCATGGAGAATTTTATTGCTTTGCTGACTTGAAGACAAGTTAACCGTGGCGAGGCGAAACAGCTACAAATTCCAATAAAAACCTCTGTTGGGAAATAAATGATATATACATTTAATGCCATACTGTAACATTCCAGGCAAGGAAGCAATAACATCTCCATGGAAACAAGCATGTGACATACCACAAACCATGCCACCAGAGAAGTTACACAGTGCACCTTTAGCTTTAAGCATTAAGAATGTCACGGTTGTTTGGTCATTGTGTCAATAATTATGAATAATGGTAAAATGGCGATGTTTCTTCTCACTAGTATTTGAGTGTGTGTGTGTGTGTGTGTGTGTGAGGTGGTCTTTATTTGCTTGATCTGTCAGTATTTCATGCTATTCTTCATTTGGAGAAGACTAAAAGCCTGTGGTGAAGGCCACTTGTTCACTCGCCTCTCGTACCCCGGGGCTGAGCACCTCATCGAACCTCCATTTACTCCCATCGACAGAACGTCAAATCAAAGAAAAGTGAGTTTATCTCCGCTGGTGCCACTGGAGCACAACAGAGAAGGGGATTCTTGTATCTGAAATTAAAAGTCACAATCATTCTTCCCATTTAATTCACACCTCCATCCATCCATCTTCTTCCACTCTCTGGGGCCGGGTCGCGGGGGCAGCAGTCCAAGCAGGGACTCCAAGCCTCCCCTCTTCCCAGACTTCCTCCAACTCCTCCGGGGGGATCCTGAGGCGTTCCCAGACCAGAGAGACAGTCCCTTCAGCGTGTCCTGGGTCTTCCCCGGGCCTCCTCCCGGTGGGACATGCCCGAGACACCTCCCTAGGGAGGCGTCCCAGGAGGCATCCGGAACAGATGCCCGAGCCACCTTAGCTGGCTCCTCTCTCAACATGGAGGAGCAGCGTGCTCTACTCTGAGCTCCTCACGTGTGAGCTGAGCTCCTCACCCTCTCTCTAAGGGAGCGCCCAGCCCCCCTGCGGAGGAAACTCATTTCGACCGCTTGTATCCGCGCGATCTTGTCCTTTGGGTCACTACCCAAAGCTCATGACCATAGGTGAGGGCAGGAACGTCGATGGAGCGGTAAATCGAGAGCTTTGTCTTTGGTCTCGGCTCCTCCTTAACACAACAGTCCGATGCAGCGAGCGCATCACTGTCAGACGCTGATCCAACCGTCAATCTCACGTTCCATCCTTCCCTCACTCGTGAACAAGACCCTGAGATACTTAAACTCCTCCACTTGGGGTAAGGACTCCCCACCCACGTGGAGAGGGCAAGCCACCTTTTTACTGCCACATGAAGGGTTTAAATGCATGACAGAGAGTAACTGGCAACAGTATGTAGTAACTTGAGCTGCATTTGGTCCTGGTTTAGTCCTGTGTACTCTGTTTCTAGTCCTGGCCTACATTTAGTCCTGGTCTAGTCCAGGTTTAGTTTAAACCTTTATTCTGTTTTTAGTCCCAGTTTTATGTGGTTATGTGACCATAGTCTAGACATACCATAATTATATTGAATCCAAAAAAATAATGTTTTAAATGATTTTATTCTGTGAAAAGTGTTATAACTCGGCTGTTTCTAAGTGAACTATGTAACATTTTCTGAAGGGTCGGCCTCGTGCTTGTTTCCACAGAGATGTTGTTTCTTCACCTGGAATGTTCCAATGTATGGCATTAAATGTAAATGTACTCCAGGTGACAAGTCTAGGGTTCAGGTCTGTGAAGAGGCGAGCCTGCTTACAGGGAGAATGCATGTTTTTCCATGGTTTATTGAGCAATAAAAACATCTGTATTTGAATAACGTGTGTAAAGCCATACTGTGGAGCATTTCTGACATAGCAATAGCATCTCTATGAAGGCAAGCGTCAGAAAAGTTACATAGTGCATCTTTTTTATTACTGTTTGAGGTGGCCGTTCTACTTTTGCTGTCACAGACATAATTTGGGTAATTTACTTGATTCTGAATTGAAATGTTTTTGTTTCAGCGTTCACTCTGTGGGGCGGCCATCTTGCCATCACGCGGCGGCTCAGGAAGACTTCTGGACAAAGATGCAGCAGTTCATCGACACTCACCTCAGAGGAAGCAGAGACCACTAAAAGTACACCCGATAATGTGCCCTAAACGTACCCTACGAGGCAGGGCATTATAACGGCCTCAAAAAGGGAACCAAAGAATGAATGAGTGTATTCTGACAAATAACATCACATTATGTTCGTGAGGATCTTTTTTAATATATACCTCAATGTGCAAAACTAAGAATGACATAGAATACAGGTTTGAATATGAGTCTTCCGACAATGCACCAGGACAAAAGACTTCAGACGGTGAAACGCGTACGGTTCGTTTTTAGGTGCTACTTAGGACTATATTTGTGTCTCATTATTATATCATGTCAGTCTAAGTGTTGGAAAGTAACAAAGTACAAATGTTTTTAAAAGTACAGTGTTTACAGTGTTTTAGGTATCTTTACTTTACTTATAGTTTACTTAAACTACTTAAACTTAAGTACATTTTACAGTGGATATGAGTACTTTCTACTCCAGTACATTGTTGAACTGGACTGAAAAGTACTTTTCTGTCCGGTGTGAGACCACCTGAAATGGCGATGGTAAATATATTAAAAAGAGATATAACTGAAGTTATCAGTTCAATTGACGCTTCCTTTAAAAAAAAAGAAAGAAAAACAGCACAATTCTTCATCAAGATCACTACATTTTGACTAGATTTTTGTATGTGGTATTTTTCCTTTTACTTGAGTAATTTTTGCGCTCTTGCATCTGGACTTTTACTTACGTAACAAGCTTGAAATTGCCAATAACACTACTTGTTTCTTTGGTTCCAAGCTTGGTTTCCATGCTTACACTGTGCAGTTAAATTCCATTTCTATTCAGTTTAAATGATGCAGCACACATTTGTATTATTTGTATGCTTCTATACAGTGAGTATGTTATCAGACTTTTTTATTGACACTAGTGTTGACAAGCAACAACAGTCGAAAGGCACATTCACACATAATTCCATTAAAACTGTCATGTGCAGATTTCCAACACTCAGCTCTGACCCTCGTTCACACAGGCTTCAGTCCCAGTCTCTACACCCGGCGTGAGCGTTAGGACCAACTTAACTTAGGACCAGCTGGTGCACTCGGCTTCAGCTGTTTGTAAAACGGGTCTTCGGCTACGTCCGACTATAATTTGAAAGTTAAGACCAACATGAGCATGACCGAGCAGCGGCTTGTGACCACGGTCAGATGTGAACAGTCCCTTGGGCCCCGGAGCGGCTCTGTCTGCTCTGATTCAGCGGGGCTGTGGTGGCTCTCCCCGGGCGCTCTCGGCTTTTCCCCGTGCACTTTCTGCGCTGCAGCTGCAGCCACGTTCACACTCAGAGCTCCCTTTGTTTGAACCTAGACACCGTCCACAAATGTGCTTCTTGTCACGTCTATAGGCAATAAAAGAATCCTAGAACAAAACTAAGCAAGACAGAAGTTCCTCCTCTGTCTGTAGAAGTTCCGCTAACAGCAACTAAACACTTCCTGTGACCCTTACAAAATAAAGGCCTCTGTGTTTTCCAGCTACAGAAGCAGCTTTATTGTCACAAGGTCTGACAGCGATAGATCATTTAAGTTGAGCTGGTGCACTCTGTCCAAACTCGAGTCATTACGTCCCGGCGTTAGAGCTAGAAATAACGTAACTTGCGACCAGCTGGTGCACTCAGAACATTACCAGGTCAGTTCTGTTCACACTTAACCTGGCACTTGTTTCTGCTTCTATCACTACAGCAATTATTAAAACTAAATAAAAATGGAACGTAACTGCTCAATGTAGCCATGGAAACCAAGATCGTAACAAAAGAAACAAGCAATGGTAATGACAGTTCTGACTTTATTCGCACATACACCTTCCCTGCTTTAGTCCTGGCAATCTCCATGGTAAATTTCCCTGGTACATTGCCAGTTTTGGCTTCATTCGTGGTAAATTCCCGGCTAAGGGTGCATGTGTGAATGGGGCTTCATATGCCGTAATGAAGTGCACTAAATCCTGTTATATGTAGAAACAAGATTATGGACAGAATATTTACTTTATGCATAGAATATTTACTATGCAATCATTCAGGTCATATTTTGTCCTCATTATACATTACATCATGATGTCTAATTATAAATAACCTGCTGAGTTTGTAGTTTACAGCTCTATATTTACGTTTCTGAAGAGTTTAGTGCTTGCCTGGAATGTTGCACAGTATGGCATTAAGCTTATTCCTCTTCAAGAGGACAGTCATGATATAAAGCTGTATATAATGTAATATAACATGTTTGTGACCCAGCAGCTCAGCGGGCTGTTCCACTGCTCTTTTGTTGACTTTTTAAAATTGCCTCCCAATAAGGAGATCATGGGTTCAATTCCCGGGCCAGACCAACATCACACGATCTCTCATGGTGGAGTCTGCAAGTCCTTCCCTTGTTACTGCATCTATGTCCCTGTGACGCGCTGGCCCGGTCCAGGGTGAACCCGCCTAAGGCCCAAAGTCACTGGGCTAGACTCCAGTCCCCTGTGAACCACAACGGGAACAAACCAATGAATGGCCAGTTACGTAAAGTTTTGGACGTTTGAGCCTGCGCGCTGTCGCAAGATAGATACGTTTAATGCCATACTGTGGAACATTCTTAACAAAGCAACAACAAGCAGGTGGCGGGACCTCTGCCAGAAAAGTTACAGAGCGCATCTTGTAATTTTGAATATCATGCAATGTCACAATATTCACAAGATTCACAATTTTAAATTTGAGATCGATGACAGGACTGAATCTGAACATTTGAGCCAGTTTCTTTTAAATTCCTAGATGGTTAATCTTGACCTTTGACATATAAATCACTGTTTGATGTTTAAAACAGTTGTGTCTAGTTTTCCTGATTGTTGGGCACAAAGAGCTCGTGGCAGGCGGACGTCACCATGGCGATCAGCGTGATGAACTCCTGGAAATCGATCTTCAGGTCTCCGTTCTGGTCCAGGTCTGTGAACAGCTCGTCCAGGGTCTCGTTCTCGTTGATTTTCTGTTTAAAGAGACAGAAAGTACAAGTATTTTAGTACTGAGGCGGGGCATAATTGAGACGACCACTTCAATCTGGAAAGACTTAAACAGACAGAGAAAAGGATGCGTTCAAGTGACATTTCACATGCTGGTACATAGAGTATTGTGTCAAATATGTTAGAAAGTTGGCTCTTAAACTCAAACAGCTCAGAGATGATTTTAGACATATATATCATTAAAACAAGAAAATGTAATTGTAGTTAATCATTGATAATAAGTAAGCATTGACCGAGCCGTGCGTTACTCGGCTCTGAGTCGTTTAATCCGTGACAGGATCAATTAATGACTATAACAAACCGTTTGCCGTCTGAGGGATCCTTTTATCTCAGTCTTAGTTGAAGCTAGTCCCTCCTAAAAGCCGCTCGTTTGTTTACCCGTTGCTATGGTGATGTCCACAGTGGTATGAGCAGATTTATCAGAGGCCCGAGCTGCTGCCGCTGTTCTCAATGCGACGGAGCAGCGACTCTACCCCGACACCCTAGCGCCGCGTTCTTTGCGCGGCTCTTTTTCAAATTTGATCTAAAGGTGTTGGCGTTGCCCTTCGTTGGAGAGTAAGAGTGCCTCGCAAACGCTGATGCGGCTCCTGTTGCGGCTCTGACCTGAATGAAGTGGTTCATCTCGTTGTTGATCAGCTCCTTCAGCTCCGCCTTCCTCAGTTGGCACTTGTGTCCTGAGTATTTGTGGAAAACGTTGATAATTGTCACCATCCCCTTCTCCAGCTCCGACATGTCGTCCACCGAGGCCTTGGGTTGGAAAATACACAAAAGACAAGACAGACTTCTTCAATGACGAAGAGCGAGCGGCCCCAAAATGTGCAAAGACATTCACCATTTCTTTGTTTTCATTATTTAGTTTTTGACAATTTACAGAGCACGATTCTTCTAAACGGACTGTTATTCCTCCGCACTTGAGCTAAAAAACATTGTGTCTCAGATGGAGCGTACGGAATGTGTGGTGTTGTTGTTGTTGTTGTTGTCTGTTGTTGTCTGTTGTCTTCAGTGATTGTCCTGGAGATGAGATGATGACGATGGTGAAATGAATGAGTCTTGATTAACTGGATATTGAACTGAATATGAGTATTTGAAAAGGTGTTTATTGTGTTTGACGCGTTTTCTTCTTTTCTCTTTTAAGATGAATGCTGTCCGTGCATTGTCCTTGTTTAAATAAATAAATAAATAAATAAATAAATAAATAAATAGATAGATAAATAAATAAATAAATAAATACATAAATAAATATATACATAAATACATAAATACATAAATACATAAATACATAAATAAATAAAACCATTTTCAATCATATATTGCTTCTTTTTTTCAGTTTTTTTTTGTTAAACTGAAGCTGTAAATGCTTTTTCCACGTTATACATTGTTTTGTTTTTTTTGTAAGTCTCAAACAAAGGACGCATACGGAGCCTGTGCATTGACAGTTAAACCACTTAAGGTAACTCTACACTGATCTTTGTACTTTGTCGAGTCGTTTACGGCGTTTACGGAGCAAATGATGACAAAATATGTTTCTTACCTCCATTTGTAGTTGCTCTGTCTCGTCTGTGCTCCTTCTGCCCCTGTAGCCTCACCCTCTCCTCCTCTTTCTGCTCTCATCTCCTCTCTCTCTTCTTCTTCTTCTTCTTCTTCTGAGAGAGTCATGATATTGATCTTTTGTATTAGGCCTTCTGCACACGCCCCTGCTCGCTCCATAATCGCCCCGGTAATGGACAGCCTGTGGTCAGTCAGGGACCAAAAATGCATTCCCTGGTTTGTTTTCACGTGATGTGGCCTGACTTGTGGTCTGGGAGTGCATCTGAAGCGAGAGGGGGCAAAGGAGGGAGAGAGCGGGGAGTTAGCAGGGATTTATCTGTGCGTCATAATGTTGAGCTCGAAAGGGAAATGTGGTGCAGATTGGATAATGAATTTTAGCAGTAGAAAGTAGAAGACCAAAAGGCTAACGCAGCTGTACATACTGTTGAAAGAAGTGAATATCACATTTCTCTGTCCCAATTGTTTTGCTGATTTCCTGCGTCGTTTATTCACTCGCCGCCCTCAGTGACGTGAAGAATAAAGCCTTCTAAATGTGTAATGATTTAAAATTTGTTGTATTGTTATACTGTATCTTCACCTTGCCCCAGATCACCCTTTAAAAAGAGGTTTCGATCTCAATGGGTTCTTACCTGGTTGGATGAAGGTTAATGACGAAACAGATGAGGTCATTCTGATGTCACAGACGCCCTGGGAATGTGGCCTTCAGTCTGTGCCAAACAAATAAACAAGTACAATATAAAGTCACGAGAAATACACAAATAACAACAATATTCGTAAAACACGTATGACAGGTTAGATTTCACCATTTCACCAAAACATAATGATTGTATTTAAAACTTCTCTTGCCTATAGTCTTCCAAAGTTGGAGAATTTTGCTGAAGTTCAAAGACAGAAGAGAGTTTTCTCCTGCTCCAGACGCTGGTGTGGTGCCCGGGCTTTTACTCTGCCCCGACACGGGATCTTCTGACCCGACCTGTCAAGCTGCAATGAGATCTTTTGGACTTTTTCTGGGTTTTCTTATGTTTTAAGTTGTACTTGTGCAGTAGTAGTTTGACACTGAGCTCTGTGGTAGAATTCACTGCTGAACCATGACAGACTCCCCCATCACCACGTGGACTCCTTCCGCTTCCTCGGCACCACCATCACCCAGGACCTCAAGTGGGAGCCCACCATCAGCTCCCTCATCAAGAAGGCCCAGCAGAGGATGTACTTCCTGCGGCAGCTGAGGAAAGCCAAGCTGCCAGTGCAGATGATGGTGCAGTTCTACAACGGCCATCATTGAGTCCGTCCTCACCTCCTCCATCACCGTGTGGTACGCTGGAGCCACAGCCAGGGACAAACAGAGACTACAGCGCATTGTGCGTTCTGCTGAGAAGGTGATCGGCTGCAGACTTCCATCTCTGCAGGACCTGTACGACCCCAGGGCTCTGGGACGAGCAGGTCGGATCACAGCTGATCCTTCTCACCCTGGACATGGTCTGTTTGAACCACTCCCCTCAGTCAGGAGGCTACGGTCCATCCGGACCAGAACCTCCCTCTGCTGTTGGACTCATGAACACTTCTAAACACCTGCCACTTTAACTGCAAATATTCATCACTCACTCACTGTCACTTTCTGCACTACAACTGTAAAGTTAATTGTAACTCTTGTGCACATAGTAATGCCTATTTTTATTTTATACTATAGTCATTTTAAATTGTTTCTTAATGCATGCCCTTTTGATTGAATATATGTTGTTTTTATTATTGATCAGTGTTTTATGTTGCACCTTCATGCCGAGACAAGTTCCTATGTTTGTGAATTGTGTTCATTGACAATGGCAATAAACCTTTTTCTGATTCTGATTCTGATTCTGATTCTGAACTGTCAGATTTATGGTGCACGTCTCAGTCGTTACTGGACAAGAAACAAAAGCTTGTCTTCTCTGTCAACATAAATAAACAAAAGTGCATTTATTTGTGTTCGTAACAGCCTCAGAAAGATGGTCGTTGAAAGGACTTTAAGCCATCCGATCAATATGACAAGTTTGTGGAGACAATCAATTCCATTTCAATTCAGTTCAATTTATTTTTGTAAAGCCCAAAATAACAGCAGCAGATGCCTCGAAGAGCGACAGTAAAAAACAGATTAAATAATGTTCCTAGGAAATTAGCGAATGGATAAAGTCCCAACATCCCCTGTCCTTAGACCCTCCTTCTGCAGGAAAAACTATAAAACCCTTTGGGAGAAGGTAGAAAGCTCGAGGAGAACCACAGAGAAGGAGAGCTCCTGCTCCCACTGGTCAACAGGACACGCTTCCATTTGCAGATGAACTGTGGAGCCTGAACCATCAAGAGGAGACGGGGAGGTTCATCTGGAGACGGTTCATCCAGGCAGATGAAGATCAGTTCATCTGGAGTACAGCGCGGTCCTCTAGGCAGCTGAGGAGCATCTGGATCTACAGGTCAAAAGCATGTGAACAGCAATGAACAGACACAGGTGAACTAAAATATGAAATGTTGTTGATCTTGCTGAGCCTGAGGGTTTTGGGAGTTGAACAGAGAATAATGATCACATTTTATCATGTTGTGGTCCAAAGTGTGATAAGAGATGGAACACTCCTGGACGAATGAGGGATTACACCGACATCCATCATTACAGCAGATATTTGACATCAAGCAGCCGAGAAAAAGTATCTCTGACCCCTCTAAAATAGGTCTGAAACTTCTGAAACAGGTCTAAAATGGGTCTATAACAGGTCTCAAATGGGTCTAAAACAGGTCTAAATCTGGTCTGAACCTGGACTGAACCAGGTCTGAAGCAGTTCTAAAACGGGTCTAAAACAGACACGAAACAGGTTTAAAACGGGTCTGAAACGGGTCTGAAATGGGTCTGAACCAGGACTGAACCAGGACCGAACAAGGACTGAACCAGGACGGAACCAGGCCTGAACCAGGACGGAACCCGGACTGAACCAGGACGGAACCAGGACAGAACCCGGACTGAAATGGGCCTGAAATGGGCCTGAAACAGGTCTCTGGTCTGTACCTTGATGGTGAAGAGGAGGACTTTTCCTCTGGTCGCCATGTTCAGAAACACGATCATGGCCTTCAGCTTCACTCTGAGAGAGTTCCAACAAAACCCACCGTAGCCCCCTGTATAAAAACCCAGTGCCTCATGTCGTGCCTCTCTCGTCTCTTCTTGCTCATAAACTGTTTGTGCGGCTGTACTTAATGCATCGCTTTACCTCGCCGGAGTCTGCAGCTCTTGACTGGAATGTGGTTGTGGCCTGGGGGATGTATATAAATTGATTTAGTGGGTTTTCGGGCATCATCTGAGTATGCAGTGTAATGCATGTACTCCACGTAGGAATAACCTCAGTGAGACAGATGGCCGTATGTGAGTACTTTGTGTTACTGCATCATTCAGTTTGTGTATGTTTAAAAATGGCTACTGCGTCAAAAGTGCACGTTGTATTTTCTGGCAGTAATTCTCAAACGGTTCCCAACATGTGCCACCGAAGGAAACATTTGGCTTTTAGATTAAACCGACCCAAGATTAAGCAAATATTAGAAATGTCGAGCAATGGTTTTTCTCGTAAAGTAGATTTTTTTTCCAGGTTTAAGGGGCAGGGCCAGTCACAACAGCGTAAAATGTGTACATACCCTCGGTCTAAATATTCATTAATTGTCTTATTACTGATACTTTATGTTTATTTAACTTTATATTTTCATAATAAAACACACGCGCATAGCAATAGACTATAAAACAAAAAATAACGTACATTTTAATACATAACTTTTGCCTATCTCAACAGTTCCGAACGTGCATAACGATTCACAAAGTGGGTAAAGTGTCTTGCCCAAGGACACGATAACAGTGATTCACATACTCGCCTACTGTTATTAGACACAATTGACAGTAAGTGTTAGTTTCCGGCACTGGGTCTGGACAAAAAAAAAAAAAACACATCCTCAGAGTTAAAGCAGCGGAAGTTCACCGCACTTTTCTGGGTTGTAGGAATTGAACATCTAACTGGTGGTCTGGTGATGAGGGACCTGGACCACAGTACTTCCTCTCACGCCACACCCACATGTCGACAAGCATTAGAGTATATATGCCAATACAGCGGTGGGAAGTAACAAAGTACGAGTAAAAGTATCAAGTGCAACCATTCCTTAAGTCAATTATACAGCGGATACTTTTTACTTTTACTTCACAACCTTTGAGAGCAGGTGGTTGGAGAGGGACTGAAATGGCTGAGGGGTTTGTGTTTCCTGGCTTAGAGCAAACAATAACATCGGGGGGGGGGGGGGGGGGGCAAAATATAAAGGACCAATGAAAATGAAGCAGTTGATTCAGTTGTTTCTGTTGGGTATTGGTCTTTACCCTGTTCATACATTACATTTCTAAAGGGTACTTCTGCACTTTGAGCTGAGTCCATCGCCACTAACACAACCTTGTTGGGCAGATGTTCCCTGAGTACTTATAATTTATATGACTCCATGATTCTCCTTCTTGGTATTAATGTTTGTATTTCCTTATTGTTGTTTTAATCTGTTTATTACTGTGTGTGATTTGTTGCTGTTTTCACCTGTCTGTAATATTTCAGCTATGCTATATGCAACGTTTTGAGGTATATGATAATAATATTTAATATTTAATATAATAATATTTATAGGCATAATATACGCTATGGCAACGATCTTAATTTGCCATAATTCTGAAACCCATAGTTACACACCACATCGGTTTTATTTGTTTATTTGTTTATTTGTGTAAAGAAGTCAAGTGGTCATAATGTTTTGCTCAGATTTACGTGCACGCCCCTCTGCCTTCTGTGCGTGCGCGCCCCCTGCTGTACGTAGGTGACGGTACGTCAGCTCCTTCACTTCCTGGTGACGTCGCTGCCGTGACTTTGCCGCTGCCGCAGGCGCTCTGAAAGCCAAGCCCTTCTGCCTTCCTCTGCGGTGGTGAAAGCTCTGACCATTTCTCGTAAAATCTCCCAGACACCGGGCCTTACCGAGGTGTCCCTGGTCACTTCAGCCGCGTCAAGGAGCTCTCAGGGTGGCGCAGCAGCACGGCAGCACAGCGGGGGCCACGGATCCAAGCGACACGGCTGGGTTTCAATCTGGTCTTTGACAAGAGACAGGTCGTTTTTGACTTCTGCACTTATTTTTCAATGAGTCACTTGTTTATAAGTTTTGCCTGATCAATTTAAATCTGACCTCAACAGTGACGATGCCACACAATAAGAATGAAATCAAATCAGTTTGACAGCAGATTTCACAAAATCATGCCAGTGTTTATGCTCGGGTTTATGCTCGTGTTTATGTTCGGGTTTATGTTCGGGTTTATGCTCGGGTTTATGCTCGGGTTTATGCTCGGGTTTATGCTCGTGTTATATGCTCGTGTTTATGCTCGGGTTTATGTTCGGGTTTATGCTCGTGTTTTTATTGCTCGTGTTTATGCTCGTGTTTATGTCGGTTTATGCTCGGGTTTATGCTCGGGTTTATGCTCGGGTTTATGTTACGGGTTTATGTTCGGGTTTTATGTTCGGGTTTATGTTCGGTTTATGTCGGTTTATGTTCGGGTTTATGTTCGGTTTTATGCTCGGGTTTATGCTCGTGTTTATGCTCGTGTTTATGCTCGGGTTTATGCTCGGTTTATGCTCGGTTTATGTTTTATGCGGGTTTATGTTCGGGTTTATGCTCGTGTTTATGCTCGGGTTTATGCTCGGTTTATGCTCGTTATGCTCGTGTTGCTGCTCGTGTTATAGCTCGTGTTTATGCTCGGTTTATGCTCGGTTTATGCTCGGGTTATGCTCGGGTTTATGTTCGGGTTTATGTTCGGGTTTATGTTCGGGTTTACGCTCGGGTCTCTGTGCTCTGTTTGGGTTCACGCTCGGGTTTACGCTCGGGTTTACGCTCGGTTACGTTTCGGGTTACGCTCGGGTTTACGCTCGGTTTTACGCTCGTTTATGCTCGGGTTTTATGATCGGGTCTATGCTCGGTTTCTATGCTCGGGTCTGTGCTCTGTTTGGGTTCACGCTCGGTTTACGCTCGGGTTACGCTACGCTCGGGTTTACGCTCGGTTTACGTTCTCGGGTTTATGCTCGGGTTTATGTGCTCGGGTCTGTGCTCTGTTTGGGTTTACGCTCGAGTTTACGCTCGGGTTTATGTTTGGGTTTTGTGCTCGGGTCTGTGCTCTGTTTGGGTTTACGCTCGGGTTTACGCTCGGGTTCATGCTCTGGTTCGTGCTCGGGTTTATGTATGGGTAATGTTCGGTTTTATGGCCGGGGTTATGCTCGAGGTCATGTTCTGTTCATGTTCTAGATGTTCGTTCTCTGGTTCGTGCGGGTTTATGCTCTGTTTTTTGTTCAGGTTTATGCTCGGGTTCGTACTCTGGTTTATGCTCTGTTTTATGTTTGGGTAATGTTCGGGTTTATGCTCGGGGTTTATGCTCGGGGTTTATGCTCGATGCTCGGTTCGTACTCTGGTTTATGCTCTGTTTTATGTTTGGGTTATGTTCGGGTTTATGGCGGGGTTATGTTCGGGGTTATGGCCGGGGTTTATGCTCGGGTTTATGCTCGGGGTTTATGCTCGGGTTCGGGTACTCTATGGTTATGCTCTGTTTTATGTGTTGGGTTATGTTCGGTTTATGCCGGGTTATGTTCGGGTTTTGGCCGGGGTTATGTTTCGGGGTTATGGCCGGGGTTTATAGTTCGGGGTTTATGGCGGGTTATGTTGGTTATGGCCGGGGTTATGTCGGGTTTATGGCCGGGGTTATGTTCGGGTTTATGGCCGGGTTATGTTCTGGGTTTATGGCCGGGGTTCTGTTCGGGGTTTATGGCCTGGGTTATTCGGGTTTATGGCCGGGGTTATGTTCGGGTTTATGGCCGGGGTTATGTTCGGGGTTTATGGCCGGGTTATGTTCGGGTTATGGGGGTTATGTTCGGGGGTTTATGGCCGGGGTTATGTTCGGGGTTTATGGCCGGGTTATGTTCGGGGTTATGGCCCGGGTTATGTTCAGGGTTTATGGCCCGGGTTATACCCGGTTATAAGACTCAGATTCCTACAGTTTTGACAAGCAATTAAAAGGACACAAAATATATCATTTAATTTCTTTGCTGCAGCTTAATTTGGAATTTCCTGTTTTTAACTTGGAATTTCCCCGTTCACTTTAGAAAGTACCCGCCTATGATACTGCTACTTCTACTAATAATATGTAATACTACTTAGGGGTGGGTAATATTGACAGAAACTATTATCTAGATTTTATTTTGAATTGTTTTGCATGACCTCAATAACAGTATTTATAGTATATTTTAACAACGCATCAGAAATGTGTGTAAATGTGTGTAAAAGTCAAGTATCGCACAAAACGTGAACGTAACAGAAACATAACCACAAAAGATCAGAAATATCACTTTGGAAAACGACACTAGATGTTTCCGTCTCCTTTTTGAGGTCATTTTTAGACGATACACGTGATATTCCAATTTAGCATTTCTCCAAAACAACAATGGCGATATTATAATAATAATAATAATAATAATAATAATAATAATAATAATACTACTGCTATTACTACTTACTGTCACTACTACTGCTAATGTTACTGATATTACTTGGGCCTGAAATACTACAGCTAAATTTCTATCACTTATGTTACTCAGGAGCATTAGTCATTACAATTTCAGATATTTTATGTTTTTTTTTTTGCACCACAAAACTTTTTTAATGTCATTTTTAAAATTTTCTGCACAGATGTAACACATGATTTAGACGTTCCCCGCCCATTTTGGCGCTGGCCTATTTTGCTACGGCCTATAATTAGTTCTTTGGCCTGTTTTCTCGCTCTATGTATTCCTCTCTCTGTAAAAAAAACCTTTTGTATAAGCTCCACTTGAAACTATCTTAATCACAAGATCTGTAAAAAAATGAAATATATTAAATGGTATCTTTGTTTCCTACAATCAAACAGACCCACAAACGACTGAAATACATTTACCGTTTAGTTTCAGAATACTTTTGACTTCTGTAGTATTGTTTAAGTCCATTTGTTAGTTGATCATTTTAGATGTTGTTGTTATTTTAGATGTTATTCTCATTTTGTGTGAACGTACAATGACGTGTTGTTTCGCTGTTGTCATGTGCCGTTAGACATGGCGGACCTGCTGAAGTTGCTGCTCCGAGTGGCAGAAAAGGCCGCCAACGTGGCGCGAGTCTGCAGACAGGAGGCGCCACTGTTCCAGCTGCTCGTTCAGGAGAAAACCGGCGCGGACAAGAACAAGAAGTTTGTCCAGGATTTCAAAACGCTCGCCGACGTAATTATCCAGGAGATGATACGGCACAATGTCGGAGCACAGGTAAGACCCTAAAAGACCCTAAACCCCTCTGGGCGGGAGATGTACAACATGTAACAACGTTTTGGGTCGCACAAAGTATCCCCAACACGGTTTCAATAAAATAGTGACTACTGATTAGATTCGATTTCTGTGAGAAATAACAAAATTGCACTTGCAGTTCTGAACCAGGACTAGACTAGTACCAACCAGGTCTGAACCAGGACTAACCCAGAATCAAAACAGGTCTGAAGCTGAATTAAACAAGGACTAAACAAGACCAAACCAGGTCTAAACTAGTGCTAACCCAGAATGAAACCAATAAAGATTTTTTAATTTCATTTTTTTCATTAACTGGAAGATGAGTCGTGGGCCGGATTAAATATCTTGGCGAGCCTGATTTGGCCCCCAGGCCTTATGTTGCCTTAAACTAAAGAAGCTCCTCGTCGCGTGGGGCGGGATGTCACAACTCGCCAGTCGTCTCCGTTCACTGCTCTTCTGTCGTTCATTGTCTGATGTTCTCTCACATTCATCGTGGTCTTCCTCGGCCCCTCTTCGCCGCTATTCTCACTTCTAGAAGGAAGTTGTGGCTTTGTGACAGGCAATGTGGCCAAAATATCTCAAGTTTTCTGGGTGTTTTTGAAAAGATCTTCATGAACTGTAAATTCTTGTGTACATAGTAATGCCTATTTTTATTTGATACTATAGTCATCTTAAATGGTTTCCTAATCCATGCCCTTTTGATTGCATACATGTTGTTTTTATTATTAATCAGTGTTTTATGTTGCACCTTAACGCCAAAAATAGGCAAGTTTGTTCGTAGCGCACAAATCGTACACATGGCAATTCAAAGTGCTTCACACAACATGGAAAAAAATCACAAAGACATGACAGAAATCACAAAACCTACATTTCTGTTCATTCATTCAATTCAATTTTGACATGAATATTTTGACGTTGCTAGCGTAACAGATGTCTCCGGGATGGGCACGTCGCTTTTAGATTGAGTCTTTCGCGCCGTCTGCCTCTGCACACGTCTGTACACGAAGTATGTGTCATTGTAAAATATACTTATCTCGTCGACGCCTCCATCTTTGTGTGGCACTTTTGTATCTTTAACGAATCCTTGTCGCTGATCGTGCACTCACTTTTTACATCAGCTTTCAATGCTCATTTTGTGTTGTTAAAATGTTGTTTGTTCTCTCTTGATGGCTCCTACAAAGCAACATTTACTGTTCATGAATTTACTTCTGTGATTTAAAATGTAAACTTCGCGCATGTAATGTTTTTGTGATTTGTTTTCGCAGTTCCCTGAAATGGTTGGTTTCATTAATGGAGAGGAGTCGAACAAGTTTGAGAACGGCCTCGGTGAGTCTGGAGCTGCAGCAGGATTTTACTAAAGTCAAATCTGATCACAATATTTAGATTGCAAAGGAGCGACAGGCATGTTTGTGTTCTGTGTGGCTTCTAATGGAGGTCAACAGTCGTGCACGCGCTGCTTTTTGAAAGTCAAATTCACATTCATTCATTATCTTTGAAGTTTGGGAAAAAATAACTTTGACGGGGCTAATCAGCTTTGTGGTAACTTTTTTTTTTATGCCACTCCCTTTTTACTTTTGTTCTGTTTTTGTGTGTTTTCATTTATTTTTTAATCTCTATTATTGTCTTTATTTATTTAATAATAATACAAATAATTAATAATTATGAATAATAATAATTATTAATTATTATTAATAATAATATAATGATAAAAATACGAAAATGTCACACACACAAAAATAAGACTTTTCGCCACATTTTAAAGTGTTTGGTTTGAATATTATCACCAATTTACATTTCTTAGATTTCTTTTTCCTAAAAGTCTAAAGGGAAAAATGAATACGCGTTTGACTCCCGGTCCCGGAAGTGCATCATTCGTCTCTGTCTCTGAAGTTTGAACCTGTGACCTGTTGATCCAGGGGCAGACGCTCTACACCACCACAGCAGGCAGTACAGGCTCCTGTCACAGTCCACAGGAGAAGGCATGACTTCAGGCGGTGGTATGGGTGGATCCGCAATCATCATAGAGGGGGGGGGCAGGAACACACCCTTTAGTAGAAATTCAACACTGACCCCTCATGGTGATGTTGAAAAAGAGCCATTCTTTTTTAATTGTATATATTTTTTTAACATATTGCGCATTTAACAAACTCCCCTGGCACAGCTGGTGTTCGTGCGCCCCCTGCTGGTGTTTTGTATACATAAACATGGCTTTTAGTCCAAAGACAAAGATTTTAAAAGCTTTGGTTATCATTTCGGCTGCATGCACTTGAGGTAAAACAGGTCATTTGTTTACCTGGCTTATGACAAAAAGTGTTGTTGTTTTGCCAATATAAAGATCAAATGTTTGCATTATTCGTAGTGAGAATGGAATCACAAATTTGGGTACATTGGACTTATCGCTCAGCTCGGGACAAGGGAAAGTCATATGTAAGACGTGACTTTAATGTTATTTCTTGAACTGCTTTGCTCGTGTCTTCGTTTTCGCAGGAGAGAACGTGGTGGTGACCGTGTGCGCCTCCGAGGCAGAAACGGCTGCGTTACTGGCCAAGGTTTTAGACGGAGACTCGACGGCCGCTTCGCTTTTGGCCCGAGCCATTCACCAAGACCCGGCCTCCATCGACGCCGACACGGACGGGCTCGGCATCCCCCTCCAGCCCTCACAACTGGGCATCTGGATCGATCCTATAGGTGAGGGAGGGGTACTACACGGGGCTAAAGGATTCAGTGTAAACAGGGATGGTCTGATGGGGAGTATTTGATATTTGTGGCCAGTATCAGTGTTCTAAAATGTATGGCAAGGCCTGCAAATTGAGGTGTGACCGGTTGCACGGATACGTTCTGTTCCTACATGTGAGGTGTGTTTGTGTGCGCAGATGCCACGAGTCAGTACATCGAGGGTAAAGAGGAGGAGCTCCAGCAGGGGGTGCTGTGTCCCTCGGGGCTTCACTGTGCCCTGGTCCTGATCGGGGTTTACCTCCGGAGCAGCGGGGAGCCTGTGATGGGCGTCATCAACCAGCCCTTCAACCACAGGGCCCCGGACGGCAGCGGGTGAGTCTGGGAATACTGTGTGCTTTCATTAGAAGCACTTTTTTGACCTTTTGACCTTTTTACCTTGTAACAATGTTTTGCCATCAAAAACGTGCCTGGAGTTCAAATTAACTACATACTTTATTTAAAATTTGACTACATGAAGCGAAGGTTTAGTTGTCCAAAAACAGAATTGCATGTTAAATACATTTAAAGACTTTCAGTCCTCCACCTGCAGGTGACGCCACCTTTTAATACTGAATCTTTTTAAATATGGCAGTTATAGTATTTGTAAAAGAAAAAGGTGAAATTATATTAGATTTAGTTCCTCATCTAATCTCCGAGCGGCAACATCCAACATCACACAAGGAAGAAAAAGAGTGTTTATTTAGGCTGTTGGCCTTACTACCCTTTTTAGGCTGTTGGCCCTTACTACCCTTTTTAGGCTGTTGGCCCTTTTTAGGCTGTTGGCCCTTACTACCCTTTTAGGCTGTTGGCCTTACTACCTTTTAGGCTTTTGGCTTTAGCCCTTTTTAGCTGTTGGCCCTTACTACCCTTTTAGGCTGTTGGCCTTTACTACCCTTTTTAGGCTGTTGGCCCTTACTACCCTTTTTAGGCTGTTGGCCTTACTACCCTTTTAGGCTGTTTGGCCCTTACTACCCTTTTTAGGCTGTTGGCCTACTTACCCTTTTAGGCTGTTGGCCCTTACTACCCTTTTAGGCTGTTGGCCCTTACTACCCTTTTTAGGCTGTTGGCCCTTACTACCCTTTTTAGGCTGTTGGCCTTACTACCTTTTAGGCTGTTGGCCTTACTACCTTTTTGAGGCTGTTGGCCTTACTACCTTTTTGAGGCTGTTGGCCCTTACTACCCTTTTGAGGCTGTTGGCCCTTACTACCCTTTTGAGGCTGTTTGGCCCTTACTACCTTTTGAAGGCTGTTGGCCCTTACTACCCTTTTGAGGCTGTTGGCCCTTACTACCCTTTTGAGGCTGTGGCCCTTACTACCTTTTGAGGCTGTTGGCCCTTACTACCCTTTTGAGGCTGTTGCCCTTACTACCCTTTTGAGCTGTTGGCCTTACTACCCTTTTGAGGCTGTTGGCCCTCACTACCCTTTTGAGGCTGTTGAACAACATAGAAACAAAAACGGAGTCCACAAAACAACTGTAGAACATTTTCATGACAGAATCAACATTCAACTCATAAACTGACTCCACCCCTAAAATATGATCTCACCTCCTTCCACAGTTGGCGAGGGCAGCACTTTTGGGGTGTGTCCTGCGATGGCCTGAACCTCTGCTCCATGTCCCGACCCAAACCCAGTTCCGGTCCGGATCTGTCCGCGGTCCTGAGCTCAAGCGAAAAACCCTGTGTCAAAGACGCTCTCGCCACCGTCTGCAGCCCCGACAAGCTCATGTACGCTTCCGGCGCCGGCTTCAAATTCCTGTGCGTCGTCCAAGGCCTGGCCGACGTCTACGTGCTCTCGGAGGGCAGCACGTTCAAATGGGACTCGTGCGCGCCTCATGTGCTGCTCAAGGCCATCGGCGGCGGCGTGGTGGACCTAAGTCAGGCGCTGGAGTCCGGGCTGGCGCGAGCAGAACTGACGTACCACCAGCCCAACGGCGGCGTCACGGGGGCCGACCGCTGGGCCAACGGTGGCGGACTGGTGGCCTACAGGGACCGGGCGCAGCTGTGTCAAGTTATCGAGGCGCTCCGAGGCAAAATCTGACCAGCAGCATCTGATTTTATATGCCAATTTACTGTTTTCAGTCCTTTTACCTGGCGCTTTACCTGGAGTGTCACCGCAAGAGTTCAAACTGGATTCCAATATAAACGAGGAGGTTTGATATTCTTATAACTTATTTCAATACCACACATTATAAAGAACACCTTTTTTCAAAACTTGTTCAAATGAGAATCTAGTTTTGATCCTAGTTTTAGTATCGATTAGTATCTGACAGTATTTGTAAGTAACTAAATTTTTTTAAAAATACCAAAAATCTTTATTTAGAATACTAATTTATCAGTATTTTGGACAAGTCTGTGTAATACCTCACATGTCCAGGAGGGATCCACATTCTCAATCTGCAGATCTAGTCTGAGAACTCTGATACTTATTCTACTTGAGTAAGCCCTGCCCACTGGGCGGAGCCTCTTGATAATAGCCTGACCTGAGTGTCAGCTGGAGCAGTATTTGTTGTTTACCCTCACAGCGCTGTAACAATAGGTATTAAAGTAGATATTATCTATATTGTGTGTCATTGTTGAGTTGAAACTAGGATCACGTATTGAACCATTTCCTTAGTATCAATATCGAGTTTGAACTTTTGTGTCACAATGCTATTTTATTGTATTTTATGGTATTTCCTACATTAGAAACTTTATCACCGTGAAGAATTAAGATTTTAGGAATGTGTTGAGGAAAACAAGGAATATTTTTTGTGGAAACCATCAAAACCAGTGTCCAAAGTTCTGGACATTATTGGACCTCTAAAAGAGTGATCGGGATTTACTTTTTAGGGTTGAAGGTTTTGTGACTTCCAGAACTGTATTTTTTGGGATAGAAAATATATTGTATAAAGAATGCAATATTTTGCTTATGATTGTGAGAGTTTAAATGCAAATAATTTATGTAAACGACGTAAGTATATTAAAACTTTAGTTGAACTGACTTTATTCAATCATTTGAATGTTTCTTGTAAAAACCTCTTGTGGCTTTTCTATGCAAGTGAAATGTGGATGCTTTTGTTTCATTAAGTTACTCGTTTTATGTAGTGTCTGTCTTTGTACTTGGTTATTTTGTCTAATTCATTTCTAATAAAAGTCCAAGAAACACCAGATCTTTGTCAATGCTTCATTTGTCTGATCTCGACAGGTTTGACATGTCACTCAAACATTGTGACTGCGTTTTAAGATTTTACTAAAATTGTCTTTTTTTTTCTCTCATTCTGACCATTTGATGAGGTTTATGATGTCACTTCCTGGTTGGACATGAGCAGCAGATGTGACATGGAGGTCTCGGTGATGTCATAAAAAATGTATTTGATTTGTGGAATACATTTTTTTACTTAGTTACCGACACTTTTCCGAACACGTGCGACAAATTATTGTATATTTTGTCTTATGTAATTGAGATATTTGAAATTTGAAAAAGCTCAGTCATTAGTAAAGTCTCTTTTTAAACTATCTGCTTGCTTTTAGGTTCTTAAAAATGTTTATTTACTGTCATACAGACTTGTTTATTGTAAGAGAACAGAAGTTAGAGGTGAAAACACTTATGCACTTTAAAGCTGTTCTTTTGAAACTTCTGTAGTTCACATAAATGTAAGGAAAAATATGTATTACAAGTGTTATTGTTACTGTTAAAAACTACCGCACATTTTCGCCACGTTTAAATCTGAGAAATGGACAGAATCAGACCTACATTTCTTCAGTCTTGATTTTGTACAAATTGGCCAAAAATTCTAAGTCAAAGTCATAATAATAAAACAACCCTTGACGTTTGAAAGCCCAATACAAGTCTATGGATGAAGTGGAGAACATGAATGAATGAAACATCTGTAGGAGCAGATTGGACAATGATGCTGTTCCACATGAGACCTGTGCGTTTAGAGCAAACCGAGCACAAAACAAACCTGCTGGAGTGAGTCCTCGTCTGGTGTTGGCAGTGGAGACGTGGAGGAAGCTCAGGCATTTTCAGCCTGAACAATCAGCTCCTTTTAAGGAACAGACTCATCTTTTTCCATTGTTTCAGGGCGTTTCGTGGGTGAAACACACAGACCTTATGAGGTCAAACTGATGCTCGGATCTGAACGGATGAGTCCAAATAAGAGTCCAAAAGAGTCCACTAACAAGAAAAGGTCTCTTTTAGGGATAAAGAAGGTTGAAGAAGAACTTAATTTCCAAGGCAACCCTTTTATTTTAGGGTCCACTTATTAACATAAACTAATCTGCATACTCTTGTGGTTAATATAGAGTGAGTTCATATGTAAATGTTCTGCTGTTAATTATACATTTACTGCACTTTCCTATTCATAACATTTGAACAAGCACGAATTATGATCCGAATAGACTTTTGGTAATAAAGTACTTTTGAAGCCCTGAATTAACCAAAAGATAAAATAGTATTATAATTCATGTTCAAATGTACTAATAATCAGTAATGAGTTTATAACATGTTAGTAAATGTCAGCAGAATAAGGTGGTGCAAAATAAGACATTTCCCAACAGGAAAGTTACATAGTGCACCTTTAAGTTCAGTGCGTTAGTTACCTTTGGGTTTAGGGGTTTTTTTTGTAAATAAACTCTCAGAAGACTCAATGGGCATTTCTCAAGAGCCTAATCCAATGTCAAAATAAATAACTGACAGATTAATCGATTGCCAACATAAACAATTTACAGATTAATCGATTGCTCAAAATAGATAACCGATAAATTAATCGATTAATCAAAATAAATAAATAACTGACAGATTAATCGATTGCCAACATAAACAATTTACAGATTAATCGATTGCTCAAAATAGATAACCGATAAATTAATCGATTAATCAAAATAAATAAATTACAGATTAATAGATGAATCCAATTAAATAATTGACAGATTCAATCAATACATCCAAATAGATAACCGACGAATTAATCGATTAATCAAAATAAATTAATTACAGATTAATAGATCAATCCAGTTAAATAATTGACAGATTAATCAATTCATCCAAATAGATAACTGATGAATGAATCGATTAATCAAAATAAATAAATAACAGATTAATCCAAATAGATAACTGACAAATTAATCGATTAATCCAGATAAATAACTGACAGATTAATCGTTTGCCAAAATAATAAACTGTCGGCTGCGGCTCCTCATGATTGGCTGCTGAAGCTGGTTCTCGAAAGGTCCGAAAGTCAAAAGTGGGTGGACGTAAGAGAGAGGAAACCAACGCTGCACGTAGGAAACTTTTATTTTGAAAACCAGAGAAAGCAGGAAAAGGCCCGGGACACTCCCCCTCCACGTTTCCTACAAAATAATGATTGTCATGTTTTTTGTGTCGCCTCTGCATATTATCGTTATTATTATTACTCTGTCAAAATGCAAAAGTGTCAGACGTCTGAACAGGCTGCGCTTGCCCCCTCCAGAGAGCGGAGCGACCCCAGGACTTGCAGAAAAGCCAAACGTGTCGATTGGAATTTCGAGGCGGAAACGAGAATTTAAGCTACAACTTTGAAGAACATTGTGATAAAAAAAACAAAAACAAACATGATGGCAAAACCGTGGCAACAAAACCGTTTGAGCAACAACCGTTTGGAGTCCGTTTGGAAAAGCAGGTTCAACTCAAACTCTGAATGTGTTGAGCTTGAACGCAGCTCTGTGATTGGTCGATACGCTTCCTTATTTGAAGCTAGAGCTATTGTGATTGGTCGGTTGGGTTGTTAGCTAGCTTGACTGATAAACAACATATCGTTTCGCTTCCTTTTTAATTTTACAACTTTGAGCCGTTGCAAAATAGGGCCAAATATAACAATTACAGCCACAAGGGGGCAGTAAAGACACAAAACATTGTATTTGAGCTGCGTTTTTTTTTTTCTTCGCAAAATAAAGAAACAAATGAAAAGTTTGAGAAGATTTCTTTACAATTGTGAGACAAACTTTGAATTTTAATCCCGAAAAGATCCAACTTCTACTCGATCGTAAACGCGTCTTTTTTAATCAATGAATTCTAAATTTTTATTTTGTTTTTACTCAACGGAAAAATTGACTAAATTAAAAGTTAAACCCACTCTTCAAAACGGGGCCATTTCTCCCAAAACGCAAACAAATCGAAGCAGTATTCAAATGACTCGTTGAAATTCAGATTTGACTCCGGAATCACAACTTTTCCGGCTTGTGCAAATAACACAAATTAAAATAAATAAAAAATAAAAAAGCCAGATTTATCGCTTTAAACTCCTGAAAATAACATGAAATCACAGCAACTTGTGTCTCTTCACACGGGAGTAAAACCGCAACAATTCTCAAGTTTTCTCTGAAATAAACCGCATTGTTCACAGAATAATAATACTGCAGATGGTTCATTATTCCTTTGATCCTCTTAAATGGTTGTCGGATAAATTATAATTGATTTAATAACTTTAATCGTGCCATTTTTATGTTAATTCAACTTATTCTCTGTAGAAAAATAGCACGTGTTTAAAAGGCAAATTGGAACCAGAATATTAATAAAAAGCTGCACTATGCAACTTTTCTTCAGTCACGCGCGTCTCCATGGAGATGGCACAGCTTTGCCTGGTTCCAGAGTATGGCGTTAGACAAGCTACGAGCCAGATCCGTGGAGAGGCGAGGCCGCTCACAGTGAGAAAGCAAGGTTTTTCCAGGGATTTTTTTTAGCAATAAAAACACTGTAATTGAATAAATCGAAGACAGTTTAATGCCATACTGTGGGACTTTCCAGGCAAAGCAATGACATCGCTATGGAAACGAGCAAAGCTACACAGTACATCTGTCGAACCCAAAACAAGTGCCATTATTTTTATATTTTGGAGCAAATCTGTTTTCGTTGTTGTGCTGTAAAATGACCGATCTTTTCCATAAATAATAAACAAAACTAAATTTGTTGATCTGGAATTGAGCATCTCGAAGTGTAAGTTTCAAAGTGTCTGTGTAGAATTTGAGTACGTTTTAGTTTCACTTTCAAGTCGTCCGCAACTTGAGCGGCCAGAACCCGCAAACCACAAAAATAAAACCATGAAATTCAAACGTTTGGGTTCGTTCTTCATTCCGAAAGTGCCTCTTTCACCCGCGCAGCCTCGTTTCTCTGCGCCATCCCTGCTTCTCTTCAGCAACTTCAACATAACATGAAATATTAAAATGGAGAACAGCGATTTTGGCAGGACAAAAAACAAAAACAAAAACAAAAAACAAAATAACACAACAGCTTCATTATGAGGAAATCAAAAAGGTTTTCTCAGTGGCTTTGGCTCACATTGTCTTGGATTTTGTCGAAAAAACTCAAAAGAAAGCGTAATGCGACTTGTTTGTGCGTCTGCATCGGATTGTTGCTATATGCCGTCTACCAAGTTATGAAGTTGTCGGTTTTTTTTGTCCAAAACGCGTGCCTCGAGTCGTATTTAGCCGTGTTAAATGTTTAAAGGACACATTGTTCGCACTGTTATTGACCTTTAAACCTGCTCTTAGAGTCTTAAAATAATGCATGCACACGATTAACGTTATATCTGTGAGGCGTTCTTTCATCAGGAGTTGGAATTACCATGCGGAAATAAAGGAAAGCTAGCTTGCCCGGACATGCTAATGTCACCGCGCGGTTGTAATGGACGTGATTCGTTGCAGAAATGGCGATGATTTACTTAAACACAGCGCCGGAGACTTTGGAGCGCCAACTATGATGTCAGAAACCAGGGTAAGTTCAAACTGAGTGTTTTTTTCTGAGGTTCAGAGACGGAGAGAAGACGGGCTCGTAAACAGGATTAATGAAACAAGCGAAATACAACTCCAGGTATGCTTTTGAAGTGGGTTGTAATATGGTTCAAAGCTCAAAAAAGTAAATTCTGCACAAGATGGAACATTAGGACCTTCGAAATTTGCCCAAAGCCAAAGAGAAAATCGACTGTGGCATGAATTCAAAGCACCAACAGCAAAACTTCATTGAAACCAGCAGCGTTTCCGTTCCCACTGCACGTCTAATTCAAAATGGCCATTATTTCCTGTTTCCTTTCCTCGCACGTTGGCGTCGTAGAGTCTTCACCTCTGAAAAGGCTTGCGCACCTTTTTCCTCCTCCGCGGCGGTTTGCCAGTCTCTGCCCAGTTCTCGGCCGGCTCCGGGCGCTGGCTTCCGGGCATGAAGAAGCTCGACGGCCCCGGAGGCGGAGGGGGGAAGGTGGGGCCGGGGCCCGCGGGGCCCGCGGGGCCGGGACCGGGAGGAGGGTGAGGGGCCGAGGGGAAGAAGGCGCCGTTGGCAGACATGTCAGTAGGGGGCGCCGCTCCCTTAAAGATGCGGTTAAAGAAGTCCTGCAGGTCGGCCGGGTTTGTGGGGCCTGGGGGGTGCTCTGAGGGGGCTCTGGAACACAAGATCAAAGGTAAATACACTTTAAAGAAGACATTGTATTTAGAATGAAAATATAACATTTTGTTCACTGTGAAATGCAATATTGATGCAAAACAGCTCAGTAATAATGACCTCTGTTCAAACCTGCAGATCTGACAAGACTTCAGTATTTACAGTATTTCACCGTAACAAGCAGCACATTCTCATTTATGCATTTTTATCGTAGAAAAATGGCTGCGAGTCATTTATTAATCCGACCACAGATTTGAAACCCTTCGCTGGTCACCCCTCCTGGACGAACGCGGGATTGTACTGCGTAATCATGAGTACGTTGAGGGCAGCGAGCGCAGATAAGAAGCATTCAAGCCTCAAACACACGATTACTCAGCCAAGTACGAAACAAATACAAGTTCAAGTTAATGATTAGAACATGATAAACCACTTTTCCACCGTACCCTTTGAGATCCTGCAGTATTCAGACTCTCTCAAATATCGGCGTACATGACAGCATTCCATTTCATGTAGTCTGACCGATACTTTTGATCACGCTTGTTGTACTTTCACAACTAGAATCTAGAGCAGGGCTATTCAACTTCATTTTCCTGAGGGCCAGATTTCTCAGGAGCCTTCTCTCTGGGCCGGATAGGCTACTAACAAGATCGGAACCAAGACTAACCCAGAATCAAACCAGGTCTAAAGCAGAATGAAATAATGACGAAGCCAGTAAAACCAGCAAACCAGGTTTAAACTTGAACTAACCCAGAATTAAACCAGAAAATGACAATTTATTTTTTTTTATTTTTTTTTTGAAGATAGGTCACGGGCCGGATCAGATTGTTTGGCGGGCCTGATCTGGCCCCCGGGCCTCAAGTTGGATAGCCCTGGTCTAGAGGGCAGTACTACAACAATACCACTCCATGTGCCTATTGTCAGTTGTAAACACGATTATTTTATTCGTTTGGTGTGAAAAGCATCTGAAAAGAACAATAGCAGCCATGATTGGTCGTGAAGTTGGTAATGAAAACACTGAAATGACCAGAGTGGGCCAGAGGATGTCGGCAGCGCATTTGAAGAGACTTACGTGACAATAACTCATGAATAACCGTACAAAAGTGTAGCTGTATGAGCCTGTTTGGTGGGCAGACCTGTGTCGCGCGGAGCTGCTGTTCTTCGCCCCAAACGAGATGTGGTAGGGCACGCGGTGACTGTCCGGAGAGATGCTGATCCTCTGACAGCCCGCCCACTCTGAAAGTGGAACGTGTGATTAGTCCCGGAGAACTCCTATGCCGACGTGTTCGTCCGTAACCAGGGCGGTAACAGTCAATCAACTGACTAGACCTGTAATGATTGTACTTTTGATCACAGTTGTAGTTATCTGGACTGTAGAGACTCTAAAACACAGACCAAACAAACGTCTATAACGACAGTGGAAATAGAAAATAATAGCTGACTAGTTGATCATTAAAATAATTATAATCATTATATTTTTTAAAGTAACAGTGGAAGTCAAAGTAAGATCAGATTTAGCCGTTATAATCTGACTTTCGTGGTTCCTTCTGGTCCACGTACCTGTGATGTCGTAGACCTTGCCGTCCATGCAGGCGAAGTACGTGATGCGGAGGCCCAGCATGCTCGACTCCGCCCACAGGTCCCCCTCCTCGGCGCTATGGCGACGCTTGCACTCGGCACAAAACCGCGCCTCGGACGGCTCGCGGTCCATCTCGAAACGCCTGGGCACAAAAAGTAACACGGCCTTTACCGACATTGCTCTCGGCTAAAGGGCCTTTAGTCCCGGCCCGGCCTTTAGTCCCGGCCCTTTAGTCCCGGCCCTTTAGTCCCGGCCCTTTAGTCCCGGCCCTTTAGTCCCGGCCCTTTAGTCGCGGCCCTTTAGTCGCGGCCCTTTAGTCGCGGCCCTTTAGTCGCGGCCCTTTAGTCCCGGCCCTTTAGTCCTGCCCTTCAGTCCTGGTGGCCCTTCAGTCCTGGTGACCCTTTAGTCCTGGTGACCCTTTAGTCCTGGTGACCCTTTAGTCCTGGTGACCCTTCAGTCCTGGTGGCCCTTGCCCTTCAGTCCTGGTGGCCCTTCAGTCCTGGTGGCCCTTCAGTCCTGGTGATCCTTCAGTCCTGGTGATCCTTCAGTCCTGGTGATCCTTCAGTCCTGGTGACCCTTCAGTCCTGGTGACCCTTCAGTCCTGGTGATCCTTCAGTCCTGGTGATCCTTCAGTCCTGGTGACCCTTCAGTCCTGGTGATCCTTCAGTCCTGGTGACCCTTTAGTCCCTGCTCCTTTAATCCCCGCTCCTTTAATCCCCGCTCCTTTAGTCCCCACCCTTTAGTCCCCGCCCTTCAGCAACGCCCTTCAGACCCCGCCCTTCAGCCCCGCCCTTACTTGTGTTTTCCTTCACACTTGGTGCACATCATGGTGTTCATGGCTTCTTTCAGGTCGTCCTGGAGTTTGGTGAGAAAGTCGTTCATGGACTTGGACAGCTCCGACGCCGCCATCTTCTTTCTGTGTGGAAAACAGAGCATTCAGTGGCAGACCACAGGAGACAGCGCCCCCCGTGCTAAGGACCACTCCAGGACCGACTGCAGGGTGAGCGCAGTTGGCCCGTACTCACAGCTCGTATTCCCGTTTGGTTTCTGGGTTACTGACGATGTCCCAGGCGGCGCGCAGCACTTTGAACGCCTCTCCAGCTCGAGGATGTTTGTTTTTGTCTGGATGAACCTGAAAGACAAAAACAAGCCTTAGATCCAGCCGCCAAGAACAATGTGAAAAGTGCAGTTTCCCCGAGGCCACAGAAGAACTACGATTACTACGACTGAGGCTCGTCACGGTCATAAGAACGCAAATATGTCAATGTTTTTTATATCCTTCAAAAACTGACAAATACTTCTTTTTTTCTAAGATTAAACCAGCAAAAAGGACCAACCCATGTCCATTTTCCTCTTCACCGTGTACCCCTCTTAAAGTTTTACACATTTTATTTACTTTTATTGTATTCTACAAATACTTTATTCGACACAAATACTCTTGTTTTTCCCTTGAGGATCAATAAGGTTTGTCTGAGGGAGCGTTCACATGTGTCCTTGATGGTTTGAGCCCAGTTCAGTCTGGTCTAGTCCTGGATTAGGCCCGTTCTAGTCCTGGATTAGGCCCATTCTAGTCCTGGATTAGGCCCGTTCTAGTCCTGGATTAGGCCCGTTCTAGTCCTGGATTAGGCCCGTTCTAGTCCTGGATTAGGCCCGTTCTAGTCCTGGATTAGGCCCGTTCTAGTCCTGGATAAAGCCTGTTCTAGTCCTATATTAGTCCTGTTTTAGTCCTGGATAAAGCATGTTCAAATCCTGGATTATTCCTGTTCCTAGTCTTGGATTAGGCATGTTTTAGTACTGGATTATTCATGTTCCTAGTCCTGGATTAGTCCTGGATTAGTCCTGTTTTAGTCCAGTTCTAGTCCAGTTCTAGTCCAGTTCTAGTCCAGTTCTAGTCCAGTTCTAGTCCTTCTAGGATTAGTCCTGGATTAGTCCTGGATTAGTCCTGGATTAGTCCTGGATTAGTCCTGGATTAGTCATGTTCCTAGTCCTGGATTAGTCTTGATCTAGTCCTGAATTAGTTCAGAATTTAATACAATTTTGGTGTGATTTATGTGAAAAATGTAAAGTGCGAGGGCCTCTAAACTGTGAGGGCCTCTAAAGTTCGAGGGCTCTAGGGCCTCTAAACTGTGAGGGCCTCTAAACTGTGAGGGCCTCTAAACTGTGAGGGCCTCTAAAGTGCGAGGGCCTCAAAGTGCGAGGGCCTCAAAATGCGAGGGCCTCTAAAGTGCAAGGGCCTCTAAAGTGCGAGGGCCTCAAAGTGCGAGGGCCTCAAAATGTGAGGGCCTCTAAAGTGCGAGGGCCTCTAAAGTGCGAGGGCCTCTAAAGTGCGAGGGCCTCTAAACTGCGAGGGCCTCTAAAGTGTGAGGGCCTCCTAAAGTGCGAGGGCCTCAAAATGCGAGGGCCTCTAAAGTGCAAGGGCCTCTAAAGTGCGAGGGCCTCAAAGTGCGAGGGCCTCAAAATGTGAGGGCCTCTAAAGTGCGAGGGCCTCTAAAGTGCGAGGGCCTCTAAAGTGCGAGGGCCTCTAAACTGCGAGGGCCTCTAAAGTGTGAGGGCCTCCTAAAGTGCGAGGGCCCCTAAAGTGCGAGGGGCCCCTAAAGTGCGAGGGCCCCTAATGTGTGTCTAAATCTACGTAAACTAAAGTCAGTATTCCCTTCAGTGTCACCTGCACAGCCAGCTGCCTGTACGCCTTCTTCAGCTCCGCCTCCGTCGCGTGCACTTCGACCCCCAGAACCGAGAACGGGTCCAGCTCCTCCTCGGGGACGTCGGCCAGAGCCAGCAGCCTCTCCAGCTCCTGCCCCGGGGCCCCTCTGACCCCCTGCCCGGGCGACTCCGGGCTGGACGGGGCCGATCTCCTCCTAAAGCAGTTCCTCGCCTTCTCCGCTAACCCCACCAACTTTTGCCAAAACCTCGAGTCTTGAACGTACGCCCAACACCGCTTCCCTCGCTCCCCACCGACGCGCCCCAAAACGCATTTGACCCAAAGGACGGCAAGAAACACCAGCGCGCAGAAAAGCTTAGCGCACGATAAGGCAGAAGACATTGTGAATTTCCCAAACGTAACTAGTTTATCTTTAAGGTTCGTCGCATTGCTTTTAGTCCAGTTCAAGAGTCGCGTCGCATCCGCTCTCAACCCGGGAACATCCGAGATTTTAAGAACGAGTCTTTGTCCAAAGCCGTACAACCTTACTCCCCCGGCTTCCACGGCAACACCGCAGTTGTGAGTCAAAGTCACTATGATTTCGATCATCATATGGACGCACGAGACGAACCACGAGCTCACGGATTCCGAGAGCAGTTCTTTAAACGAGGAGAGCAGTTGGTTGCCAGTCCGTCGTCGCCCGCGGCTTTGTTGGTGATGGTGGTGGTTGCGTCTTCGGGCTTGCTTGTGTCTGGGCACGCCGCCGCCGCTTTTGGGCACGGGCGCCGGGGTCGACTCTGAAATGGAACCGCTGCTCCTCGCTCTGCCTTTCCTGCCCGCGCTCCTCCAATCGCCCTCCCCGTTCATCTCCCGCTGATCGTCTTCGTCTTGTATATTCTCCACGTCGGGGTCCAGGTCGTCCGAAATCTCCTCCGTGACTTCCTCGCCGCCGCCGTCGCCGCCGTCGCCGCCGTCGTCGTCGTCGTCGTCTCTGGGCTCGTAGAACGCGGATTCGCCGATGCCGGAGTCGTGGGGGCTGGACGGAGTTTGGTTGTCCCGCGATGCGTCTTCTTCCTCTTCATATTCTTTATTATCCGCGCTCTGATCCGTCGACGCGTCCCAGTTGCGACCACAAGGGGTCTCCTCCTCGCGCTCGGCCAGCCCGTCCAGCTCCTTCTCGTCGCCGTCGGCCGCCATCTTTGAACAGCTTTATTCGCAAAAGTGACACCTCAGTCTTGTCCGTACAGTGTTCGTGGCCAGACTTTTAAGACGGTATAACGCTGGGGCCACTGGCGTCCACCCCAAGTTCACCACCATCTCAGCAGCGGTCTCCAGGGGTCCAGAGCTGCGGAGTCACATTATGTTCTTTACCTGAAAAACAAAAGAAGACAATTAAAGCCATGCTATACTAAACGGTAGCAGTGAGTTTCATTATTTAAATATTCTAACCAATGTGCATTAAAAAAAAAGGTAAACGCAGCAGAATCATGTGTTAATCCAGCAAAGTGTTGGGTTAAAAAATATATATATCTAAGGAAACAGGTAAATACTTCTTTCAATATACCAATGATCATGAAAAATATATGTAATACGTGTAAGGCTGTTTCTAATTGTCATGTGGTCTTATACTAATTCTGATATAGATACAAAGCACCAATTCCAATAGGATAAGATAAGATGACCTTTATTTGTCCCACAATGGGGAAATTCCAGTGTTGCAACAAAGGTACAGCAAAAGATTATGCACAGTACAATAATAAAAACAGAAAACTCTTATAATCTTAATAATAATAACACTCTTATTTACAGCTGTCATATGGACAGAAAATATTGCACCAGGATGATTGACATTGTGTCACAGTATTGCACCGGAGTATAACAGTATTGCACAGGAGTATAACAGTATTGCACAGGAGTACAACAGTATTGCACATGATATCTATCTATCCAATCCATGTGTTTTTTCAGTATCAATGCTTGTTATATCAACATTCTCTCTGAATCAGATCTTGATTTTAATTAAATTACGATTCATATACACAGAGATATTTGTTTGGAACAACTACTGCAAAGTACATAAGCGTTACAATTACTGCAAAGTACATAAGTGTTACAACTACTGCAAAGTACATAAGCGTTACAATTACTGCAAAGTACATAAGCGTTACAATTACTGCAAAGTACATTAGAGTTACAACTACTGCAAAGTACATAAGCGTTACAATTACTGCAAAGTACATTAGAGTTACAACTACTGCAAAGTACATAAGCGTTACAATTACTGCAAAGTACATTAGAATTACAACTACTGCAAAGTACATAAGTGTTACAACTACTGCAAAGTACATTAGAGTTACAACTACTGCAAAGTACATAAGTGTTACAACTACTGCAAAGTACATAAGTGTTACAACTACTGCAAAGTACATTAGAGTTACAACTACTGCAAAGTACATTAGAGTTACAACTACTGCAAAGTACATTAGAGTTACAACTACTGCAAAGTACATAATTGTTACAACTACTGCAAAGTACATAAGTGTTACAACTACTGCAAAGTAGCGTTACAACTACTGCAAAGCAAAGTACATAAGCGTTACAACTACTGCAAAGTACATAAGCGTTACAACTACTGCAAAGTACATTACAACCACTGCAAAGTACATAAGCGTTACAACTACTGCAAAGTACATAAGTGTTACAACTACTGCAAAGTACATTAGAGTTACAACTACTGCAAAGTACATAAGCGTTACAACTACTGCAAAGTACATAAGCGTTACAACTACTGCAAAGTACATAAGTGTTACAACTACTGCAAAGTACATTAGAGTTACAACTACTGCAAAGTACATAAGCGTTACAACTACTGCAAAGTACATTAGAGTTACAACTACTGCAAAGTACATTAGAGTTACAACTACTGCAAAGTACATAAGCGTTACAACTACTGCAAAGTACATAAGTGTTACAACTACTGCAAAGTACATTAGAGTCACAACTACTGCAAAGTACATAAGTGTTACAACTACTGCAAAGTACATAAGTGTTACAACTACTGCAAAGTACATAAGTGTTTACAACGAGTGCAAAGTACATTAGTTACAACTACTGCAAAGTATATTAGAGTTACAACTACTGCAAAGTACATTAGAGTTACAACTACTGCAAAGTACAACTACTGCAAAGTACATAAGTGTTACAACTACTGCAAAGTACATAAGTGTTACAACTACTGCAAAGTACATAAGTGTTACAACGAGTGCAAAGTACATTAGTTACAACTACTGCAACGTATATTAGAGTTACAACTACTGCAAAGTTTAGAGTTACAACTACTGCAAAGTACATTAGAGTTACAACTACTGCAAAGTACATTAAGAGTTACAACTAACTGCAAAGTACATAAGTGTTACAACTACTGCAAAGTACATTAGAGTTACAACTACTGCAAAGTACATAAGCGTTACAACTACTGCAAAGTACATAAGCGTTACAACTACTGCAAAGTACATTAGAGTTACAACTACTGCAAAGTACATAAGCGTTACCACTACTGCAAAGTACATTAGTTACCACTACTGCAAAGTACATAGAGTTACAACACTAATAGCAAAGTACATTAGAGTTACAACTACTGCAAAGTACATTAGTTACCACTACTGCAAAGTACATTAGAGTTACAACTACTGCAAAGTACATTAGTTACCACTACTGCAAAGTACATTAGAGTTACAACTACTGCAAAGTACATTAGAGTTACAATTACTGCAAAGTACGTTAGAGTTACTAAGTACATTAGAGTTACTAAGTACATTAGAGTAACTAAGTACATTAGAGTTACCATTACTGCAAAGTACATTAGAGTTACTAAGTACATTAGAGTTACTAAGTACATTAGAGTTACTAAGTACATTAGAGTAACTAAGTACGTTAGAGTTACTAAGTACATTAGAGTTACTAAGTACATTAGAGTTACCACTACTGCAAAGTACATTAGAGTTACCACTACTGCAAAGTACATTAGAGTTACTAAGTACATTAGAGTAACTAAGTACATTAGAGTAACTAAGTACGTTAGAGTTACTAAGTACATTAGAGTTACTAAGTACATTAGAGATACCACTACTGCAAAGTACATTAGAGTAACTAAGTACATTAGAGTAACTAAGTACATTAGAGTAACTAAGTACATTAGAGTTACCATTACCGTTGCCAGTTTCCAGTTTCCCGTAATATATTTGCGGTGAAACGAAAGTGTGAGAAAGTGCTCGTTTTACCACACTGGAAGTAAAGTGAGTAAAGGTACAGCTTCATCCTCTAACTTTGTAAATGTATAAATCTTCTACAACTTAGTCACCTTAAAAAGAAGTTATAACAAATATATGAATCTCCCCAAAACAACTAGAGTAAATGGGTTTGTTCATAAGACACAGAGAGCGCATGCAGGGCACAGTTTGAAGATGACGATGCCACTTGTTAAGAATAAACTTGCTTTTTTTTTTTTTTTTTAATCATAGAGCTGAGTGTTGTCGAAAGTGCTGAAAATAACACCTTTTTACGAGTAAAAGTCTAGCACTAAAGGTCCAGCAGCAGCAGCAGTAGTAATGACCACGTTCAATCAGTTCTATTTTAGTCATGAAGAGAGCACAAATAAAACAACACTTATGGAAATTTCCATGCACACACAGTTCAGCCACAATCCAACCGACAGATACGATCATTTCACTAAACAAATCCAAAGATAACATTTGAATAGCTAATGTTTCAACTCAGTCAGACTCACACTGACAGTCAGCCTTGAGCTGCACTGCCAAGAATGATTTCACTGTGGTCTAAATTTAGCATGCTTCTCCTGGATTACCATCGTTTAAAATACATTAAAATACATCAAAGTAACACGTAAAGCGACACCTATATTGGATTATAATGCTGGGAGTGTAACAATAAAAAAACAGCAAAGTTAATGCTATTTTTTCTCATTTGCCAAACAAGTTGCTAACCATGAAGCTAAGTTAGCATTGAGCAGGGTCGAGCTAAAATAGACGCCTTTCTGTGATGTTTTACGTGTAAAAGCTGAAGGATGTACAGCACAGCTAACGCAAACAGCAAGAATGCCCGTTATAGTTCATTTGCACGCCAAAAAATGCAAATAATCGTGTACCTTTTTATGCATTTGTGCGCTAGTTCGTGTTGTTTATTTTAGCCACTTCTGTTACTTCCGCCCAGGCTCAACTTCTACGGTGAAGATGTTGTGTTTCATAAAGAAATGGGAAGCGCCAGCGCCATCGCCTGGGCCTTTCGGGTAACTCAACAACAGATAATGATTTGCATATATAACCTGATAAATTAATTTAAAATCTAATAATTTTAGGTATTAGATTTTACCATATTAAAAATACTAGGATTGAACGTATCTTATTTTTAGCTACATTCAAATAAAAATCGAAATAATTAAAATTCAATAATGTAGTTGCAATATTTAATGTAGTCCAATTTGGCGACAGATATAGGCCTACTCCCAGAGGTGTGCGACTCAGACTTGAGTGCCAGACTTGAGATACAGGACTAAGACTTGGGACTCGACTTGGACTTGAAGCCCTGGGACTTTCGATGACTTGATGCTTCTCCACTTTTCTCTCTTTACAGATGATCATGTACTTTCCGTCAGGTGTGTTGCAAAACCATTCTTAGCTCTGGAAAAAAAATCTTCAAGTTCTCTACGATAAATACGCATCACATGCTGCATTGGGCCCTGGGTAAACAGGTAGGCATGTTTGACAGTCTGATGCCCATGCTTTAAGTGCTCAATCTTATAATCCTGCAACATGTTCCTCACTACTTTTTAACACGGACGGCTTCCAAATCTATAAACAGCAATAATATGACCTGAATTCAGTAATTTAGTGTAAAGGACGATATCTTTATACAATAGGTCTTGTTGAATTTGTTAAAACAAAAGATAATAAGACAAGCAATAATACATTTAAGGTCAGGGTAAGTGAGGGACTAAATACATGCAGACGCCTGTGGTTATATTAGCTCAAAATACCATAATCAGCATCACAACAATTGTATTGAGGACTGTAGCCCACAAGTTTACAATTCTGATGGTTTCTGTGCGTCTGTATTCTGCTTTGTATTTGCCTGTACAAACCAGTCGAATGTGTAAGTATAAGCCCACAGCTCTAAGACCTTATGCCCATGGTTAACGCAATAGTTGTATGGAATTAATACAACAATTCTAAAAACTTTCTAAATGTGGGATCTGTTTTATCAACTTTTGGAAACATTCAGTTTAGGCCTATATTTCACTTAGAGTTTCTCAACACTGTTGTGTCCTTAGGCAAGACATTCGACTCTCCCGTTTGTGCAAACTGAGGTCTGTGAATGTAGAATCTGTATATTATAGTCCGTTGCTATTTTGCTACTTTAATTATTTGGACTTTTACGATTTTTGGCTCTTTGATGAGTTACTGAGCCCAAGTAATTTAACTTTTGGACCAATAAAGTTGGACCAAGTCTAAGTGTTTATCTTTACTTTTTACCACCACAATTCATGTTTATGCCCTGCTATTATTATTATTATTGTTATTGTTGTTGTTGTTGTTGTTGTTGTTGTTGTTGTTGTTGTTGTTGTTGTTTTAGTTTTAGTCAAATCTTTCTGTTTTCAGGCTGTCGTTAAAATAATTATTATTGTAACCAGCTCAATATGATTGCATGTATTTTTGGCCATTTGCACTATATTCAGAAGTGGGCAGTACATTTACTCAGTTACATTAACTCAGTTACATTAACTTAGTTACATTAACTTAGTACATTTACTTGAGTAACTTTTTCAAGAAATTGTCCTTCTTGGAGTAACATTTGGAACTATAATTTTACTCCTACTTGAGTCATATTTTCATTGAAATAACAGTACTCTTACTTGAGTAAAAGTATATGTGAAATGATTTGAACATTTGTGTTTCTAGCGCCGTTCTTTCAGATATGATTTTGTTTGTGCATTATTTCATGTTTTGTCCTTTCAGTTACATAAAGTTCAAGTTATAAATCAACTGTCACATCCAGTAACTCTTATATATCACTAATATATAGTAATAGTTTCCCCAAAATACTTGTTTTACTCTTACTTGAGTAGTTTTCTTGCACCACTATTTCTACTTGAGTATATATTATTATCAATAAGTAACTTCACTCTTCTTTGAATACTATTTTTGGATACTCTACCCACCTCTGACTATATTAAGATTAGCATATATTATAATATTTGCATGTGCAGTTTCCCATTGTCTGTGACAGAAACGAAGCACTCATCTTGCCTTTTCATGTAGAAATAAAGTTCTTTTATAACTTAGTGACCAAACAAGAAAAACAATACCTCATTTAGGGCATAAACTGTGGATAGTTTATAGTTTTAACATGTTTTATTCGCAGTGAATAGAGACACTATAATAATGGATCTATAAAGGTTATAAATGCTCGTGTATTAAACGCGCACTGATTGGAAGTGAACTCTGGGCGCAGCAGAAGATGAAGACGAAGTCAGAGTCTTCTCGAGAGCTGCAGCAGGCGGTTAATTTCATCCCCCCCACGCCCACCGCCCACGTCTCTACCGGGAGAGGAAGGCTCTTTTTCGGTCAGATGGCGTGCTGCTGCAGTCCGCCCGCCCCCGCCATTCTCCAGCCCACACGCGCGCGGCGAAAAGGCAGCCAAGCAGCCAATACGGTGCGCCCGCGGAGGGTTTCTGCCAGTGCCTGTGATGCGGACGGATTCACTCCACGCCAGTCTGAGCTCGAGGACGCTTTGGGCGAAGCACAAAACAAAACCGCAAGGTAATTCCGCCACTCTGGATCTACGCTCGTGCTTGCGTGTGTGTGTGTGTGTGTGTGTGTGTGTGTGTGTTTAGTGGCCGCGTTCGTGTCGTTCGGCGTGAAAGAGTATAATTTTAATTTAAAAAAAAAAAAATACAAATACAAAAAACGAACTATTTTTGTCCATCCCGCGCGCGTCAGAAGAACATCGTAGGGGCGCGCGGTGTGTCGTCGTTCGTTGAGTGTGGAGGGGGGTGGGGGGGACACCCGATCTGCGTAATCACGTCGCCGGCCGGTCGTCGTACCTGACTGAGCTCAAAGAAGGTGAGCGCGGCTGTGTTCTGCTGCTGGAGCGCGGTGCAACCTGGTGGTCCCGTCGTGCGTAAACGCCATGATAATGTATTTATTTTTGCTTTATTTTTTTTAATTTTAATTTTTTAATTTTTTGGGGGTGCGATGTAGCTCACACGGTATTGTTTTATGGGCTTGCTGTGATCATTTGTAGTCACAGAACCAAAGTGCGCACAAATCTGCTGTAGCTGGAGTTTAGCCCCTCACGGTCAACTTTAAAGGAGACATATGATGCGTTTTTCCGGTCGCCCGCTTAGTCTTGGAACAGCATCATACATCATCATTTTACCTTTTTGTTCATTGTTAACCGCAATATTGATCCAAAACGGATTAGTGATAGAAGCAAACTTCATCGACTTCCTGTTCAAAAACTGCAGAACTGATAAGCCCCGCCTCTTCACAGTGACGCTTCATTGAAACGAGCAGCGGATTGTCATTTCAATGTTTTATTGTATTATTATTATTATTATTATTTTTTTTTTTTAAGTTGCATCGTAGAAACCGGCACGTATCCTTCGGGGTCGTAATTTTAAAATGATTTGGAATTTTTAAAAGTACAGGGGATGTGGGCGGGGATAGGGGGTTGGTGGAAAAAACGAGATTATTTAATTCGAACAGCAAATGCACAGGCAGAAGTGTGATTTCAAGGCATCACAATGGGGAATGGAAAGTCTATTTTTGGCATCGGTCAGTTCAGCCAATGTGTGAGCGTTAAGAATCACTCTAAGTAGAATTTGTTCAAGATTTGTATTATAGTATAAAAGTAGTAGTAGTACAAAAATATCACTGAAACTACTTTTTGCCTCTGAAACAATAACTCCAAAGCCTAAAAGTAATACCAGTAAACCTGTTTCAAGATGTATGCTATTGTTTTTGTTTTTGTTTTTGTTTTTTAGATAAATAAATGACTTAATTGCATATTTATCATGTATAATTAGTCATAGAAATCCCTTATTTGACCCTCTACAGCTGAAATCTTATTAAACTACCAAGAAAGAACATTTTCTCCACTATTGCAACAAAAAACAACAACAACAAAAACAATAAAAACCTATTGTTCCAGCTGAAATGTACTGAACGATATTGAACGATAAGTCAATATAGTGTTTATGGCGACAGAGCTATGTCATCTGAATGGGCAAGTGCTGAACCTTTAGTCATTTCTAATTACCAAGCTGTGGGTGGGGACTCAGAAGTTGTGGGAGATCTCTGCGTGGGTCACTCAAAGGCCGAACACTATAATTTCACTGTAATTAGAGATAAAGAGAAACAGGCGGCTCAAAAGAGTTCATCTTATCTTCCTTTTCTGGACTGTGTTTCTTTTTCTTTTTCTTTTCTTTGAGTCAGAACGTTGTGAAGAAAAATGGTAGATGGTCACATTTAAACACATTTAAACTGCTGAGAGTCGGGATTGGACCACCGTCTTTCAGCAAGGGCTCTACCAACGTCTTCTTATCAACCAGAACTCAAGTTTATGCACAAAAATTACTGACAAAATTTGACCTGAATCGACACTTTTCGCAAACATAAATAACTTCCACAACATGTTATTAGTGTCAATTGTATGGATTATGTGGCAGTTAAATGTCACGATATGAAATGAAACTTATGATATTAATGAGTCCTTCAGTCAAGATCAATCTAACAATTATTAATGATTATTTATAGCATGAAACAACAGTGAAATTCATATTTATGTATTTTTTTCATTACAGTTGTCTAATACTATTCCTAAAGTATGTTTCCTTGTTAATGTGACATAAACATCTAGAAAAAGACTCTTAATATTTAGGTTTGCATTTTTGGACCATAATGTGAATAAATGATAATAATAATAATAATAATAATAATAATAATAATAATAATAATAATAATAATAATAATAATAATAATAATAAAAAATAATAATAAAATAATAAAAAATGATAATCGTTTGATTATATTGTGACTCTAGGTTGAGCAACATTTGTATTATTATTAAATAATTATATACATTTTTAAAGGGTTTATATTCATAACGGCAGGAAGGAGAAGAGTTGTCTTGAAATATGGGCGTGAACTGTGAGTTTAATCTGCATTTTACTCATAAACACAGTGTTTAATAGTGATTTCCTGTATAAATATTTATAAATTGCGCGATCTCCTGTAATCTGACGGTCTCTTACTGATACATGCTCAAATCATAGAGGCACTTAATGGGCTGGAGGGGCTTTTGTCAGCGCCACTCTACAGTTAATCAAAGCTTGAAGCATGTTATTATTCAACCATAACTGTCTTTTGTCCACTGTAGCTCTAATTGTGACCTAAATAATCCCAACAGTTAATTAACCGATTCATCTTGACTAATGGCAGTTGCATCTAATGTCCTTTTGAAGAATCTTGTGTAATTGTATAGATTGTTGACCCCGACACCACACCATTTCCCCCTCTTCTCCGCAGTGCCATGTCTCTCCCGCGGACCCTTGGCGAGCTGCAGTTGTACCGCGTGCTGCAGCGGGCCAATCTGCTCTCCTACTACGACACGTTCATCCAGCAGGGCGGCGACGACGTGCAGCAGCTGTGCGAGGCCGCGGAGGAGGAGTTCCTGGAGATCATGGCTCTGGTGGGAATGGCCACGAAGCCTCTGCACGTGCGGCGTCTGCAGAAGGCGCTGAGGGACTGGGCCGCCAACCCCGCCGTGTTCAGCCAGCCCGTGTCCTCCGTGCCCCTGCTGCCCATGTTCAAGGTGGACGGGGCGGCGGCCAGGGCGGGCAAGGGCCTGAGCAACGGGCAGCCGGGGTCTCCGTGTGAAAGGTGCGTCTAGACCCTGGCGAAGGGAGGAGGTATCGAGGTGTAAAGGGCAGGACAGAGCGTCACTGGCCCTAAGACCACTGAACTGTGATTAAACATGCACTTTTGGATTTTGTTCTTTCTTTGCACTTTGGCAAACGTTTAGTACCGTTAATGTAAAATAAACATTTACATAATAAAAGTTCACTTTTGGTCGGGGAAGTTTGTCTCTATGGAGATGTTATTGCTTTGCATGGGATGTTCCACAGTATGGCATTAAATGTATCTCAAAGAGGGCACTTGGTCACATGGTAACCAGCCCTGCATGAAGCCCGCAGTCCCATAGAGTTGTCCAAAGTATCGAAATCGGATACTGATCGATTTTAAAAGTGGTATCGAAACTAGACACTCATTTCAAGTATCGATATGAAAAATCACAATAACAACACAAAATTAGATTTTTTGTGAATAATCTTTAAAAGTTTAATAAAGTAACTAATATTTAGTGTTGAAAATGTCATTGACTCTAGTAAAAGTGACATTTTTGATTATCATTGTGGTATTGAAATTGGAATCGAGATCGATAAAAAAGTAACATTTGTAACTGTGATGGTTTAAAACTTTGGACACTCCCGGCGACTGAACCGATCGTCTTGGTAACGCATGTCTCCCTGTTGTTCCAGAGAGGACAGGGCCTGCCTGACGCCCATGCGCAGCGGCAGCCCCAGAAGCCCCTGCTCGCAGCCCTCTCCGCAGCCCCCGGACGCGCACTACCGCGACAAGCTCTCCCCCATGGACCCCCACTGGCTCTGCCCCGACCCGGACGCCAGCAGCTACCCCTCCGGCCCCGACGAGGACGCCCCCAGCCCGCCCCTGCCCCCCGTCTGCTGCCCGCCCGGGCCCTCCGCCTCGCCCGGCTCCTCCTCGGCGCCGTCGGCCTGGTCCGGGGGGCAGCTGGACCCGGACACGACCAAAGCGGTGATGGAGAGTGTGGACAGGCTGCTGAGGACCTTGCCCAGATCAGATCCCACGGAGGTGAAAACGCTGCTGAGGATGAACAAGAAAATGGCAAAGATAGTGGGACATGTTTTCAAAATGGGGGCTGAAGATGTAAACAAAGAGGAGGAGATCAGGAAGTACAGTTTAATCTACGGACGCTTTGATTCCAAAAGGAGGGAGGGCAAGCAGCTCACGCATCACGAGGTAAAAATGTGTCCGTTTAATGAGATGCAACAAGTGAAAGACCTTTTTGTGCGTGCGTTAGGGTGGTCTCAAGTATCGGAACGTATCGACTCGATGGTCTAATCATGTCTAATCGATACTAAAACTAGTGTCATCTCGTTTGAGCGCGTCCTGATGGTAAAAGAAGCACTTTAACAGGACCTTTTGTGTACGTTTTTTTTGGGAATGATCAGTAAAGTACAACATATTTAATTATCGTTGTGGTTTGAAATGTTAGTGGTAGGTTTGAAGTACTTTTCGATCAATAGACGTGTTTTGGGAGGAGTTGCGTTCAGTTGTGAAGTTGTAGTTACTGTTTTAATAGCAGTTAGATTGAATATTTTCATTTAATCATGATTTAGGGATGTCAAGATTATTCATGTCATCGATAATTGTGATTATTCAGGTCACAAGGTAAAGTTTACGGTCCGCTTTATTGATGATATATGTAATCGGAACAACCAAAAAGTCATAATTGTGACAAGTTTAAAAGCCAAATTAGGTCACCTTTTTATCTTGCTGACTTTTTGACTTTTTAGAACGTTGGATTTTGTAAAGCTGGACGTGTCAGACAACGCGAATGAAACTAAAGTGTCTCAATAATCCTGAATAATCCATCCCACAATAATCACTCGAACCAAAGACTCGCCACTGCATTCTGAAAAGAAGCAGAGTCATATCTATACACGGTTATAAAATGTTTGCTTCGCCACAATATCGCAATAAATATAATATAAATATTGTGATATTATTGTACCGTGTGATTTTTATATTAATGCATGTCCAAAAATTATAAATTGTAGTTGTAGTAGTGGCTTTATTCAAGTGGTTTCAATGGGAACAATGCATAATCAAGGCCAATCAATACGTTTTATAGAACATGTTTAAAAGAAAATCATTAAAAAAAAGTAGTTTATGTTCTTATTTATGTGCTTGTAGCTTTGAGTTAACTTTAGTCTCTGTTCTAGAATTCAGGAATGGTGTAAATGGGCACTTGTTTTGTACGTTTATTAAGAAAAACACACGTAACTAAATCTACTTTGCGCGTGTTTTTTGTTTTTTTGTTGGTCAGCTGATCATAAACGAAGCCGCGGCGCAGTTCTGCATCCGGGACAACGCTCTGCTCCTGCGACGCGTGGAGCTGTTCTCGTTGGCCCGACAAGTGGCCCGGAAGTGCGCCTACACCTCCACGCTCAAACACGCCAGGTAAACGACGGGGACTAAAGGTTCGAACGGGGGCGCGGGGGGGGGGGGGGGAATGACGTCCGACGATGACCAAAAGGGCTCGGAACGAATCACTCAAAATGTGATGGATTATTACGTTAATGTGTTCATCTGTTGTGTGGATTATGTGTAGATTTACTTACATTTTAGTCTTAATTCAAGGTTTAATGCTGCAATAGGGCGAGAGGATTCGTTTTTGCGGCATATAATCTATTAAAGAATATAAAAACTTAATTCAATTCAATTAATCAGGTTGTCAGCACTTTCTACTCCATTATGTTTTTGAAAAGGACTAAAAAGTAAAAAGTACTAGAGTTAGAGTTCAATCTTGGCTTTGAGCAAATAAAAATATAAAGAAAATATTTTTTATAAAGTCTAGAAAAGAAAAAAAAATCACCACATTTCAGTCTTTAATAGTCCAATTAAAGTACAATTTTAAAGGCATTTTCAATACTTCTACTTGAATAGATAATTATATGCAATATTTTTACCTTTACTTGAGTATTTTTTCTGCTCCTGTATCTGTAGATTTCCATACATTTTAGTCTTAATTCATGATTTAACGCTGCAATAGGACCTTTGTGCACAAAAGAGTCGTTTTAGGAATATATAATTTATTAAAAACGATACAACCTTTTGACAAATGAGTCATCAAAACCTGCTCGCAACACAAATGAAAGGCAATTATACTCTCACAAATGAGTACATCTTGGTGGAGTAGAACAAATAATGTTGTAGCTTTTGTCACTTTTAGTCAATTAATCGGTTGATGGTGTGAATTTTGACTTGTTTCTACCTTTTTTGTAAATATCTAGTTATCTTTTCTGTATAAATGGTGTGTTTTTGTGGTTTTGTGAGTGTGGTTTGAGTCAGAGATACTTTATCCACCAATGTTTATTATGCTTTGGAGAAGAAAAATGTATTTAAATGTTGTGCTGGCCTTCATCCCATTTCAAGTCCGATAAATGAGCTAAAAATATCCTTTTGAAACACCAAAAAACACCCCAATGTTGAATGTGTTACAGGACAAATGCAGAGGAGAACCACATACTGCCGCTGAAGAGACCCAGACACGAAGTGAGTTTCCGCTCCGAGGATATCATAACTGCGGTCATATCATAACTGGATATCATAACTGCGTGTCATAACTCATAAGGATATCATAACTGCATAACTGCGTGTCATAACTCATAAATGGATTATCATAACTCAACTGTGTCATAACTCATAAGGATATCATAACTGCGTGTCATAACTCATAAGGATGTCATAACTGCGTGTCATAACTCATAAGGATGTCATAACTGCGTGTCATAACTGCGTGTCATAACTCATAAGGATTCATAACTTGTCATAACTGCGTGTATTAAACTCATAAGGATATCAAAACTGCGTGTCATAACTCATAAGGATGTCATAACTATAAACTGCGTGTCATAACTCATAAGGATATCAATAACTCTGCGTGTCATAACTCAAAGGATCATAACTGCGTGTCATAACTCATAAGGATATAAACTGTGCATAACTCATAAACTGGATGTCATAACTGGCGTGTCATAACTGCGTGTCATAACTGGATATAATCATCATAACTGCGTGTCATATACTCATAAGGATATCATAACTGCGTGTCATAACTCATAAGGATATCACAAACTGTGGTCAACAAATCACAAGGATGTCATAGTGTCATAACTGCGTATAACTATGTCATAATGTCATAAACTCATAAGGATAAGTTCATAACTGCGTGTCATAACTCATAAGGATGTCATAAGCGTGTCATAACTGCGTGTCATAACTCATAAGGATGTCATAACTGCGTGTCATAACTCATAAGGATAATGTCATAAACTGCGTGTCATAACTCATAAGGATGTCAAACTGCGTTGTCATAACTCATAAGGATATCATAACTGCGTGTCATAACTCATAAGGTCATAATCTCATAAGATGTCATAACTGCGTGTCATAACTCATAAGGATGATGTGTGTCATAACTCATAACTGCGTTCATAAAATCAAAGTGTCATATGGATTCATAACTGCGTCTCATAACTCATAAGTAAACTACATACTGCGTTGTCATAAACTGCGGTCATAACTCATAAGGATCATAACTCATAACGGATGTCATAACTGCGTGTCATAACTCATAAGGATATCATAACTGCGTGTCATAACTCATAAGTATCACAACTGGTCATAATGCGTGTCATAACTCATAAGGATGTCATAACTGCTTTTTTGGGAAACAAATTGTCAGCTCCGAATTTGTGACATGTTTCAGATATTGGTGCCTGAAAACTTGTCTCTTTTGGGAGTTGAAGGTCCGGAGAATCTGAGCCAGCGGAACGACGAGGACAGTTCAGCCGAGAGTCTGGACAGCGTCTCGCACGGTAAATGAAAGGGCCCGGGTGTGAAGGGCGCGGTCGGGCTGGCGGTAGCAAAGGGCCCGGGTGTGAAGGGGCGGTCGGCGTGGCAGTAGCAGAGGGCCTGGGTGTGAAGGGTGGTCGGGTGGTGTAGCAAAGGCCCGGGTACGAAAGGGGTCGGTCGGGGTGGGGTAGCAAAGGGGCGAAGGGGCGGTCGGGGTCGGGGTGGCGGTAGCAAAAGGTCGGGTGTGAAGAGGCGGTTGGCGTGGCGGTAGCAAAGGGCCCGGGTGTGAAGGGGTGATCGGCGGGGGGTGGGCAAAGGGCCCGGGTGAAGAGGGGTGGTTGGGGTCGGGGTCGGCAAGGTAGCCAAGTGGTGTGAAAGGGGCGGTCGGCATGGCGGTAGCAAAGTGCCGGGTGGTCGGCCATGACGGTAGAAAAGGGCCCGGGTGTGAAGGGGCGGTCGGCATGGCGGTAGCAGAGGGCCCGGGTGTGAAGGTGGGTCAGCATGGCGGTAGCAAAGGCCCAGGTGTGATGGGGCGGTCGCATGGCATGCAGCGGTGAAGGCGGTCGCATGGCGGGAGGCCCGGGTGTGAAGGAGCGGTCGGCATGGCGGTAGCAGAGGCCGGGTGTGAAGGCGGTCAGGCATGGCGGTAGCAAAAGGCCCAGGTGTGATGGGGCGTCGCATGGTAGCAGAGGGCCCAGGTGTGAAGGAGCGGTCGGCATGGCGGTAGCAGAGGGCCCAGGTGTGAAGGAGCGGTCGGCATGGCGGTAGCAGAGGGCCCGGGTGTGAAGGGCGGTCGGGGAGGTCGGAGGGCCCGGTGTGAAGGGCGGTCGGAGGGCTCCGGACCGCAGCCTCGTTCAAACACACCTCTCTTTGTTCAGACGTCGGCTCGCAGTGTAACAAGTCTCCCTCGCCCCGCCCACACAACGACTCGTCCAACCACGCGAGCTGGAGTCGCCACCTGATGCAGCAGACTCTGATGGACGAAGGGCTGCGGTTGGCCAGGATGGTGTCACATGACCGAGCTGCCAAGATCAGCCTGGGGCCGGAGGGAAACCACGCGACAGGTGAACTCATGATGAACGCTTTATGATGATGAAGTACCGTATTTTCCGGACTTTTAGCCGCTCCCCTATATAAGCCGCATTTGCTCTATTTTAAAAAAAACGATAATAAAACAATACATAGGCCGCACCTTTTGTATAGGCCGCAGAACTCTTTCCTTGACTTTTGGCATCGCATGAGCTCGTCCCGCTGTCCCCCCTCCAGCGTGCTCTCCCTCTCTCAGATGTTAAGCGATTTCTTCAGCCGCGCGGTTTCCTAGCAAGAAACGATTCAGCTTAAAACTTGCTTCGTACGAACTTCTTCGTTTGGGTTCCATAATGATGATTTCGCCCTATTTGCTAGCGGTGAAAGAAAAAAACCACAGAAAAGCCGCAGCCTCTAAATAAGCCGCATGGCTCAAAACATCTGACAAAAGTAGCGGCTTATAGCCCGCAAAATACGGTACATATGTTCAGAAAAAATATATCTAATATATTTTGCTTTCTAAATGTCTAAAATTATTTATTTATAAACCTAATAATAATTCAAAATGCCCCTGAGTTCAAGTTCTTTTGAAAGCTCAGTTCAGCTTTTGTTGATATGCAAAACGCAAAGGTCTGAAGGCAATAAACATAAAGACATCTACAATAAACATAAAAACATCTACAATAAACATAAAAACATCTACAATAAACATAAAAGCACGTATAATGAACATAAAAACATCTACAATAAACATAAAAACATGTATAATAAACATAAAAACATCTACAATAAACATAAAAACATCTACAATAAACATAAAAGCACGTATAATGAACATAAAAACATCTACAATAAACATAAAAACATCTACAATAAACATAAAAACATGTATAATAAACATAAAAACATTTATAATAAATATAAAAACATCTACAATAAACATAAAAACATGTATAATAAACATAAAAACATCTACAATAAACATAAAAACATTTATAATAAACATAAAGACATCTACAATAAACATAAAAACATGTATAAAAAACTTATAAACAGTAGGATACTCTTTATTCAAATTTTGCATTTCTTCAAAACAACTTTCAGAATATTCTTTAAAATTGTATATATTATCCTTATATTTTAATTATTTATTTGATCATCTATTTATTTATCCATCTATGTATTTATTTCTATTTCTATTCATTTATTATTTATTTATCTATGTATTTATCTACTAATGTAATTATTATTTTTATTTATTTATTTATTTATTTATTTATTTATTTGTTATCTATCTGTTTGTTTATTTATTTTGAAGTTTACATTTCTGCGGCTCATTTTCATCCCTTAGTCCCGGGACACCGCGGGAACAGGAGGTTTAGTATTATTCACGTGCACATTCGAACACATGAAGCACAGACGGACGTAAACATTCAGAACGTGCAGCTTTGTGTGCCTTTTTCGACAGTTTATTTTCTGAGGCTGAAACGCGGCTCCTCGAACAGTGACTCATTGACGTCGTCTTGGTGTTTTTGTGTCGATCGCGGCCCCCGGTGCAGTGCTCCCTCTTTAACCTTTTACTCCAACAATGAGCGCTTGATGGTCCACACCTCGAGCCGGAGTGAGTCAGGATCGCGCCGCCTCCGTTTGAGACGCGTGGAGTGAAATTACAACATCGCACGAGAAAAGTTACGCGCTTACGAGAAGGAAAGAAAGTGCCGGGTCAGAACACCGAGAAGACGAGGTTCTTCCACACGCCAGGAGCAACACGGACTTTTGAAACACTGAGGTCCGTCGTTTTTATGGTAGTTTGTGGTGAAAGTCCTGTAGAATCCTGGTTTATTTAAGTCTTAGTTTGGACCTGGTTTAGTCCTGCTGTAGTGGTCTAGTCCTGGTGAAGTCCTGGTTTTACATCTCCACACTAAACCGTTACTAAACCAGGACTAAACCAGGACTAAGACAAGTCTATACATCCAAACTAAACCAATATCAAACCTGTTTTAGTTCTGCTTTGGTCAAGGTTTTGGTTTGGACTGCTTTAGTCCTGGTTAGGACCTAGTTGGGACCCGGTTTACAGTGGCTGGTTAAGATCTGATTCAAATTCTAATTTAGACCTGTTTTATTCCTGGATTAGGTCTGGTTAGGACCTGGTTTAGTGCTGGTAAGTCCTGGTTTGTTTTGTTCAGGTTTATCCAAGTTTTGTGCCAGTTTTGTCCGGGTTTTGTCCGGGTTTTGTGCGGTTTTGTTTTGTGCGGTTTTGTGCAGGTTTGTGCAGGTTTTGTCGGGTTTTGTCAGGTTTTGTGCCGGGTTTTGTCCGGGTTTTGTCCTTTTTGTCCTGGTTTTGTGCAGGGTTTGTGCAGGTTTTGTGTGCAGGTTTTGTGCAGGTTTTGTGCAGGTTTTGTCCGGGTTTTGTCCGGGTTTTGTCCGGGTTTTGTCCGGGTTTTGTCCGGTTTTGTTTTTGTGCAGGTTTTGTGCAGGTTTTGTGCAGGTTAAGAGTTTTGTCCAGGTTTGTCAGGTTTATGTTGCATGCGGTTTGTTTGTCACGGCCTGTTTAATGGTGCAGATTTTTGGTTTGCAAGCCGTTTTGTGGCTCGGAGGTCTTGATCCTTGGATTCTTGTACCGTGCTTTATTATGAGCAGGTTTTGCTAGTCTTCAGGCTTTCTCTAGCAGATTTATGCTGCAGTTCTACTGATGTCAGAGTTGTTTGTCCCTGAGTGTATTGTCACGCACAGATTCGTCGCGGGTTTCTCATATTCCATTGTCCGGGTTTTTGTGTCGGCTTCGTTCGATCCCGAATTTTTGTCTGGTAGATTTGTCCAGTTCCTTGGCCCTGTCGGGTCTCAAGAGTCGTGTAGTCCAGGTTTTAGAATTTTAGTTTCGAGACGAGCTGGTCGATGTGTAACCCACTAGACACCTGCAAAAGGGATCTGGATCGCGATGACCGACACTAACCAGACAGTTCTCGGTTTAATTCTCACTATTTGCTGTTGTGTCCTTGAGCCAAACACACTTCTCCGTCTTTCCCTTTAAGTACGTGTAAATGATGTTGGTCTAAATATGATACTAAGGGAGCAATTCCACAACAATATTGGCCTTTTTAATTACTATAAACAGTCAAATATAATTATAATTAGTCCGTTTATTCAATTAGTTATTTCTACACTTTTTACCTTCAAAAATAGGTTCTTGGTTAAATAAATAAAATAAAAAGACTGAATTAAAAGGGCAGAGACTGAATTGGTTTGCGCGATAACTGGAATTGTGAACTGCTTGTGTGTCCTTGGGTCGGACACGTAATGTGCGGTTTTGGAGTGAACTTTTAGCAACTCGATTGTACCGGTACTTTTAGGAGTTCACACATTTTACTTTTATTTTTGGAAGTAAAAAGCATGGCCGTGCCCTTGAGCAAAGGGCTTGGTTACGCTTGCAAATGTGAGTCTACAAGAGCAAACGCTTTACATGGACGATATTAAAGATGTATTATTTGATTTGTACAAATAAAACCGTGAAAAATGTGTGCATTATTTTATGTACGTATATTTTCCTGTAGAACACATCAAATGTATATATAATCAGTTCTTCAATCAATAAACTGCAAATTGTAAAGATTTATTTTAATTTGAAAATGTATTCATTTATTGACATATTTAGCAGTACCAGAAGTAGCATTTATACTGCATAAAATTATATTGAAAGAGTATTTTTTCGGGTACAGCTAGGATGCCCACCTCCCCAAAAAAAGTCGCAAAAGTGGGACAAGGAGAGCTTTGTGATGGTGCGGAACATTTTAACTTTCAGATAAATGTGAATAAGGTCAAACGAGATGTATTTTTTTTTCAATTCTATTCCTCAAACTCACAATAGTGCAACCCAGAAAGTCGGTACGGCCCAAAAAAAAGTCTTGCTTTCATTGTGTTTTCTAAGTTATTAAATATGTTTAGTAAAAAAAAGTGGACCATTTTCTAACACGGTGTGCGAACCCCGGCCGAAAGACGGAAAAGTGCTCTGAGCTGCTTTTACTTTTACTGCTTGAACGCCTGTCTCCCCTGCGTTTGAGTAAAGGAGACCCCGAGCGCGGTTGTGCCAGAGCCAGGGCCAGAGCAGGAGGAGGAAGCCGAGGCGTGGGCGACGGAGGGGGGAGGAGAGGAAGTGCTCCGTGGGTGGCGTGCTCCGGCGCCCCCTCCCCGTGACTGTGGCTTTGACGTCAGAGCGGCGGGCGGGCGAGCGTTAGCGTTAGCGTGGGCACAGAGGAGAGCGAGTGAGAGAGGAGAGTGAGAGAGAAGAGAGAGGAGAAGAAATCCCAGCGTTGAAGTTTGTCATCGCACGAGTTCATGGCTGGTATTTTTACTGCTCTTACTGTTGAGTAAAGACGTGTTAAAGGTGCTTAGTGACGTCAACGTTCTGCCAACATGCTTCAGTCGGTCGCTTCAGTCGCTTCAGTCGGTCGCTTCGGTCGGTCGCTTTCAGTCGGTCGCTTCCAGTCGCTTCAGTCGGTCGCTTCAGTCGGTCGCTTCAGTCGTGCTTCAGTTGGCGGTCTGGTCGGTTTCGGTCGGTCGCTTCGTCGGTCGGTCGGTCGCTTCAGTCGCTTCGCTTCAGTCGCTTGCCTTCAGTCGCTTTGCTTCGTCCGTCGCTTCAGTCCGTCGACTTCAGGCGGCCGCTCTTCGGTCGGTCGCTTCGGTCGTGTCGCTTCGGTCGGTCGCTTCAGTCGGCTTCGGCTTCAGTGGTTCGCTTCAGTCGCTTTCGCTTCAGTCGGTCGCTTCAGTCGCCTTCGCTTCAGTCGGTCGCTTCAGTCGTGGGCGCTTCAGTTTTGGCGGTTCGTCGTTTCGGTGGATCGCTGTCGGTCGTCCGCTTCGGTCGGATCGGTCGGTCGCTTCGGTCGTCGGTCGTCGCTTCGGTCGTCGGTGCTCGTTCAGTCGCTTCGCTTCAGTCCGTCGTTCAGTCCGTCGCTTCAGGCGGCCGCTTCGCGTCGGTCGCTTCGGTCGGGTCGCTTCGGTCGCTGCTTCTCGGTCGTTAGTCGCTTCAGCTTCGTCTGTCGTTCAGTCGGCTCGCTTCAGTCGCTTCGCTTCAGTCGTCGGTCAGTCGCGCTTCAGTCGCTTTCGCTTCATGTCGGTCGCGTTCAGTTCGGTCGCTTCGGTCGGTCGCTGTTCCAGTCGGTCGCTTCCAGTGGTCGCTTCGGTTCGGATCGCTTCGGTCGGGTCGCTTCGGTCGGTCGGCTTCGGTCGGTCGCTTCGGTCGCTCGCTTCAGGTCGCTTCGGCTTCAGTCGGTCGCTTCAGTCGGTCGCTTCAGTTTGGCGGTTCGTCGTTTCGGTCGTCGCTTCGGTCCGGTCGCTCTGGTTCGGTCGGTCGCTTCAGTCGCTTCGGCTTCAGTCGCTTCGCTTCAGTCGCTCGCTTCAGTCCGTCGCTTCAGTTCCGTCGCTCAGGCGGCCGCTTCGGTCGGTCGCTCGGTCGTGCGTGGTGTGGTGGCGTGGGGCTTTCGGTCGGTGCTTGGCTTCAGCTCAGTCGCTCGCTTCGTTCAGTCGTCGCTTCAGTCGGTCGGCTTCAGTCGCTTCGCTTCAGTCAGCGCTTCAGTCGTCGCTTCAGTTTTTGGCGGTTCGTCACTTTGTGTCTGTCGTTTCGGCGGTCGCTTCGGTCGGTCGCTATCGGTCGGGTCGGGTCGCTTCGGTCGGTCGCTTCAGTCGCTTCGCTTCAGTCCGTCGCTTCAGTCCGTCGCTTCAGTCCGTCGGCTTCAGTCCGTCGCTTCGGTCGGTCGCGTCTCGTCGGTCGCTTCGGTCGGTCGGGCGCTTCAGTCGCTTCGCTTCAGTCGGTCGCTTCAGTCGGTCGCTTCAGTCGGTCGCTTCAGTTTTGGCGGTCGTCGTTTCGGTCTGTCGTTTCGGTCGGTCGCTTCGTCGGTCGCTTTCGGTCGGTCGGTCGCTTCAGTCGCTTCGCTTCAATCCGTCGCTTCGGTCCGTCGCTTCAGGTGGCCGCTTCGGTCGGTCGCTTCGGTCGGTCGGTCGCTTCGGTCGGTCGTCGCCTTCAGTCGCTTCGCTTCAGTCGCTTCGCTTCAAGTCGCTCGCTTCAGTCCGTCGGCTTCAGTCGCCGCTCTCGGATCGGTCGCTTCGTCGGTCGCTCGGTCGGTCGGTCGCCTTCAGTCGCTTCGCTTCAGTCGCTTCGCTTCAGTCGCTTCGCTTCAGTCGGCCGCTTCGGTCGGTCGCTTCGGATCGGTCGCTACTCGGTCGGTCGGTCGCTTCAGTCGCTTCGCCTTCAGTCGCTTCGCTTCGTCCGTCGCTTCAGGTCCGTCGCTTCAGTCGTCGCTTCAGTCCGGTCACTTCAGGTCCGTCGCCCTTCAGCTCGGCTCGCCTTCAGTCCGTCACTTCAGTCCGTCGCTTCAGTCCGTCGCTTCAGTCCGTCGCTTCAGTCGGTCCTTCAGTCCGTCACTTCAGTCCGTCGCTTCAGTCCGTGCGCTTCAGTCCGTCGCTTCAGTTTGGTCGCGTTTGTCGCTTCAGTTCCGTCGCTTCAGTGCGTCGCTTCAGTTTGTCTGTTTATCGCTTCAGTCGGTCGCTTCAGTCGGTCGCTTCAGTGCGTCGCTTCATGTTTTGTTGGTTCCGTTGCTTCAGTTCGTCGCTTCGTTCGCTTCAGTTTGTCAGTTTTCCGTTCGCTTCAGTGTCGGGGCGGTTCCGTCGCTTCAGTTTGTCGGTTCCGTCGCCTTCAGTTTGTCGGTTCCGTCGCTTCAGTTGTCGTTCCGTCGCTCAGTTGTCGGTTCCGTCGCTTCAGTTTGTCGGCTTCCGTCGCTTCAGTTTGTCGGTCCGACGCTTAGTTTGTCCGGTTCCCGCTTCAGTCCTCGCTTCAGTTCATAGTTTCAGTCCGCTGCGCTTCAGGTTCAGAAGAGAAAAGGAAAAAAAAAAACAAGAAAAGAAAGAGAGAGAAGGGAGAGGATGCAAAGAAAAGAAGAGGGCGAGAGAGGGAAAGTGACAGTAAAGGAAAGAGAAGAGCGCCTGACAGAGAGTGTGGGTGTGAAGGGCGATGTGTGGGAGTTAATTTTCGGGGCGTTGTTCTGAGTCACAGCGACGCGGCTCCAGATTAAGACACGGAGTGGGCAGAGAAATTGGCACCGGGTTTTTTTTTTTTTTCATTCTCCACAAACTGCACACGGCCGAACACACGTTTGAACTCTGAAAACACACCGCCGCGAGAATTATCGACCAATAGAATTAAATATCGGTTGGCGCAACGTTCGCCGTACACTTAATCCATGGGTTTGAACGGGGGGAAGCAGTGCTCAAAATGTGCCATAAAACTGGCTTTTCTGTTGCCTCAGGTCAGCCTCGTAAAGAGGTTCTCGATCTCAATCTCACCTCGATTAAATATAAAGGTTAATAAATTAATTAATTTAAATGTAAAGTTAGTTAAAACATAGAATTTTCACAGGAATTTTACGTTTTACACATGTGGTTTTTTGGACTGAAATCAACCAAAAAAATCAACACTTACCCACAGCAAAAAAAAGGAAAAAAAATGTATTTGCAGGTTAGAAAAAAAGTAATATCATGATGGAACATGACCGAGGTTAACGAAGTTAATTAGCTGAAGAACCAAGTTTAAATTTTCAAAAACTGGCCAGAAACAGATCAATAATTAACTCGTCCTTCAACATAAATTAACGCGTTTCCTTCAACATAATTAACTCTTTCCTTCAACATAATTAAACTCGTTCCTTCAACTAATTAACTCGTTCTCTCAACTAAATTAACTCCACGCTCCTACTGCCTCAACATAATTAACTTCGCTTCACAAATCTGCCCTTACATCATATGTCTTACATAATTAACTCGTCCCTTCAACATAATTAACTCGTCCCTTCAACATTAATATACTCGTTCCTTCACTATTAATGTCCTTCATATTAACTCGTCTTCAACATAATTAACTCGCTCCCTTCAACTATAATTAATCGCTTCCTTCAACATAATTAACTCGTCCCTTCAACATAATTAACTCGTTCCTTCAACATAATTAACTCGTCCCCCTTCACATAATTAACTCGCCCTTCAACATAATTAACTTCTTAACCATTCTGTCCTTCAACATAATTAACTGCTGTCCTTCAACATATACTCGTCATAATTTTACTCGTCCCTTCAACTAAATCTACTAATTTAACTCGTCCCTCAAACATAATTAACTCGTTCCTTCAACATAATTAACTCGTCCCTTCAACATAATTAACTCGTCCCTTCAACATAATTAACTCGTTCCTTCAACATAATTAACTCGTTCCTTCAACATAATTAACTCGTTCTCTCAACATAATTAACTCGCCCCTTCAACATAATTAACTCGTCCCTTCAACATAATTAACTCGCCCCTTCAACATAATTAACTCGTCCCTTCAACATAATTAACTCGTCCCTTCAACATAATTAACTCGTTCCTTCAACATAATCAACTCGTCCCCTCAACATAATCAACTCGTCCCCTCAACATAATTAACCCGTTCTTTCAACATAATTAACTCGTTCTCTCAATATAATTAACTTGTTCTTTCAACATAATTAACTTGTTCTTTCAACATAATTAACTCGTTCTCCTCAACATAATTAACGCGTTCCCTTCATCATAATTAACTCGTTCTCTCAACATAATGAACTCGTCCCTTCATCATAATTAACTCGTTCTCTCAACATAATTAACTCGTTCTCTCAACATAATAAACTCGTTCTCTCAACATAATTAACTCGTTCTCTCAACATAATTAACTCGTCCCTTCAACTTAATTAACTCGTTCTCTCAACATAATTAACTCGTTCTCTCAACATAATTAACTCGTTCTCTCAACATAATTAACTCGTTCTCTCAACATAATTAACTCGTCCCTTCAACATAATTAACTCGTTCTCTCAACATAATGAACTCGTTCCCTTCAACATAATTAACTCGTTCCTTCAACATAATTAACTCGTTCTCTCAACATAATTAACTTGTTCTTTCAACATAATTAACTCGTTCCCCTCAACATAATTAACTCGTTCCCCTCAACATAATTAACTCGTTTTCTCGAGATGATTAACTTGTTTCCTTGAGATAATTAACTTGTTTCCTTGAGATAATTAACTTGTTTTCTCGAGATGATTAACTTGTTTTCTCGAGATGATTAACTTGTTTTCTTGAGATGATTAACTTGTTTCCTTGAGATAATTAACTTGTTTTCTCGAGATAATGAACTTGGGCTCTCAAGATAATTAACTTTTTTCCTCGAGATAATTAACTTTTTTCCTCGAGATAATTAACCCGTTTTCTCAAGATAATTAACCCGTTTCCTCGAGATAATTAACTTGTTTCCTCGAGATAATTAACCCGTTCCTTTAAGAAAATAACAATTTCCCTCATTTTAATGAACTAATTCCTTAAGATCATGTGGCATATTAACCCTTTACTTCCAGAACCGCCGGGCTTTGACTGTTTAGCTCCATAGCTTTACCCGTAATGTTCCACAGTATGGTTTTAAACCACTGGAGAAGCGCGTCCCCCTTTCAGAAGCCTACACACTTCCCTCTGTTATTGTGCGTAAAACCTGCTGTAGTTTAGACCTCCGCTCACATGATGACGTGAAGTGTGTGGGATTCTTCAGTTTTACTCAAATGTTCCTGGATGTGTTTAAAATGTGCTCTGCCAACTTGAGTCCAGACTGTAAATCTCATCGTAGTCGTAATGTTTGTCAGAGTCAAAAGTCTTTATTTATTTATTTATAATTCTGCATTTACAGTAGAATCAGCTTATTTGCACCGAATTTGCACAAGTGAAGAGAGCGTTTATAATAATGTTACAATAGTAAAACAGAAACGGCCATGTATGATATTTAAATGTTTTATTAGCTATACCTATATCAACATTTGGACTAAACGCAGAACTCAACCAGGACCGGACCAAAGACAGTCTACATGAGGACTAAACTGTATATTAGATGCATAGTATTGTCTTCTAAATGTGAAATATTAATAATACTATCAAGAAAAGAAAAGAAAATAGTCATTATTCAATCACAAAAGCCTGATAGTTGTCAGTGACGGAAAGTAACAAAATACAAACGTAACATGACTGTACTTAAGTCAAATGTTTATGTATCTCTACTTTACTTCAGTGGATACTTTACTTTTAGACCAGGTCTGTACTCTCTACTCCACTACATTTTTAGTAAATGCCTGGTGACATCCTGCCTAAAGGTTTTGAGCTAGAAAAATAAAGAAATTAACAGGAACGTCAAAACTCCTCCCTAAGTAGATTTTTGTATGTGCTACTTATACTTTTACTATTAGAATTATTTTGGTCCTATAATTGTACTTAAGTAATTGCAATTTGTTACTTGTACTTTTACCGCTGATAATAAGACACAGGATTAATATGACAAATTCTGAACACAATCTATATAATAATAATGATAATAATAATAACAATAATAATAATAATAATAATAATAATAATAATAATACACATAAATAATAATACACATAAATAATAATACACATAAATAATAATAAATAATAATAATAAATAATAATAAATAATAATAAATAATAATAAATAAATAATTATAAATAATAATAAATAATAATAATAAAAATAAGTTCCAAAGTTGTAAATTTTCCGTGTTATGTTTGTTATTATTGATTCTTCATATATACAGTATATTGGCCCCTGCCCTCCATCTGAAACTATCTTTATCGTTACAGCAGCATTTTAACGTCTCAAAACAATGAATTCAAAGCTAAATCAAACTTTTCCCGGGTCAAACAGACACCTTTTCTAACTATTGTAAAGTGATGAGTGTTTGTGGTGGCGTTGGTCGAACCACGATGACTCCACGAGCGTGGGAGAAGTTCTTGAAAAATTCCCCTGAATCTTGAGTTTAAAAACAACTGTTTGCATCAGACTTTTCTGTGTTTGTGTTTTTAAAAGTTTTACTTGGAGCGAGTGGTGGGAATGAGTTCTACAGGCCGGGTTTAAAAAGGGGTCAAATGCAGACGTTCGCTGTTCACGAGTTCAGTTCCTTTTTCCCATTCAAAAGAGAGAATCGTTTCTGATCATCCTGAAACTCGTGGAAAGCCAAAGATTTTACTCTAATGCCAGAAGTCTCACGAGGCAGACGTTATTGATATAGTATATTTTTGTGAGTATAATCTTCAGCCTTTCATGTGTTTCCCGCTTCAGTGTCGCACCGTCATCTCATTAAGCCAGTGCACAGTTTCATACATGCAGTGGGTCGATCCACAGCATGAGGCGAGGACGCCCCTGGATACAGCCTATGCTCAATAAAAGGCATGTCACTTTAAAGGTGCACTGTGGAGCTTTCCCGGTGGAGGCCCATTAAAGCCCAAACACAGACTTCAGTAAACGCAATGACTTAATTACAGCTGTTGTTATGGTTCCAGAAAAGCTTGAAAACACACACTGTGAAGGGGCTGGTTCAACACAAACTTGACTCGGAACTTTTCTGGTGGAGGATCTGCCCCCTTCTTGTCTCCATGGATACGTCCTGACTATGCCTCTGACGTTCCACAGATCTATCTTAATGGAGAATGCTCCAAAGTTTGGTTTTAACTTTCCGTCTCCATGGAGTAATGCAGGTGGCGAGACGCTACCAGGAATGTTACGCAGTGCTGCTTTAATGAAACTCCTTGTGTTTTCTTGTATGGGGGTCGCCTCCGTTCATACCTGTATGGCATGAAACTGGTCTCAATTAAAAACAAGTAGGTGGCGCCACCAGGGAAAATGACAGATCAGATCTGTGAAGAGGCGACCCCTGCTCATGGAATTTATAGCAATAAAAAACGCCCCGATTTAAATGAGGTGCAAAGTACATTTAATACTACTGTGAAACATTCCAGGCATAAGAAAAGCTATGTAACGTTTAAATAAATATTACTCCAGTAGTAGTAATCCCTGGTAGGAGTAAACTCTTGACTTTTCAAGAGTTTTTTCAAGACCAAGACTGTCGCACATGTCGGACCTGTTGATTGTCTCGTGTGTAACGCTTTCTTTTGTCCTCAGAACACGACACGCACAGACAAACTCTGGCCGTGTGCAGAAGCAGAAGCCCCAGTGTCACCAAAGACGAGGCCCACCATCGAGCCAAATGAAAAGGATCCTCATAAACTCTGCTGCCAAGACAACAACAACAACAACAAAAACGAACCAAACTAAACTTTATGGATTTGTGTTTGGTTGTTTCTGTCCAAAGCGGTGAATTGTCCTCAGAGTTCAACAAGTCTCCGTCGTCCATCTGAACGTGAAATGGACCAGTTTGTGCCATGATTGTCTTTGGGCTCTGTATGACTTAAGTGAAACAGTAGGTGGCAGTGTCACTTTGTAGAAGAAGTTCAGAAGGAGCAGCCGCAACGTTGGACGAGCGCGGCGAGTTCCAGATATAAAATGCCCACACATTTATTCATTTTTCCATAGACTTTTCAGAAAGAAAATAGAAAAAAAATACTCGCGGACGTCGCTTTGTTTTCAGTACATTTATTTTAATGAATGTATTTGTTTTATTGTTATAGTTGACCTTTATTTTTTTTAATTTTTTTTTATTATTATTATTATTTTTTAAAGTTTATGGGGAAAATGAACGGGAATTTTATATCCGGAACCAAAAGTGTCACTGTCGAGTTCCATTTATATGATTATGTTGGATTTTAGTATGACAAAAACTACACTTTATTAAATATATTCTTTTCTTTTTTTTTTAATTATATTTTTTCAAGTTTTTAAATAGAAAACAGGGAACAGAGGAACCCAAAACAAAAGCATGTCCAGAGAGCGCAAGAAACAAACCAAAATGTAAAAAAAATGCACATTTGTCTAAAATAAAAGTCCAATTTGGCCCTTCAAATTTTATTTTAGATTAAATGTGATCCTTTCCATTTTTCAAATTTCAGCCCAGTCCTCGACAGTCTGTACAATTTGTGTCATCCGTTTTCTTGTGACGGCCCGTTCGTAGTCGGCCAATCCGTACGCTCCACAAAGGTATCCATCCACTGTGTCCGTGGCAGGCGTTCTGAGGCCCGACTACATCGTTCTGAATTCAAGAGGCAAAAAACATCTGTCTGTTCATCTCAGTCCAATAGTTAAAGACATTTTCATCCTTTTTGACTCGTGAATATTTCAGAAATAGTTTAGAAATGGGGTAGATGTGTGGACGCGCACTGGTAGAACGTGCAGACGGTGACACTATGGTACATTTTGCAAAACACTGAAAATAAATAGAGCTTTTTGTGGATACAGAAGTGTAGATTTTGTGCCGCTAACGTTTGGAGTAAAGCCTAGAATAGCTAAAAACACATTTCCATTAGTGGCATTTGCTCATGGAATTGTACCTATTGTAAAATGTGTATTATATATATATATGTGTGTGTGTGCGTTTGTGTGTTATTGCTTGTTTTTCAATGGAGCAGCTTCTAAGTTTGGACCTCACCCAAAAAGCAGTGGTTTTCATTTGACCCCCAAAAAAGTGTGAGATTTTCTAGTTCAGGGTTTTAAGCGCTCTTTACTACAATACCAGTAATGTACAGAGGTGGGTATTTATTTACTCCAAAATAGTACGAGAGTAGCACTTTGAAATAAGGTTCATGCATTTATCAGGATTAATAAGCACTATTTATTCGTTTATGCACTTATAAGGCAGTTACGCACATGTGTAGATGGCTTATAATACTTTATAAATGTTAATAAGTCTATTACAATAAACTTGCGCCATAACAAACCATGTAAACAATGTTTGTAAGAGCATTAATAAGGTGCTTATTAAACAATTTTCAATAATTAAGTGCTTGTAAATGCGTATAAACAAAAAATGAGTGCTTATTAACGCCTTATAAATGGTGTATTAAGGATTTTAAAGTACAACTATTACCCAAGTGAGAGTCATTCATTTATAATTTGAAGTTTAATGTGATCGTAAGGGCAAAAACGTGTAAAACGTATCTTGTATTCTTAAGAGATTGACACATGAATGAGGAAAAATGACATATTTGACGGAGCAGAGCGAGAAACGTTCAAGAAGTTCAAGAACCGAAACTGTTACTCACGTGAGAGTTCTGTCAAATAAATATATATACGACTAAAACTGCGTTAAACTTGGAGTAAACGTACTGTCCACCTCTGCTCATATAGAGTTGATCCATACAATCCATAAAATATAATCTGGTCGTAACATAGTGAGTCCCGTGATGAGAACCGCTGCTTTCCTCTCGCGACCTCCAGTGACCTCGTTGGTTTCCTACGTTGCAGATTTGACAGATTATTTATTTTGTTACATCATAATAAATGTTATTTTATTGCACTGGGGTGAGAGCGTGTGGTTCTGCTTTGGACTGGGGGGGACGTGCGTCACCGTTTTGGCTCCTGTTGCGTCGTGATTCAACTGCATCGTCTGCTCCGGAGACACACACACACACACACACACACACACACAAGAAACGCAACACAGTTTTTGGTTTTTCTAATCTTCACACAGCCATTGAAGACTGAAAACGGGTCATGAAAGGCCGGCGATATGAATGCTTTCTGCGTTATTTTTACAGAGAAATGAAAGATATAGCTGCGGGGCAAGTCAAATTACTGTTACTATGAAGATTCTGATTGTATTATAGCCATTTCAAAACAGTTTATACAGAAATATAGGTTTTTATATTCATTCATCGCAACCAATCAATAATAATTAAAAAGACAATGAAGAATAATAGTTAAAAAAAACAAAAAACATCTGATCAAACTTGGTAAAAATCGTTTGTTTTTAAGCAAATAGAAAATGAGAAACACACATTAGTAGTATGTTCCAAAGTGTATCCATTTATCGTGTCCATGGCAGAGGTTTTTAGTCCCAGATACATCGTTCTGAAGTGGAAAACTACCTGCAGCGCTTTATTAAACTCAGTCCAGTGTCGGTTTCAAGGTTTCAATGTTGAGTCTGATATTTCATTCTAAAATACAACGTAATCAAAAGGGAAAACTGGTTCTTGTATCGAAAAGGACGCGTTCACACTTGCACGTTCGCAGCCACGTCAACATACGGACTAAACCAGGATTAGAACGAGATCAAACCAAACCTGCATTTGGGCTCAAACTGGGACCAAACCATGACTTCATCTCATTCATCTGAGAACAAAAACGGGATCGTAAATAATAGAGTTAGCATTTGTCCAAACTATTTTTAAAAGTGAAACAAGAGGCGTGGACCATCTTCTCCACGTGTTGGACCATCTTCTCCACGTGTTGGACCGTCTCCACGTGTTGGACCATCTTCTCCACGTGTTGGACCATCTTCTCCACGTGTTGGACCGTCTCCACGTGTTGGACCATCTTCTCCACGCGTTGGACCGTCTTCTCCACGTGTTGGACCGTCTTCTCCACGTGTTGGACCGTCTTCTCCACGTGTTGGACCTCTTCTCCACGTGCGTTGGACCGTCTTCTCCACGTGCTGGACCGTCTTCTCCACGCGTTGGACCGTCTTCTCCACGCGTTGGACCGTCTTCTCACGTGTTGGACCGTCTTCTCCCACGTTGTTGGACCGTCTTCTCTCACGTGCTGGACTGTCTTCTCTGCGTGTTGGACCGTCTTCTCCGCGTGTTAGACCGTCTTCTCCACGTGTGGTTGGACGTCTTCTCGCGCGTTTGGACCGTCTTCTCCACGTGTTGGACCGTCTTCTCCGCGTGTTGGACCGTCTTCTCCGCGTGTTGGACGCGTCTTCTCTGCGTGTTGGACCGTCTTCTCCATGTGTTGGACGTCTTCTCCGCGTGTTGGACCGTCTTCTCTGCGTGTTGGACCGTCTTCTCCATGTGTTGGACCGTCGTCTCCACGCGTTGGACCGTCTTCTCAAAGTGCTGGACTGTCTTCTCCACGCTTGGACCGTCTTCTCCACGTCTCTCCACGTGCTGACCGTCTTCTCCACGTGTTGGACCGTCTTCTCCACGTGTGGACCGTCTTCTCCGCGTGTTGGACCGTCTTCTCTGCGTGTTGACCGTCTTCTCCATGTGTTGGTCCGTCTTCTCCACGCGTTGGACCGTCTTGGACCGTCTTCTCCACGTGCTGGACCGTCTTCCTCACGTGCTGGACATCTTCTCCATGCGTTGGACCGTCTTCTCCATGCGTTGGACCGTCTTCTCCACGTGTTGGACCGTCTTCTCTCCACGTGTTGGACCGTCTTCTCTACGTGCTGGAGATGTTCTCTCCAGATGGTCCAACACGTGGAAGATGGTCCACGTGTTGGACCATCTTTTCCACCTGCTGGTCCGTCTTCTCCCACACGTTTGGACCGTCTTCTCCGCGCGTTTGGACCGTCTTTCTCCACGTGTTGGACCATCTTCTCCGCGTGTCTTGGACCGTCTTCTCCGCGTGTTGGACCGTCTTCTCCGCGTGTTGGACCGTTTTCTTTTTTTTCCTTTTTTCGCGTGTTTGGACCGTCTTCTCCGCGTGTTGGACCGTCTTCTCCGCGTGTTGGACCGTTTTCCTTGCGCGCGTGTTGGACCGTCTTCTCCACGCGTGTTGGACCGTCTTCTCCACGCGTTGGACCGTCTCTCCCGACGTGGTTGGACCGTCTTCTCCACACGTTGGGACCATCTTCTCCACGCGTGTTGGACTGCTGTCTTCTCCACCTGCTGGACCGTCTTCTCCACGCGTTGGACCATCTTCTCCGCGTGTTGGACCGTCTTCTCCACGCGTTGGACCGTCTTCTCCACGCGTTGGACCATCTTCTCCACGCGTTGGACCGTCTTCTCCACGCGTTGGACCATCTTCTCCACGCGTTGGACCATCTTCTCCACGCGTTGGACCGTCTTCTCCAAGCGTTGGACCAAACCTGATGAAGTCTACCACTGTCAGAACATCTGCAGTTCACATCGAGTATGACAACGTCTCACTGGAGCAATGAATAAAGCAAATATTTTACATCTAAATGGTCTGACAGTTTCCACAGTTGGTAACTAACATCTGCCCTCCAACCGCACACAGACACTCATTTGAGTTGGACGTGCTTAACAGATTATGTCAAACTTCTACATTCATGCTAAAATAAAGGTAGTAACTTCGATAACTAAATTGCTGGTACCGTTTTGTTAAGACTTAATATATAATGAACAAATAGTTTAAAAAGTGATTCTGTCTCAACTACTTAAATTGTCCGATATGCAGTTTAAAATGTATTTGTATTTCATTTAAACAACTTGCAACCATAGATTTATTTGGGACATTGTAATATTTTTCACCAAACCTTCTTCCTTCTACAGGGATTGAAGAAAGGATTTGTTGATGTATAATTCTTAACATGGTTTATAAAAATATGAACAAACAAAAAAAAATTGAATTTTTAAAGCAAAATTTCAGTAAGATTCCGATTACTCAAATACGATGAAGCTATCCGAAATAAAAAAAAAAAAATTAAAAATACTTGTATCTAACATGTCAACAAACTGACATTTTAAACCTCTGGCTCTGTTCATTTTATTTTATTTATTTTAATTTGTCTCAACTATGCAATTTATTTGATATGAAAACACTTGTTAAACTTTCAACTTAAGAATACCTCTGAATATACTTTTTTTTTCCTATTCAGCTTCAACGTTGAGTTTAAGATTTAGGGAATAGTTCTGTCTAAACTATTTCTTCATTATGAGTTCAGTCTTTGTTCATTTAACTGTCTGTTCTTTCATGAAAGTTACAGAAATGCAGTGTGCTTCTTCTGATTAGAACATGTAAATCAGGTTAATTAGGAGGTCAAACGTCAAAGAGCCCCTCGGGTTCCAGAACCGCGCCCCGAGGTCCACGTGAACGTCTGCTTCTGGAGGTTTTTTCTGGAGTGTTTGGCAGGAGATGACAGGAGGCCGATCATCTGTCACCGTCTCTAATTGGAGAGTCGCATCTTCTATTCTTAGCGCCTGTTATTCCCTCGGTAACGCTCGGTAACGCGGGCCAGAAGGAGAATGAAGTGACAATCAATAACCGCAAAAGGTTCGATCAAAACAGAAAAAGTTGCACAGCAGGTTTTATGTGTTTTTTAGGCCCTGAAAATGACCTTTGACCTTTGACCTTTGCTTGCCTGAGAAATCTACTGAAAAGTACATGTCGTAGTTGAACGTTTACAGGAAATTACCATGCAATTTTCTGTTATAACTTTGCAAGAAATGTTTGATGACGTGTAATAGTTTAACGTTTTATAACAGGGTGAATTACACTGATCGAATTAAAAGTAACCTCAGCCATAAGCTCAGAGAACAGCTGCAGGGTTCAGGGCGACTCCCCTCTGGAAAACAAGACCTCACCCGACTAATTCAGTAATGTTCACGTGTTAATGGGGGGATTTCAGAATTTAGAACTCACGATCGTGCGCGCTCTGACCCAAAACAGAGGCAAGAACTTTAGACGCTCGTCACTTTGTTCGGTTGTGAAATTAAAAAAATTAAAATGAATAAAAATGAATAAAAATGAATAAAAATGAATATAGATGAATACAAATTAATACAAATTAATACAAATAAAATAAATAAAAAATCGAAATATAAAATAAATATTATATATACATTTAAAATAGGAAATAAAATAAAATAAATAAAATAAATAAAATAAAATAAATAAAATAAATAAAATAAATAAAATAAATAAAATAAATAAAATAAATAAAATAAATAAAATAAATAAAATAAATAAAATAAAATAAAAAATAGTAATAATCACATTCATTAATCACATTAATTTTAAAAATGATAAAGTTGATTGTGGCTGACCCCGCTGTGGGCAGGTTGTCACAGCGCTTTAACCCCATGTTTGAACTCTTATAACTCTGAGGGTGAAAAACAAACATTACATTTTACATTTCTGTTGGTTTCGGAGACAGCGACAGGGATGAAAGCATATTATCGTTGTTAAATCTCGGGTGCTCACACTTGTTTTTACTCATACTAATGAGTCAATTCTGTTTCCTCCTAAAAGTGCAATGTAAAAGCAGATTTAATCGCTTCAAACTTGCTGGAAAGAGCCGTGTGAGTCACTGTATGAGCGGATCTAAAGCTGCGCTCGTGGCAACAAAATTAAAAAAAAAATCAATGCATGTGAAAAGTAGTGATGTGTCCACGGATTTGTGAGGGAATGAGTTACAAACAACAACAACAACAACAACAACAACAAAAAAGGACTGGACTGATATGTGTTTTAAACAGACGGTTGTAATTTGTGAAACTGATGGTTGTAATGTTCTAGATTATTATTATTATTATTAATTTTTATTATTTGTATTATTATTATTATTATTTTTTTTTTTCCCATCTTAATTTTGATTATAATTTTTTGTTTATTAATGAACAGGGTCTACTGTGCACAAACCCAACCACGGAGGTGTGTGGTGTTTTTGTTTTTATTGTAAATTATCATTGTTTTCTCACTAAATGCACAGAAAAAGGCATTTAAAAAAATGGGACAATAATAAATATATATATTACAAAAGAAATAGGACGATTTAAATTCAAAACAAATGCATTTTAAAAGAAAAAAGTGACACATCTACAATTCTGCCTCGTCGCAGTAATTGTCGTATTGTGAGCTCTGCATATCATTACAAAAGAGCTTATTACTGGGGATGCAAGTATTTATTCAACATCGATTAATTAGCGCATACAACAACGCACACATAAAAGACAAGACGTAAAACAAACAAACCAGGTAAATAATTATATATTGGTGTTTGTTTCTGTGCCCCAGATCCGTACATGCTTCTTGTTTCTTATCACAACAAAATACAACACCACTGACACATAAATACAGCTCAAATACGCATGGTACCGTTACTTCAGAATAATACTACTCAAGTAAAAGTACAAAGAAATGACTCAAGTAAGAGAAACGTCACGAGTGATTGTCTGAGAGTGATTGTCTGAGAGTGACAGCTGATTTATCATTTCAACATGACGTGATCTGAAGGACAAAGCATCAAAGAAGAACTATTGTGCGTCTGTCTTTTCTATAGATCAGATTTTCGACGCACGTGAATCAATACGTGGCGTTTTGGACGGCTGAAATTTGCGATATTGATCTAAAAAAAACGTACAAAGCAAGTAAATATGAATATGTGAAGAGCTGGCGGTGCAACGGGGGAATAAAGATGACACAAATATGCACGGATCACTCTAAATACAGTGGTTTAATGACAAGGGGTAATAACTAATAATTATTAATTGATTGTAGGCCTCTAATAATAATCCGCCTCCTTTGAATAATGCACAAAATCAGGTTTGTTTTGGATGGAACGAGAAAAACGATATCACATCTGACGGAGCGATGCAAGAAACACCAAATGTTCACGTCATTTCGTTTCACATTGTCAACAAGAGGTGGCGATAGTGACAAAAACGAACATCGAGAGTCCCGATAACGATAGCAGGACGATGTTGTGTCAGTGTTGGACAGAAATGTGTTAAAACATGTCTTTGAACGCATCATGAACGCCGTTAGCCCTGAACATGTGTCATCCAGCTTTTATAGTCATGTGCAATACTGTGACAATCATGTGCAATACTGTGACAATACTGTGCAATACTGTGACAATCATGTGCAATACTGTGAAATACTGTGACAATCATGTGCAATACTGTGCAATACTGTGACAATCACTGTGACAATCATGTGCAATACTGTGACAATACTGTGACAATCATGTGCAATACTGTGACAATCATGTGCAATACTGTGACAATCATGTGCACAATCATGTGCAATACTGTGACAATACTGTGACAATCATGTGCAATACTGTGACATCAATCATGGTGCAATACTGTAGCAACCCATGTGCAATACTGTGTTGACAATCACTGTTGTCAGTTATCTGTGACAATATGTGACAATCATGTGCTAATATCTGTAAGTGGTTCAATTTACTGGTGAACAAGTCAGTGTTGTCACTAACTCTGTGACAATCCCATGTGCAATAGTAAACTGTGTCAAAATGTGCCAATTACTGTGACATATTCTATAATCATTTCACCTGGTGCAATTATTGTGTCCGTCCCATATATACGCCACTTACTGTAAATAAGTGTGTTTTTTCTATTATTTTTTCATTTACATTTTACATTATTTACTAGATTTAAATATATATTTACGCCAGATTTAAGTGTATTTTATTATTCCACTGTGGGACAAATAAAGGTTCTCTTATCTTATCTTATTAGTTGAGGTTTAATTATCAGAAAAATTGCACAAATGTCACCTTAATACCCTTATTTTTTTTTTTTAAATCAAGCATTTTTTTTCTTTTTACTCTAAACGATATTCACATTCATTTTGATTTCTATCCAATGCCCCGCGCTCTTCTTCTTCTTCTTCTTCTTCTTCTCTTCTCTCGTTACGTCTACGTGATGTGTGTGTAGAGGTGTTGTAGATACTGCCCCCTGGTGGTGGTGTTGGCGGGGAACGCGGCCTCGCAGAACTCGCACAGGTGGGACTGAAGCGCCACGTCGGACATCATGGCTCCACCGGGCTGAAGCTGGGCCGTGGGCTGCACGGAAATAAAAGAATAAATCAATAACGAATGAAGACAAAGCGGAGAGCGAGTTCCAGATGGATAATCGCAGCATGTTAAGACCTACTGTGTACGTTTGTAAAAGAATGTGCTTTTGTCGCTAAGCTAATGCTAACACGCAATAAATGTAATGAATCATGTTAAAAAAGCAGCACAAACTGAACTAACCGGTTTACAAAAAGACTCCACTTTGCATTCTATGGACTTTTATCAAGTTTGTGTGTTTTGTATTTAAGCTAATGTATGCTATGCTAGCCTTTAGCTTTGAGACAAAAACGCATACTTATATAAACACGTAGCTTTCTTCCGGTGACATATTTACATCGTACGTATAAGTCTGATCATGCTCTCAGTGATGATCCCTCTGTAATGATTTGAGAAGTGAAGATCTGCACTTTCACGACAACCAGAACCAGCCGGGCCAATCGTGAAACGGGCCAATCGTGCAACGGGCCAATCGTGCAACGGGCCAATCGTCTGAGCAAGATTCAGAGTGTATTTGCTGCAGAGCACTGAATGCAGAAAGGTAAAACATTTTCAATAAACCCTTTGTAAAACTGTCTCAGTTTTGTTCTGCTGTCAACATCTAAAGTTTCTAATTCTCTCAAGTTCAGTTTATTGTCAGTTATCGCGAAGGCGCTTGTAAAAAACGACTCACATTTCTGAGCGCGTCGTCGCCATTGTGACGAAGGCACTCATCGACCGAGGCGCCGCGCGGCCGCGTCGTGACCGAGGAGAGCGACTGAGGAACGCTGAGGTCTTTCCGCTGAACACTCGCATCCACAGAAAGCCCGGCCATGTCGCGTGCCAGGAGCTCGGAGAAGTTTCCCGCGTGTTCGGGAGGCCCCTGAAGGCCACGCGGCGCTGCCCGGGCGAGGAGCGGCGGCGGGCGAGGAGCCGCGTTCAGGCAAAGCGGGTATTCAGAGTCTAACTGACCAATGGATGCGACGGCTCCAAGACCTCCGTTTGTTCCTCCTGGAGAGAGAAAAATACATGGAATTTTTAGTTTTTTTTGTTGTGCTTTTCTTTAGTTTAGTTTAGTTTAGTATAATGTAACAAGCAAATCTGTTATGATTTGACTTGAATTGTTTTAAGCCTAGTTGAGTCCTTGAGTGCGGGATTTACCCTCGTCTAATCCAAGGCTCAAACAGGACTAAAGCCGGGATAAACCAGGAATAAACCAGGATTAAAGATACGTTTAACAAGGTCTAAACCAGCGCTATGTTGGAATCGAATTAACTAAACAAAAACGGATTAAACCAGGACTGGGCCAGTGCAATAACAGGTCTAAAACCAGAGCTAAACCAGGACAAAATCAAGGATAAACCAGGAATAAACCAGGACTAAACCAGGACTAAACCAGGACTAAACCAATAACCGGTTTAGACCAGAGCTAAACTAGGACAAAATCAAGGATAAACCAGGACTAAACCAGGACTAAGCCAGTGCAATAACCGGTCTAGACAAGAGCAAAACCAGGACAAAAGAAAGAATAAACCAGGACTAAACCTGGACTAAACCAGGACTAAACCAGGGCTAAACTAGGATTAAAGCCTGACAAAATCAAGGATAAACCAGGACTAAACCAGGACTATACCAGGACTATACCAGGACTAAACCAAGACTAAACCAAGACTAAACCAAGGCTAAACCTGGACTAAACCAAGGCTAAACCTGGACTAAACCTGGACAAAAGCAGGGCTAAACTAGGACTAAACCAGGACTAAACCAAGACTAAACCAGGACTAAACCAAGACTAAACCAGGACTATACCAGGACTATGCCAGGACTATACCAGGGCTAAACCAGGACTAAACCAGGACTAAACCAAGACTAAACCAGGACTAAACCAGGACTAAACCAAGACTAAACCAGGACTATACCAGGACTATGCCAGGACTAAACCAGGACTAAACCAAGACTAAACCAGGACTATACCAGGACTATGCCAGGACTATGCCAGGACTATACCAGGGCTAAACCAGGACTAAACCTGGACTAAACCAGGACTAAACCAGGACTAAACCAAGACTATGCCAGGACTATGCCAGGACTAAACCAGGACTATACCAGGGCCACACCAGAACATACTTTGTCAGGTCTAAACCAGACTAAAGCTGGGAGATATCACAATAGTTGTTTTGGAAACATGCAAAACAGTGAAATCCCCAAACAGGAGTTTAAAGTGACCGTTCTGCCCGTTTGTGGTTCATTTCATGGTCCATTCACGTTTTGTGCGACCCTTGACCCTCAACCAAGACATTTGCAGCCGCACGTCAGCACGCCCCCCCCTGACCATGACTCAACCAGGGCTAGCTCTGGCCTGCGTTCTGAGGGTCCCAGCGGCTCTACCTCGTTGCTGCTCGAGCGCGTCCGTCAGCTGGTGGAGCAGAGACGCCTGTTTCAGACACAGCGACCTCAGACGCACAAACTCCCGGTAAAGCTGAGCGTACGCCTCCTCCATCAGAAGAAACGGAAACAGAAAGAAAAACATATGAAATAATAATAAATAATAAAGCCGCAACGACGTGAAAATGACACGGAAAATTGTTTGTGTCCTCCAACGGCTTCACTTCGCAAAAATATTCCCGAAACGTTATTTGTGCGTCGCTAAATCGATGAATCGAAAGAAGAATCGCTGTACTAAATAGCAGAATGATCGTTGGCGATGTCCGGATTATTCGGTTAATCGATTAATCGTGTTTATTCAGGTCACAATATAATCATAAGAACCCAAAAAATAATCATTGTGAGAATTTTAGAAGCAAAATTAAGTCTTTTTAGTTCAATCTACAGGACAAAAAATAGAACTAAATAAAATAACGTTTTAAAAAATGTTTGCAATGTCTTCGGGTTCACGTCTCTGGATCGCTGATTGGAAATGGATGGAGATAAACCTCTCCTTTTCACTCTCGGGGAGGAGTCACTAGAATGCCGTGACTACTATTAAAGTATCTGTATTTTATCATAGTTTAATCATAGTTATTTGGACTATACAGAGTGGCATTATCAATTCAGAATGTCAAAAAAGATTGAACTATTGCAGATTTTCACCGACAATACACTTCATTTGTAACAATTCTTTATCTAGAAGCCTTCAGTCACCATAATTCTACTTTTACCTGGATAACAATGTTTTCAAAAAGAATAGAAATAATCGTTTGGCAAGTCGACAAATCAAAAGAAATTGTTAAAACCCCCGCTAACGAAATTATTATCTGCATTATGTACTTAGCTCTCATACGAGTTTGTCCTTACAAATATAGCAAAACGACATATTTAATGAAGCTGTATTCTATTGTATTCTGTGTTTTTCTTGTCTATTATGCAGTATCAAGTCGCTAAAACATAAAAGGCAGCTCTTTTTTCTTCTCTATTTGTTAATAAGTAATTGCTGCAGGGCTAAAACTGTCAGGAGGAAGTGGTTTAAAACAGGGAAGTGAAACGAAATGCAACTTAAATAGCCTCCAAACACAATGAATGGCAACATTTACATTTGTACCACAAGATAATTTACAATTATGTAAAACGTTTGAGAATATATTCATCATATTTAGGAGAGGATTTGTGTTAAGGTTTATGCTTAGGAATAGTTTATTTGGTTAAAATTAGGATTAATTAGGTTTGATTAGGATTTTTTACATTTTATTGGCAAATGTTTATTTTAGACAATATATTATTTCACTGTCAGGGTAAAATAAGATTTAGGATTAGGTTTAATAAGGTTAGACTTTTGTGACATGCCATACATTTAAGGAGTCCCTCAATTATGCTTTATTCAGCAACATTTAGCAAAAGAAAAAGTAGACCTAAATCACTAGAAACAAATACTTAAGATAATGCAACTGAAATCCAGGCCAATCCATTCAAAAAGTGTGTTTGGAAATGACTGTTAATAAGTTATTCATTACAGACGTTTACAGCTGTTTTTGGTCGTGTACCGGAACAAAATAACCTTCAAATTGGCAAAAAAAACCTGAAAACATTTAGAAGGTAACCATGACTCTCAGCAAATATGTGAATCCAATCAAAGTAAGTGAAAAAATATGCCTGTACTTACTTTGGAAGCGACAGAATCCACAGGAGGAAGTTTTGTGTGGTTTTTGTGCGTGGACGTGTGTTTTGATTCTGGTCAAACGGGCTCCGTTGCGTCTTGCGTCATGACGTCATCGCAGTGGCGCGCTCACTTTACTTCCGTAAACAAAAAGTCCAACTTCTCCTTATATATGATAATATTGCTTATTATGTTTAGATTATTTTTGCTGAATCACGTGTATCAATTTTCTAATCCTGTCCAGCAATATATTTAAATCAGTAATATTTTATTTATTTATTTATTTTATTATTATTGATTCTATTGTCTGAGCTTGAATATCTGCTCTTTGTGTGTATATTTTATTATGTTTTGTGTATTATAATTTTATAATAATGAAAAAAGAAAAACGTGCAACATTTCATGAGGGGAAAACATTTTATTGTTCTATTTAGATGTAGTGTTTGTTGTCAAATTATTTGACCGTCCGGTTTTCTTTATTCTGAAACTCCTTCCTTAAATATCAGTTTACTGTGTTTGGCCTCACTGTTTTGGCCTCTACAACAGGTGTCTGCTGTGAAAAGGCCCCGGCTTCCCTCAGAGAGTTGTGGTCACGACGAGGCGATTAAAGGTTTAAATATAGACAAGAGCGCACATGACTCTTATTTCTCTGCTTGTGCTAAGAACCTCTAATAGGGTACGAAGGTTCCAACTATTTCACATCACTCCAGGACTGTATTCGGCTGGAACAACCCGCCGTCTTGTATGTGAAAATGCCGTGGTGGTGGTGGTGTTGGTGGTGGTGGCGGTGATGGTGGTGGTGGTGCGTGTGGGTGTTTGGTGGTGCGATGGCGGTTGATGCGTGGGTGGTGTGTGGTGCGTGGCCGGTGATGTGCGTGGTGGTGGTGGTGGGTGGCGTGTGCGGTGGACTGGTTGGTATCGGTGAGTGTGGTGGTGTGGTGGTGTCGGTGTGTTGGTGGTTGGTGGTGGTTGGTTGGTGGTGTTGGTGGTGTGGTGTGGTGATTGATGGGGTGGTGTGGTGGTGGGTGGTGGTGGTTGGTGGTGTTGGTGATTGTTGTGGTGTGGGGTGGTGTTATGGTGTTGGGTTGGTGTTAGGTGGGTTGGTGTTGTGGTGGGTGGGATTGTTGTGTGTGGTGGTGGTGGTGTTGGTGGTGTGGTGTTGGGGGATGCGTGGGTGTGGTGGTATCGTGTTGGGCGGTGGGTGGTGGGCGGTGTGGCATGGTGGTCGGATGGTGTTGGGTGGTGAGTGGTGTGGTGGTGGGTCTGTTGTGGCGGTGTGTGTGCTGGTGGTCGGTGGCGTGTGGTAGGTCGGTGGTGGTGGTGTTGGTGGTGGTGGTAGGTGGAGGTGGTAGTGGTGGTGGTGGGTGTTGGTGGTGGTGGTGGTGGCGGTATGGGTGTTGTGGTTGTTCGGTGGGTTGTTGGGTGGGTGAGTGGTTGGTTGGTGGCGTGGGGTGGGTGTGGTGTGGTGGGTGGTGGTGTTGGTGCGTGTGCGGTGTTGGTGTGATGGTGCGGTTGATGGTGTGGTGTGGTGTGGTTGGTGGTACGGGGGTGGCGGGTCGGTGTGTGGTTGGTGGTGGTGGTGTGGCTGGTGGCGGTGTTGGTGGTGTTGTGGTTTGGGTTGGTCGGATGTTTTGTGTGTGTGGTGTGTGGTGGATGGTGCGGTGTGGTGGGTGGAGTGGTTGGTGGTGTTGGTGTCGGTGGTAGTGGTGTGGTGGTGTTCTGGTGTTGGTGGTGGTGGTTGATGGTGGTGGGATGTGTGGTGGTGTTGTGTGTTGGGTCGGTGTGGTTGTGTGGTGGTGGTGGTGAGTCGTGTTTTGGTTTGGTGGTGGGTGGGTGTTTGGTGGTTGGTGTTGGTGGTGGTGTTGGTGGTGGTGGTGGTGTGGTGGTGGTGGTGGTGGGTGGTGGTGCGTGGTGTCGTGTTGGTGGTGGTGTGTGGTGGTGTGGGTGGTGGTTGTGTGGTGGTGTTGGTGGTTGGTGTTGGTGGTGGTGGTGTTGTTATTTGTTTGCCCTAAATGTTCCACAGTTATGGCATTAAAACTCATCTCGGAGAGAAAGCAGGTGATTCCATCCGGACAAGTTACAGGTCAGATCTGTGGCAAGGTGAGTCCATTCAAAGTAAAAAGTGTTTTAAGGTATTTTGTTGCAATCAAAAAACACCTGAAATTGTAAGATAACAATTGGATAAATTTACTGTACGTTTTAATGCCATACTGTGGAACATCAAGGCAAAGCAATAACCAGTGTTGGGAAGAATACTTTGAAAATGTATTTTTAGTTACAGAATACCTGAATTCAAATGTATTTTTGTGACTTTACTTGGTCTAATCAGAGGACTGTATTCTGAAATACCGAAATACTTTCATGTTGAATTACATTATGTTACAGAGAAAAAACACTGAAACCACCAGAAACAGATTTCATGTGTTTTGTTTCACTGTTTGTTAAGCATTTATTTATAAGATACAAGAGCAAATTAAAGAAGGAAAAGTTGCACATCTCAGGTGTAAGAGCTTTGTTTTTCCCTTTTTCTCACTAATTCAGTTCAGTTTGAAGCCTCAGGATCAAATACTTATAATGTATTTTCTGATTTTGAGAAAAGTTAATGTATTCTGAATACCACCAACATTAAAGAGTCACTGTACCAGAAAACAGTGACTCTAAATGAGGATTTTGAACACGTCTATTTTCGGTACATGTACAGTATTCAATTACTTACCAACAATGGCAATAACATATCCAGAGAGACGTTTGTGCACCTCAGACAACAATCAATGTATAAACACTGACACCTCATTACTCGAAAAGTGGAAAAAAAAAAACCAAAAAAAACGTTTGTTCTTGTTTGATTTGGAACATTTTCATCTTTTCTGTAAATGAAACAAAGATTTGAACCAGAAATGAAGCCTGCGTAAAATTCAGCCTGGAAGAACCTAACTCGTCCACTGCTACAACAGGGCTCACCTGGCTCACCAGCCTAAATCAACGTTACTCAAGCGGCGACTCCCCTCGGCTCGGCGCACCTCCTCTGCTCCCAATCAGCGCACAGCCTGCCCCATTTAAACCCCCGTGCAGTTCAGCTCGGCGCTTCAGACCGTACTGGCAACCCACCGCCTCCCCTTCTCCTCCCCTGTATCCTTTACTTCATTCTATTCATCCTCTCTACCTTCTCCCCACATCTACCACCACCAGTCTCCAGGCCCCGGGGGAGACGTCTAAGTCATTCTATTATGGAAGCGCCCATAATCGCAATGTCTTCCGCCGGCGCGGTCTGAGCGCCAAATAACAATGTAATAAAACTTGCTAAACTGTCCTTCCGTGTTTGTGCTGAGTCTCTTCCAGCGGTGAAATGTTCGTCTGATCAGTTCATTGGATGCAGATCGTTTAGGTTCTTCTTCCTTTTACATAAAGCCGTTCATGTGAGCTTGCAGTGTGTCGTCCCTCGTGTGTGTCGCGAGTTGAAACGTTTGATTAATGGGGGCTATTTATTTACTTGGGCTGAGCGTCGACCCCCAGAGCCTTTTTGTTGACTGCTTTGCACTTCTTTAGGTTTGCCTTGCCCTTTGAACCCGTGGGCTCCCTCCTCCTCCCTTCACCCCCTCTCTTCCCTCCCTTCAACCCGCCTCCTCCCTTCACCCTTCTCCTCCCTTCACCCGCCTCCTCCCTTCACCCTCTTCTCCTTCCCCTTCACCTCCTCCTCCCTTCACCCTCCTCCCCCCTTCACCCTCCTCCTCCCTTCACCCTCCTCCTCCCTTCACCCGCCTCCTCCCTTCACCCTCTCCTCCCTTCACCCTTCTCCTCCCTTCACCCTCCTCCTCCCCTTCACCCTCCTCCTGCCTTCACCCTCTCCTCCCTTCACCCTCCTCCTCCCTCTCACCCTCCTCCTCCCTTCACCCTTCTCCTCCCTTCACCCTCCTCCTCCCTTCACCCTCCTCCCCCCTTCACCCTCCTCCTCCCTTCACCCTCCTCCCCCCTTCACCCTCCTCCTCCCTCACCGCCTCCTCCCTTCACCCGCCTCCTCCCTTCACCCGCCTCCCTCCCTTCACCCTTCCTCCTCCCTTCACCCTTCTCCTCCCTTCACCCTCCTCCTCCCTTCACCCTCCTCCTGTCCCTCCACCCTCCTCCTCCCTTCACCCTCTTCCTCCCTTCACCCTCCTCTTCACTTCACCCTCCTCCTCCCTTCACCCTCCTCCCCCCCTTCACCTCCTCCTCCCTTCACCTCCACCCTCCTCCTCCCTTCACCCTCTTCCTCCCTTCACCCTCCTCTTCACTTCACCCTCTCCTCCTCCCCCTCCTCTTCACTTCACCCTCCTCCTCCCTCCACCCTCCTCCTCCCTTCACCCTCCTCCCCCCCTTCACCCTCCTCCTCCCTTCACCCGCCTCTTGGGCCGGACCACTTGAGCCGGCCGGGTTCCTCTGAAGTGCAACTGAAGTGTGAGAGTGTGTTGTGTGTGTGATGTGTGGGGGTGTATGTGTGTGTGTGCGTACGTGTGTGTGTGTGTTGATGTGTGTGTGTGTGGTCGTGCATGTGTGTGTGTTGTGTTGTGTGTGTGTGGGGGTGTATGTGTGCGCGTGCGTACGTGTGTGTGTGAGTGTGTGGTGTGTGTGTGTGAGTGTATGTGTGTGAGTGTGTGTGCACGTGTGTGTGTGTGGTTGTGGTGTGTGAGGTGTGTGTGAGTGTGTGTGCACACGTGTGTGTGTGTGTGTGTGTGTGTGTTTGGTTTGTTGTGATTGATTGACTGATGTATTTCATAGTTTCATTCAAAAGGTCATATTTAGTTTTACATTCTTCATCGCCTTGGCAACGGTCCTAACTTCTCATCGTGATGGACGGAAACTGCAGAAAGCTCAATATTGTTTCGGTGTGTTGCGAACAGAGTGTGGTAGAGTAATCCAGATTTGTACTTAAGTCAGAGCAACGCAGCTTTAAAATAATATTACTCAAGTAAAAGTACAAAGTACAGACACAAGCAGAGTGAAAACGTTGTTTGGGGGAAACTATACTTCTGTAGGAGTAATTGTAAGAGTAAGAGTAACTGTCTGGGATGTAACATTTGATTTATTATTTGAAGTTTTTTGCAAACTGAAAGACAAACATCGGATAATGCCAAAAAGAAAAAAAAGGAAAATACTGTCATTAATTTCATAATCACGAATGTTCAAATAATTGAATATTATCAACATAAAAGCGTTTGTCATTTGTAGATTGACTCACAGTGAGAAGAGGAACCAACACTTTTACTCAAGCCAGCGACAAATACTCTACATATATTACTCAAGTTGGAGTAAAAGTGTGGCGCATGAAAACTCAGAGAAGTAAAATATTTCAAAATAGTTACTCAGGTAAACGAAAACTACATCTTGATTCCTAAAATAGTGACACAGCGATCTCTTTTATATCTACATTATGACTGTCTTGTGATATCTTGTGTATCAAATGTGTTTCTAAATCAGGGGCGACAGTATCTCGCTGGAGACTGTGGTGGGCTCCAGCCAGGCCCACTTCAGGCACGTTTGGTAAGAGATAGACCTGCTCAGAGACGCGTGTCGATCAACGTTGGAGTTTCCAACTTAAGATCATGCTCCGAAGCCCAAGTCAAGGCTGGTTTGGGGTCCGTCGAGCCAAGTCAAGGTGGTTTGGGCTCCATCGAGCCCAAGTCAAGGCTGGTTTGGGGTCCGTCGAGCCCAAGTCAAGGCTGGTTTGGGCTCCGTCGAGTCCGAGCCCAAAGTCAAGGCTGGTGGTTGGACTCCGTCGGCTGGTTTGGGTCCGTCGGCCCAAGTCAAGGCTGGTTTTGGGGTCGTCGAGTCCGAGCCCAAGTCAAGGCTGGTTTGGGTCCGTCGAGCCCGAGCCCAAGTTCAAGGCTGGTTTTATGCTCCGTCGAGCCCAAGTCAAGGCTGGTTTGGGGTCCGTCGAGCCCGAGCCCAAGTCAAGGCTGGTTTGGGCTCCGTTGAGCCCAAGTCAAGGCTGGTTTGGGGTCCGTCGAGCCCGAGCCCAAGTCAAGGCTGGTTTGGGGTCCATCGAGTCCGAGCCAAGTCAAGGCTTGGTTGGGGTCCGTCGAGCCCTGAGCCCAAGTCAAGGCTGGGTTGATGCTCCGTCGAGCCCAAGTCAAGGCTGGTTTGGGGGTCCGTCGAGCCCGAGCCCAAGTCAAGGCTGTGTTGATGCTCCGTCGAGCCCAAGTTCAAGGCTGGTTTGGGGTCCGTCGAGCCCGAGCCAAGTCAAGGCTGGTTTGGGTCCGTCGAGCCCGAGCCCAAGTCAAGGCTGGTTTGGGGTCCGTCGAGCCCGAGCCCAAGTCAAGGCTGGTTTGCGGGTCCGTCGAGCCCGAGCCCAAGTCAAGGCTGGTTTGGGGTCCGTCGAGCCCGAGCCCAAGTCAAGGCTGGTTTATGCTCCGTCGAGCCCAAGTCAAGGCTCATGCTCCTGTGCTCACGCAGACCTGAACCATTCGAGCTTCTGCGGAGCTTATCGCGCTCCAGATGCGTCATGGGAATTAAACCGTTTTATTTTGCATTTATATATTTACAGGCACAATAAACTATCACATTTAGGCTTGTGTGCAAACATTTCTGTGGATCAACCAATCACAGCTCTTTCGGTCTCTCGATGCGTAGGAGCACAAACACGCAAGCTTTTGTTTGGCTTTTTGTTTGGCTGCCATGTACGTCAGGTGGACATTTGGACTGTAAAGCAGCATTTAACCCTATTTGTGAAAAAACACTTGCAGCCTAGTGCCCACCAACAGGGTTAGACCGGATGGGATTTGCGCAGTTATTAAGGCTGGTTTGTAGTCCTCGTTCATATCAACGTAGACCTCCCGGAGGCGGCCAATTACAAAGCTTTTGGCATGTCCGAGATAAGGTAGATAAGGCAGACCTGCGCAGATCTGACCTTGGAGTTTCTGGTTTAACCCTGGTCTGCACAAGGCTTGTCAACTCTCATTGACCGACACTGGTCAGAGCTGGCAGGTTTAGCTTATCCCGGACACGCCTCTTGCTTACCCCACTGTTTTATACGGGTAACATGGTCATAGTCCTCCTCTGAGAACACATGCACACACATTCCAGCGTGTGGCGGAGCTTCCTTCTCCAGTGCATGGCTCTGTCATGTCCCACCAAGCTTAAAATGGACACAGCAGTAGAATACAGGTTTCTCCACATAATAATGGTTCAAATGCATATGTTACGTCGTTGCACCATCAAGATGAATTCTTGCAATGTTTTTGAGTTCACAAACTCACGAATATTGCGATTGACTCTTGTGATTGGACCCGTGCCACCAGTGGGCCAACAGACCTTTTTTTGTAGAAACACAGACCATTTTTTTGTGTGAAAAACAAACTTGCCGATCGAAGCAATTTGTGCATTTGTGGACGGAAAAGATGTCTGTGCTTTTCTCTGACTGGATTTAGCAAAAAGTTTGATTTCTCAGCTTGTTCCACTGTTGTGATGCTTCAGCCAATCAGCGTCCAATATTCCTCTGGATGTTCAGCCTTTTCCTGGTCACATTCAGCGAGAACCTCCCAGACTGAAGAACACAAAAGGCTCAATCTTGTGACCAAATCCAGAAAAGTGATATTACTATAAAAGTATTTAGAATTAAAAGACACAGTGGGCCCTGGTTTCAAACCTGACCTGACCCTGGTGGTCAACTGTCCAAGGAGAAGAAGACCGTTTTCACCTTCTCTTCTTCTGAGCACTTCATCATTGTAAATCATACATCTTATCGCCCACTTATGTGTTTAATCCCCGGGGACTACAAGGGTTTAATTGTGCTGAGAGCGCCAGGTTATCCCAGGGACAAAGTGACGTGTGCAAAAACTCATTCACCTCCAGACTGTGAGGGGATCCTGTTTCAGAGGTCTCTGTGGACTCAACAATGAGAGCTATAAATACTCTGAGCAGCACCAGCGGGTTTTCCACGCTCGATTACTCACCTCCACCAGAACTAAGCCACAGGAACAGGTCCCAGGATCAGGCCCTGGGATCAGACCCCAGGACCAAGACCACCCTCCAGAATCAGGACCCACCTCCAGAATCAGGACTACCCTCCAGAATCAGGACCACCCTCCAGAATCAGGACCACACTCCAGAATCAGGACCACTCTCTATAATCAGTACCACACTCCAGGACCAGCACCACACTTCAGAATTAGTACCACACTCTAGAATCAGGACCACACTCTAGAATCAGTACCACACTCTGGAATCAGGACCACTCTCTAGAATCAGGTCCACACCCCAGAATCAGCAGACCAAAATCCCAGGAATAAGTACCACAAACATACATCTCTTTGTGTATAATCAACTTAGTGTATAACCAGAACTCTCATAGAATCAGTACCTTTTATGTCAAATAATGTGCAGATAACCACTATCGGAAGTCGGGAGCCCACTTCGCATAATGAAATCAGGACCACACCCAGAATCAGTAACCACTGACGTCTAGAATCTGATTACTCAACTTGCACTGGATTCGACGAGACCACGTTCTCTTATAGAATCAGGCTGCACACTTTTCGCTTTAGAGAAGAATTTCATCCACACTAACTTTAATCAGGACCACACTTCAAGGATCGAGGAGAAACCAAATTCTCACTAAGCAATGCAGGACCATCTCTTAGAAATCAGACTAATCCACTCTCTAGAATCAGGACCCACACCCAGTAATAGTACCGATACACTACTGGATCAGGACCACTCTCTAGACCAATCTTAAGCGCAACTTAGCATCTCTTGATAGCGATTTCAGTACCATCCATTGTTGTAATAACTCTCCTTCTAGCAGATCAGTACAACCAACAATCAATATCTCTGCGCACACACAAGGACCACACTCTGGAATAGGCCACACTCTGGAATCAGTACCACACTCTGGAATCAGTACCACTCTCTAGAATCAGGACCACTCTCTAGAACGCATCTAGGACGTTAAAACACTAATTTGGATAATTCCAATGTACCAAATAGTTACTAACTCTGGAAGATAGGTGATTCCTGTTCATGACACTCTGGAATTCAGGAACCACTCTCCTAGAATCAGGACCACAACCGAGCACAAAGGCAGCATAGGTCCGTTGCTACAGAAATCAGTAAACCCAAAGATAGGATAGAATGTGCCCTTCTTCGGATATCAAATTCGAGACACTCTCAATGGAATCTAGCGATCGCACAACTTCTCTAGGAATGTGAGTGACCTACGGGACTTTGAGGACTGCTGAGGACCCGACTCTCTAAGACAATCAGACCACACTCTAAGCGTTTGGAGAATCAAGTAGAGATACTCAGTGTGACTACTTTCTAAAGGAAGACGATCCCTAGGACAACACGGGAATGTCGCATGGCAATCACGTTTACCTGGCTACATCTTACGTGGAACACTAGTAGCCCGCCGTCACTACACTCTGTGATCTAGTACACTCTCTAGAATCAGATCACCACTCTCTAGAATGCAGGACCACTACTTGGAATCAGTATCCTGACACTACTGGAATACGTATAGACCACTCTAATAAGATCAGTACAGGTCAATTTAACGCTTCTGACGAATCCAGTAGACCAACTCTCTATAGATCAGGGACGTTACACACTCGTATTGTCAGATGACAGACACACTCTGCGAATCAGGACCACTTCTCTAGATGATACAAGATAGAGACCACTACGTAATGATTTAACGCTGAACTGGAATTAAGTGATAGACGAAAGCCCTACTCTGGATAAATACCAGTAATCCTTCCCAACTTATCGAGATTGATCCATGCAACGAACCCATTACTGCGCATAGAACTAGAGAACTCACCCTCAACTCTAAAGACATTCCCAGGTACTGATCGACTCCCCAGAATCAGTTACCTTAATTTACACACTTCTGTGAATTGACGCATTGCCTATACATAATAACAATCTCTGGAAAGATAGACAGTAGGACCGATGAACACAATACATTCTAAACTGTTGAGTTGTGTTCAGAGTACCCACTGGGTGACAATTAAACACACATACTCAGGTAGATCAAGGATACACCATCTCTGGTAAGATTTGCGAGAAGACGCTGGCAGGTGAACAGCAAAATTTCTTGCGATTTAAAGATATTCATACACCTAACTGGAATCAGGACTCTTCGACAAACTCTTATCTGCGAGTCGTAAGGGCCCTTACTAACATAATGTAAGAAAAACGTTTTTCATATAAAAATATGGCATTTTATGTGTAAAAGTTGCACATATTTGGACATAAATTTGAAAAATGAACAGACTGCAGCCTATCACTCGTTCAAGTGTCTTGCTATCCAATATATCGCGTTGGTATATCTTGAGGGGGCGCTCAAAGCCAGTGCTATAGAGAGACAATCCGCCATACTTACCGACAACATCTGTAATGGGCGATAGTTATGTCGATATATAATCAAATTAAGTAGTTAACTCGGAATCTCTTCTGACATAGGATATTTTGAGCGTAAACAGAACGCTAGGTTGCATATGGTCAACCAGCTTGCCTTCTTAGATAAACTAATTCAAATTTTTGCCTCATTTTTGAGTTAAAAATTGTATGTAAATCAGCCTTGAATAGATATCACCCGACTCAGACCCCAGACTGAATTTTAGATAAACTCAGTCTTAGACGCCTCTTTGTATAAAGATCAAAGGATTTCGTATATTGATGCACTAAGTGCAGGTTGTAATAAAAGGAGAGCACGCATTGGCACACATGGTTGTTGTTTCTTGCTGTAAAAGTATTAGCCTGTTAGTGTCCGCCTTAATATCGTTTTTCTAAAGATGCTGCGAGGGCTGGCTCATGCAGGAGACAGAAGGTGCTGACGCGTTGTTTGTGGTAGCAAATCACAAATTAATCGGCTATTGCACAATGAATCAGACGGCATAGATCACGATAAAACGCGTAAGTTTATACGCAACCAGGTCTCGCGCGTTAAACATTTGCGCAGCGAACGCACACGGTAGGTATGTTATTTTGCTGTATAGTGAATAGTGGTATGTTGTTACACAGATCAGAGGATGCCAGACAATGTGTCATTTCATGCCTCTATACAGTGTCGACATGTGACAGGTTGCAGTCAAGCCATCGCTTGGCACATCTTCGTTCTCAGTCGTATGTTAGTGTCACTTTTCCCACACACGAGAAACAATATGTGACCCCACTCGTGCTCCTCGTAATGCGAGATCTCACAGCCCGAACCCCCCCGCCCCTGTGCAGGCTCCAGGTGTTAGGAACGCGCAAGCAGGCAAGCTGAAGTACAGAAACATAAAACCCAGGTAATACCTGAATATGTTCAATGGTGATGTAAGCAGAAACTGGGCAACACAGTTAAACTTCATCGACCTCACGCTGAGTCATTTTTGTTGTGTTTTGCGCAAATTGAGCGCTTCGAATGTTAGCGCTAATGTTTAAGGGGCATCTGGATTGTTGAGCGCTCGGTTCTAGAAATAATTTGTTGTAGTGTGCTTCATTGTGGATTATTTTCCTTTGAATTGCAGTTAATTTCCATAGTTTTGATATTTTCTTTTTAATTAAAACTAACACCACCACTCATACGTTTTTGCTTGTGGTGCTATGTGCATGGTCTGTGTATAGAGCTAAAATAGAACTACAGTAGTAAAGGCATGCTAGTGAAATGATTTAGTATAGGTTCCTTTCTGTTGTGTTTAACTCCATTCCTACTTTGTCGGCATCTTGGGGCTGAGTTTATTTGTCTCACTAGTCTGTAAATCTTGCTCAATGTAATCACTCAATCATAAGCAGATGAGTGCCAAAAGTCGTTACAATTTACGAGTTATTACATGTATATATGAAGTTAGTTTTTGTATTTTAGAGATGTTTCTTTAGTATCAAAATCGAGTGTTTATATATAGAAAGATACACAGAACCACTTGCACCGAGAACAAAGGAAAAACTACATTATTCTTTACCGAACATATAGTGGAATTAGTTCATAGAATATTTATTATTAATAAATTACAGATACTGTGACATTGACAATACATTATATAATGAATATCGATAGGTAGTCCTGTTGTCGTCATCGTGTTTACTACTTTTCTCTTTGTTTACATGACTCTATAGTAAATACATTTTACCTTCAAACGTCCATACGTACATCTAACTTGCTCTTTCTTGTGTTTGGTTTGTTATGTGTAGAGAGCACATTAATATCAATATCGTAGATTATGCGTCAGTCTTTTAGCAATTATTGGCTCTTATTTGAGTCTCTTTCCACACCATCTGTGTCTGAATGATCCAATATTAGATTAACAACTTTTGCTCATACTCATTTATTTGGAGGCATGTCTCTACAGGGACCCTATGGATACTTTATGTTATTACTAAAATCACCATATCATTTAATATGTGTAGGCAGAGATGTTTGGACTCAAACAATGTATATGAACCTGCTTATGCATCAAAAGGAAGTAACACGGTATACTACAGAGAATGTCTAAGCAAGGAAGATGCACGCAAAACACTCCGCAACAAAACAACACGGCCATTCTGTATCGTATAAGACGAGAGAGTCCTCAATATTTTATAGTTTTGTTTCACTTTTCCTTCAAAACTGATGAACTCACAGTGTTAACGACATCATGGTGTTGCTACTCGACGTCGAGGACGAGAGGAAATAAAGGTAAAGGTGAAAGGAGAAAGAGAGCTATGATATAGATTCTGATGTAATATCGACAGTAGTGTTCTTCAATGGCGCGCTCCCAGTGCACCCTCTCCTCAACTAATCCTCAATAACACAAGTCCGTCGCTAGGTATCGTGAGAAAAAACACTAATAGCACAACTACGATAACAAATACATGCATATCACGCGAACAACAACATTGTGCTATTCCTGCTAAATCGTGATAACTCTCTTGACATGTTAGCTCATGAGAGTTTGGGAGACGGATATCACGTTACATTTTAGATCTTTGCACCGAGCGGAACAAATATGTCCGGAGGTTGTTATAATGCACGCTCATGTTCTTTCTACAGATACGCATATATCATCCTGAGCTAATCGAATAGCATGCTACAAAACTAACGATCGATTGCTCGCGTGCTGTGAACCATTCGTTTTCTGTATCTCACGCTCCGCTCGTGCCAAGCAAATTTGACTCTAATTAATTGGATGATAAGGATTTACATGTATATGGGACACCAGCAGCAGGCATTGGAATGTTTGCTGAAACGATATAATGTAGATTACATCATTCCTATCGCGCTGATAGTGCGGATCACTAAATATATTCACAGAGGCAAATTAATCAGCCGAACCTTACTGTTTATTCTCCTCCTCTAAGACATACTAAATATCATGAATGAATTGAGAAATACTGTGTGTTTTTGCTCTAGCGTTACAACAACCATATGTTCTCGCAAACCGTTTCGCCTAGAATAAACTGATAGACAGCACTAGTGGGAATTGCGCAAGATCGGTTTTTAGTTTCTGGACACACAAGCACTCAGGACAGCGCACAAATATTTCTTAGTCTGACTTTCACTGAGTTTGGGGGGGGGAGGGAGTAGAGGGTAATGGTATGGCTGAGGTGGTGAGTGGGAGACGCTGAGCGTGCGGTGTTCTGGTGATAAATGCCTTATATTAAAGTTTTTTGCACAGGCAATGCATCATAGACATAGTCAGATAGTGGACTAGCTGATAGAATATATTCGGTGTGCCAAACCAAGACATGTGGGGAATGGAGAGACCGAGCACTTCTAAGAGGCCATTGGTAAAGCCGTGTGGTAGAGCGGCAGCAACCGTAGGGAGCAAGTATAAAATTCCCCTGCGATCAGCAGCGTCCCATCTTCAGGAGGATAAGCTGACTTCATGAGTATGGAGCCTGCCGCCCAGACTCTCGCAGGAAAACAGCAAGCTGCGCTTTGACCAGATCTAGGCAGCGGCAACAACCACACTTATGCAGACAGCATATAGGTTTGCATCCTAGATAACATCCTAGGACTGCACATGTTTAATTTTTACGGCGGAGGTCCCATGTTCCTGTATGCATAAGTCGATGGAAATTCCTCATTTGAGAGCTAATTTAGGACTTTTTATATTCCTGGTGTGTATTTTATACCTTAGAGTCTCTGTTATGTAGAACAAGTGAAATAGAGCATGGCTAGATATAGTATTATTTAACTCACACTTCTAGTTCATTGTATGCGGCGCGGAAGCATATATTGCTCATGATGTGGTTGGGTTGGGAATTGCTGAGAGACTGCGTATGACGAACAGGACTAGAGATGATTCGTAAGAATAGCATCACATTCAAGACAGTGTACAGAATGTGGATGAATCGCTGAAGCTAGTACAAGATCTATAGTTGCTGTGTTATGAGGAACGCAGACATTCTCGACACTGTCACCAGTGCTGCGAATAGGATGTTATATTATTGCCTTTCTCTGAAATCAGGTCAAACAGCTCTGAGAGAGGAATTAAATACAAAAACGTGCTTTTTGGACGCATATACTATTGCAAAAGCAGGCTTCCAGGATACATTTCATCCACACAACATTTATATTAGAACAATCATGACATAATCAAAGCGAATTAAAGGTACGACTACTCATTTATTTTATAGCACTTAGGCACTGTATTTTTTTATGTGTATAATTTGATTATTTTAAAAATATATTTGAGTTCCTTGATGGGCTCAAATTTGTTAGATGAGATAGGACAGGAAAAATCTATGAAGGGGCACTCATAGTTGGGTCATGCTGTGCTAGTATTGTTCTTTATTGCGTATATTACAAACAGGAAAGTAAATTATAGACTGAAACAAAAAAAAGTGCCTATTATCTGTTGAATCACATTTTTTAGATTTTTTCTGTGGTCACATAGATTCACGCATAAATTACTTTATGTCATTTGTCCTGAGGTTTTGTAGAACTGATTTTTTGGAGTGCTCTCTGACTTGTGGTCGCCCAGATCGTGGGATAGCAACCTCACCGAGAAACTCCTTGTCACACGTAACAATCTGATGTTTGGACTTATGGTTAAAACAGAACGTATTTTGGATAGGGAGCCTCTTTAGTGTTGTCTCTTTCCGAAACGTCGCTGAATCAACCTCGTACATGTTAGCATTCTTATCGACTGGATCATTAAAGGCATCAAAAATCGTATTTATTCAGACTTACTTAAGTTATGTAAATGTTGTTTATTGCTGATTTTTACTGTGATATGCGTCACACTTTCGCAATGTATGTCTGTTATTATATCGGGCGGTTATCTTATAAGTAGAGGTTTGGTTGTATGACTTTGATATGAATAATCGTTAACAATATATTCTAAACAATCACAATGGTCTACATTTAGATTGGTTACCATCATGTACTTGAATTGTGTGGTATCTGGAATTGATAACGAATAGAAACAGGTCCGAGTTTGACTGAAAATTGATTTGTAGCTCATGTCTTAATATTCTTGTGTGATCTGATCTCATTAACGTGAGCACGAAGCTTGGCTCACGGTAGGGATTGTGTGCGCGAGGGTGTGTATGAGCTTATGTGCGCTATCTCGATGCAAGTGACAACAGAGGACTGCGCAGGAATGCCGTTTAGGGCGCTCAGAAGGTTTCTGGCAGGAAAATACAGGGATGTACTTTGGACTGCTTCGGAAGTTTGAGCATGACATACAAGTCTCAGGAATAGAACACATACGAACATGGAGAGTGAAGACTAAAACACCGATGACGCCATACGGGAAAAACCAAAGGAGCTCATGGTTTGCCTCTGGATACCAGGTTGTGTTGATTAAATAATGAAAGAAGCGTCACTTATAGACATTACAAGACAGTGTGACAAGGTTGATTTTGTGCAACACGTCTCCTTTATAATAATGTCGAGCGCTGTGAGGCCTGTAAGGCTTACTCTGCGCAGCTCATTGTGAACTATGATATGTGAAAGCTCATACAGAGGTAAACATAATTGTTTTTTTCGTGACCTGAGAGATGGAATCATATAGCTCCACACACATAAAGGTCGTATTTTCGCAGGTAACAATTGGCAAATCTCCGACCCCTGGTATCATAACATGTATGCATGGGCATTTCGAATAAGCGGTCTTCGTCGTCTGATAGGGATCAGACACAAATGAAATGGAATACCTACAGCATGGTAACATTAAAAAACTACAAATAAACAAAACATATTAAAAAAAAGGAATGATCACATTAATACATAGTAATGGGACCCTCTCTCTCTCGCCCTTGTGTTCCATAGATTGTCTTTGAAGGTTAACTACTCGCTATACTCATCATTTTCGGTTGCTGAGGCTGTTCACAGTCACTTCGTGGTCCTGTAAGACATACATTTCTCTATGGAGACTACAGTGCGAGATGACGCGCCGCTCGCCTACATAGGGACCAGATATCACTCATGATCAGATTGGTGGATGATAGAGTGGATACCCCAACCCTATTAACACATCCGCTCACTCGATAAGTAATAAGTGGAGGAAGCAGATAGAAAAAGATCAAGCAAGAACAGAAGAACAGTAATAGAAGGAATAAGTAGAAACAATGGTAGATAAATGTCATACTGGAAGTGGAAACAGACAGAAAGGACACGAGTTGAGTAGGAACAGAAGCACGCTAGTAGAAGAGACTAGAAGAGAGATGATAGGCAATAGCGGAACAAGATAAGGTAGAATAAGCCAATGTCGAGAGCAACCGAAAGAAGCAAGAAGCCACCAAAGGAAGGAAGCGATATCAATCATAGCAGATAATCACAAAAGAGGACAAGAAACGATGCTCACAGGAGAGCACTAACTAAAGCAGAGCACTACAGAACTGACGGAAACAACGTAAGACAGCTAAACGCGATGAAAGACATTTCAAGATAAGAGCAGAACGAACAAACAAGACAAAAAAAGAAAAGACACAAGGAAGAGAGAACAAAGAAGAATGAGAACAGAAGACCGAAAAAGGAAAACAAGAAGAAACAAGAAGACAAACAAAAGAAGAACAGAAGACGAACAAGAAGAGAACAAGAAACGAAAAAGAAGGAACAGAACCAAGAAGAAGACAAGAGAAGAAGAAGAAGAAGAAGGAACAAAGAAGAAGACGAACAAGAAGAACAGAAGAAGACGGAAGACAAGAAGAACAAGACGAAGAACAAGAAGACGAAGAGAGAAAGAAAGTTTTCAAAAAAATTTTTGGACATCCTGGGAGACTTACGCCGGACTAAATTACCGGTATGTGTTCTCTGCGTTCTGTTTCATGTTCTATGTTCTGTTCCAAATACATCTGACCCTGTGTTGCCAGATCCTTCACCTGCACGGAGAGGACACATGCTTCCCGGTCTCAGTTTATGGACCGGCCACGGCTCATGTTCAGCTCAGAACCTTCCGAATTCCCTCACGGAGCTGCACCACGGGACGGACCCCTCACGTCCCCGCCCGGGTCTGGACCGGTCTTGAGTTTCCTGTGGAGAATGTTTCAGCCGCAAATCACCGTGACACGAAGCCACTTTTACATCTCCGAACATAATTTGTGTCCATGTGGGAAGCTGTCGGGGGGCCGTGTTGGACTTCACTGTGGCTGAATTTAGCCTGTTAGGTGCATGAGGGGCCAAGGGTCAGGAGCGAGGGGTCCCTGAGAGCAGCACAAGGTCCTTTCTGTGCAAGATGGAGGGAGAAGAAGAGGAGAAGATCAACATTTTAGGCTTATCTATTTAAAATGATGTTGATGTTGTCACTTTTTCAAGTAATTGTACTTCTTGGAGTACATTTTTTGACACTATATTTTTACTCGAGTTATATTTTTTTTGAAGTAACGGTCTCTTACTTGAGTAAAATGATGAAATGATTTGAACGTTTGTGTTTCTTCAACTGTTGTTCTCATTTTGATGTCTTTCCTTTGAAAATACTGGATTTTGTGTTTTATTTCGTTGTATTTGTATTTTGTATTTTATTTTCATTGCACTTTCGATCACATGAGTCTGCACTTTTCATGCGCACAGACCACCCAAAGTGCTTTTCATAGAATCGAAAAAAACTCACACAATTGCAGTGAATACAAAGAGTACTTTAAAATCAATGAATACATACGACATAGATTCGCTGATGAATTAGACAGGGGCAATGCTAAAAAGATGAGTTTTTAATGAAAATGTAGATCTTCAGGGAGTTCCACATCTTGGAGTCATTCACCATGTTTGGTTTGAACATTAGGCACGGCGAAGACAAGTGCCAGCTGATCTCCGGGGTCGACGGGGCTCGTGAGGGGTCAGCAGGTCCGCGTGGAGTCTTTCTTCGGTTTCGGTGACAACACAAGCTGCAGCATGTTGTATCAGTTGAAGGTCTGAGGACTTTGTGAGACCTGTGAGACCTGGCCGAATGTTCAATTGGACAAAAGGCCGACCTACGAATACGCACATTTCAAATTGCAAATCGGATCTTATTTTTTGGCCCACTGCTTTGCACCTTTGAAGAAACGTTACAATTCAAAACGTTAGAATACTCTCCTCTGGTCACTGAAGTCCAGCATTTTTCATCAAAGGTCATTGATCACTGACCCACGGCGTTGTGGAGGAAGCAACAGGTGAAGTGTCTTGCCCATGCGCACAACAACAACAACAACAACAACAACAACAACAACAACAGCAACAACAGTTTGGTTACAAAGAATGGAGACAAAAACGTATCACTGCATCGACATGACAGTTAAGCTTGACTAAATGTTTAATTCGTGGTAAAGTCTGAGATATTTGGTGACAAAATGAAAAACTATTGAGAGTATTTGTCCATTAAAACATAAAACTCATCAAAAAAATAATATAGTTGTTGTTTTTATTATTGCTCCGTGTTTTATGTTGCACCTTAAGTCCGAAACAAGCTCCTTTGTTTGTGACTTTTGTTCATTGACAATTGGCAATAAACCTTTTCTGATTCTGATTCTGATCGTCTCCGTTCAGAAGAAGTAAAACCGATTGTAAATGTTGTCATCTCTCACTCTCTCACTCTCTCACTCTCTCACTCTCTCACCCGCATGTGTCCGGGGGGCTATTTTTCCCATAAATAAACCGCCTCATTGACTGAATCGCTTGTCATGAAAGTGTTCATCTCCAGTTCCTGTCTGAGTCAGGGAGCCGCATCTGTAACGTAACACTGGGAGGGGCAGCCCTTTCATAGCCCACCGTCATGTGTGCCTTTCCACTGCCGGTGCCAGGGTCCCGGGACGCGCTGTACAGTAGGATCGGATGTCCGAGCGCGGGACAGAGACGAGCTGTGTGGGGGTGTTAGGTTCCTGTGGTCGGACGCTGCCAATATTAACACCACATGACAGAGAACAAGTGGAAAGGAGAAGGGCGTGTTTTTAGCACGTTGTCAGGGGCGTTTAGCAGCAAGTTAGCGTCAAGGCGCAGGAGAACTAAGGCACCTAAAGAACCCGGGAGACAAGGAACCAGGAGGACGAGGAGACCAGGGCCTAATTTGATATTTTTCTGTTTCTATATTAGCGGCACGTCAGCGACACGTGGTAGAAATGACAACGTACAGAATAGTCACTTTATCTTGTGTGAATGAGGGGGAAATCGGGTGAACAACGGTAGCACGCATCTTCAGGGGTTCTTCATCCGTAGTTAATTTGTTAGACTTGTAATTATTATGTAATGTGTAGAACTGAACTTTGGACCAGCTCGATGCGACTGGACTTTTTGACTGTCTCCTCCTTTTCAAACACTATGACTTTCACTAGTATGCAAACATATACGCACAAAATACATACATATATACACACACATACATATATATAGTCACAGCACTTCACTTTTTCCAAATGTTATATCGCAGCCTTATTCCAAAATGGATTCAAGTCATTATTTGCATCAAAGTTCTACAAACAATCCCCCACAATGACGACGTGGAAGAAGGTCGTTTGAATTCTTTGCGAATGTATTTAAAACACGCGCATGTACATAAGTATTCACAGCCTTTGCTCAATACTTTGTTGAAGCACCTTTGGCACTTAGTCTTTTTGAGTGTGATACTACAAGCTCACACACCTATTTACGGGTCATTTATCCCAGTCTTCTTTGCAGAACCTCTCGAGTTCCATCAGGTTGAATGGTGAGTGTTGGTTCACAGCCATCTTCAGATCAGAGTTGTCCTGTAGCCACTCCTTTTATCTCCCGGCCATGTGCTGAGGGTCGTTGTCTTGTTGGAAGATGAACCTTGGTCCCAGTCTGAGGTTCAGAGCCTCTGGAGTAGGTTTTATTTTATCAAGGATGTCTCTGAACACTGCTGCATTCATCCTTCTGTTGATCCTGACCAGTCTCCCAGTTCCTGCAGCTGAAAACATCCCACAGCATGATGCTTCCACCACCATGCTTCAGTGTAGGGATGGTACTGACCAGGTGATGGGCGGGGCCTGGTTTCTTTCAGACATGACACTTCTATTCAGGCAAAAGAGGTCAATCTTAGTTTCATCAGACCAGAGATGTTTCTCATGGTCTGAGAGTCCTTCAGGAGCCTTTTTTACAAGCTCCTGGAGATCTGTGACCATCATGTTCTCGGTCATCTCCCTGACTAAGACCCTTCTCCCCCCCCCGGATTGCTCAGTTTGGCCAGGCCCAGTTTTAGGAAGAGTCTTGGTGGTGGCAAACTTTTCCCATTTACAGACGATGGAGGCCACTGTGCTCAGAGGAACCTTCAATGCAGCAGAGATGTTTCTGTGCCTTCCCCAGATCCGTGCCTTGAATCTAATCCCGTCTTCCTTAGACTTCATGTCTTGGTTTGTGCTCTGACATCACCGTTTACTGTGGGACTAAAGGTGGACTCCAACCTTCTTTCAGGTTGTCTTTATGGAGTAATGTTTGTGGAAATGTGAGGCAAATAATGAATTTAATCCATTTTGGAATAAGGCTGTAACTCCACAAAATGCTCTGTAGATGATGCCGTTGTCAGTCATCTTTAGGCCCAATACTTTCTGCCCTTTATACACAGCACGCACTGATTACATGGAACACGTGTGCACAAAGTAGTCTCAGAAGCCTGATTAATCACAGTCTAAACGAGGACATGTCTTGTTCATTTTATTTACAATTTATAAACTTTTTTCCCCCCAACAAGACAAACCAACGGCCAACGAAACACATTCAAACGTTCCAAAGTAAAGTCTCTTACATAATTAACACAATCAACGTTGTTCCATGTCGTTATCAAGCTGCAGAGAAAATAAAACACAGAGGGGCTTTAGCTGCTCGTTTGTAGTTCCACGGCGACGTTAAGAAACATCTCGCACGTGATAGAAACACGTTACAAACAGTTCAAAAGGACTCATGCCAAAACATTTTTAACGACACGATATGACTGCAAACTGTATTAGCGAAACTAACTAGAGTCGAGACGATGGATCATCTTGACGGTGCCAGTTACAAGTCGGGTCTATGCTGAGGCAAGCGTGTGTGTTTGAAGGTTGTAATGAAATACATTCTTTAATTTGTGTCCGTTTTATTGTCTAAAATGTTAAGCTGTGGGTTGTGAAATTGTAACGTAGAAGGTTCAATCGTCTTAAATATCATCGAAAACTGCTCAAAAGTTGTGATTTCAAGTCATTTCAAGCGTGGCGGGACGACCCTCTTTCGCGGCGCATGTTCTGGATCACGTTAAACAGAAAGGCCTGCCGCTCCAGACTTGACGCCCGCCCATGACACTCCGCTGTTCCTCCGTCTGCTGCAGGAAAGCTGTGGCTGTGAGCAACATGAGCCAAACCAACCGCAGAGCACAGGCTCAAAGGCACTTTGGAAACACTCCAGTCAGAGAAAAGGGGCTCACTGGGAAATGTGCAGCTTTGGTTTTGTTCATAATCTTTGGTCCAAGATGAAGACTTCATTTACTTGTGTCTGTAAGGCTTTTCCTGTTGAAACTGCTGTGTGATGATAGCACATGGCTCTGCGTTAGTGTTTCTGAACCCAAAATGCACCACTTGAGTGCAAGTCCACACAGAGCGCGCTCCATCGTCTGGATGAATGCAAATACAAGTGAAATGCTGATGCTCATCGATCATCATAAAAAAGTTTTCAGCTGGTCAGAAGTCAGAACTTCACATTCAGTGCGTTTCACCACCAGGCGTCCGTGTTTGTGGGAGTGCTTTCAGAAAGGCAGAGTATCCATAAAGATCTTGTCGACGATGGGCGGAGGAGGCACCAAGTCCTCCAGTCTGAGGTAGAAGATCCTCTGCAGGCCCTGGGTGCACAGTGTCCGGAGCTCGGGCAGCTTCCCCAGCAGACGAGACAGATAGTTGGGCTGCGTCCCGCTCACGTGTTCCCTCAGGCTGGACAGCAGCTGGCTCTGGAAGTCCTCCACGCGCTTGGGCTCCTTCAGGCCGTGACGGTCTGTGCGCAGAGGGGATGTTGTTATAAAAGCTCAGCTTTATTCATAATTATAAACGTGTAATATGTCTCACCTGTGATGATGACGAGGGCGCAGAGGCAGGAGAACAGAGACACGTCCAGGTTCATTCGGTGGAGACTCGAGGAGAAGTCCAAGATGGAGTCGATCCAGTCGCCAAAGCTCCTGACGCACTGCAGTCTGTGCAGCACCTCGCCACTGCAAAACACCAGCTTCTGCTTCTCCGGGTCCGACCTGAGGAGTTCACACCAAATACTCATGTAAGAGATCCAGGATTGTTCTACTTGAAAGCATTTGAAGTGATTTGAAAGAATGAGACTGATCGTGAGCCCTGAAGGTAACACTGACCTGTAGGCCAGTCTGAGGATGAAGAGCTCGACGAAGGCGGACTCCAGCAGCAGCTGCTTGTCTTCTGAGCAGAACTCGTTGAATCCAGGCACATTTTCAGCCCACGCTTTGATCACATCGAGCGCTCCGGTCAGAAGGTCGTAAAACTGCTGTATGTCTCCTGCCTCTTCCTTCCCTGAGGCTTTCTCCACGCTCTCCTGGTACTGAAGAGCCAACAAGTGAGATGAACGAATACTAGGAAAACTCAGTGGAGTACATAAGTATAATCTCATGGCGTGAGAAGCGATCTGCACCTTGGAGTAGTCGAGTTTGTCTGCGCTGGGGTTGGACTGGAGGTGGGCCTGCACCAGCGACGAGATGACGTTCACAGAGGCGCCGCTGGAGGACGGCTCTGCGGTTTTGGGTTTGGAGGGTAGACGTCCGCGCCGGCCCTTCAGGCTGTCTGTGCGCACCACTGAGAGACAGAGGACAACTTTAGCGGGAATATTTGACCAATTCAGACTGCATTCAGCGGGACAGAATTCGAAACGGCAACTTCTTTACCAAGGTTTAGGAAATACAAACTTTAAGCGTTTATCGTGGGTAAATGTGAGGGTGGTTATGAATAGCGCTTCATGGACAGCGCAGAATGTCGTGATGCTATTGGGTTCTGTGTTTCTGCAGCTGGTTGTTGCTGAAGTTACACACACACAGTAAAGTATATCTGCCCTTTGGAGCTTTCGTTTCACGGGGCTGACGCTGCCCCCCTCGCTTTAGGGGGCTGTACTGCACTGCGTTACCTTCTTTGACCATGCCCACGGCCAGGCACTTCTGGAATCGGCAGAACTGACAGCGGTTCCTCCTCCTCTTGTCCACGGGGCAGTCCTTATTGGCCAGACACACGTACTTGGCGTTTTTCTGCACCGTTCGCTGTGGGAAACGGAGGAGATACGGAGTTGTGATCGAGCGCAAGTGAAAAGCGTGTCACGAACTGTGGGACGAAATGTGACGTTACGGCAGGATTTCGCACTTGGTCCTGGTTTGGTCCTGGTTTGATCCCAGTTCAGTCCTACTGTAGACTCGGTTCGGTCCTGTTCTAGGCCTGGTCAAGTCCCGGTCTTGTCCAGAAGTTTGTTGCAATTCATCGTCACCACATTTCTCTCAATTATTGTTCACAAATCTGTCAAAGTTTTGTGAAGTTCGTGTGTTTCCTGTAAATTACCTTTACTTGAGTAACTTTTTCAGGAAATTGCACTTCTTGGAGTAACTTTCTGACTTTTACTCTTACTTAAAGTTTTGGTTAAACTCTTCCCACTGAGTGAATCTACAAGTGACAAAAGCTTGATGTTGACAATATGAAATGATTTGAACATTTCCCTTTGAAAATACCAGATTCTGTGCATTATTTCATATTTTGTCCTTTCAAATTACATCAACTTCAAAATGATAAACCACATGTGACGTCCAGCGCTGCAATTGGGACGGGTTTGTGCTTTCCGTCCGCACTCAGACACACACTCAGCTAAAACGACCTCTTTCTCCTGCCACCGTTCGAGCAGAGCGAAGAAAAAAAACGCGCATTTACCTTGAAAAAGCCTTTGCACCCCTCGCAGGTGCGGACGCCGTAGTGTTGACACGACGCGTTGTCTCCGCAGACGGCGCACCTCCCTTCGCTCCCCCCGTGGCTTTTCGGGGACACGACGCCCTCCTCCAGCGGCCGGGGACTCTCCATCGGAGGGTCCCGGGACAGTTGGGGCACGTGCATCGACAACACGTGCTGCTGCTGAGGCTGAGGCTGCTGAGGAGGAGGAGGAAGGAAGAAGGCCTCGTCTTGGTGCGAGTCCAAAGTCGGGCTGAATGTAAAAAACGACAACTGCTGAGTTTTGTCCGTGGATTGGTAAGGAGCGAATGGAGGGTCCCAAGCAGGCGTGGATTGGCTTGGGAAATTCGGGGACGACCCCGTCGCGTAGATGGCACTTCCGTAATACTCCGATCCACATGACGAAGATAAGGTCTCATCCAGGAACGCCAAGGACCCCGGGTAACATCCGTACACTTGGAGATCGTCGAGTTTGAAAGCCTGGTTTGATATTTGCGGACCGGGGCTGAACGAGGAGCCGGGCACGGCGGGGGAGGTGGCGATTTTGCAGGAGTAAGCGTCAAACTCTCCGACGTACGCGCCCTCGACCAGGGTGTTGATGCTCGGGAGCGAGGAGGAGTCGGCGCAGGGGTCGTCCCTCTGGAGGTCCATGAGCAGTTTGGAGCTCGGGTCCGGACTCAGGAGCTCGGAGGAGGCGGCGGGAGAGGAGAGAGCGGAGAGGGAGGAGAGGTCGTGGGGGAGGGAGGCGTACTGCGCTTGGATACAGGGCATCGCTGCAGCTGCGAGAGACACCGCAACGACAGAACAAGGGAAGATGAAGTCAAATCACACTGAAAACATCAATAATCACCACATTTACGTTAAAAGAGAAGACTAAACAGAGCAGTTTTGAGCCTGTAAACTGAACGGGTTTCCTCTAGACCTGGGAAGATGTTTGAAATGTTTTTCTTTCACTTGGTTGAATAAAAGGTTGATGAATAAATGCATTAATACAGACACACACGTGGTAATAACAGGAGGTAATAGCAAACATGGGGAGTTCTTTTGGACAGTCCGGGTTCTCCTCGAATGGGCCCGGCCTGTGGAACGCTCTGCACCGACCTGAGCCGCGAACATGATCTTTCTGAGTGAAATGCAGGTTGATATTTTATTCTTTTAAATGTCTATTGTTTTGTCGGTGTAATCCCTCATTCGTCCAGGAGTGTTCCATTGTAGAAAAAGATTCAGTTGTAGTCATCTGGACTCTGTTTTAGAACAAACAAAACGTTTCAACTCTCATCCAAGAGTCATTCTCAATCAGAGAAACAAGTCTGAGAACTCTTGTTTATATCCTACTCTGTGAAAGCCCTGCCCACAGGGCGGGACCTCCTGCTAATGGCCCATTGAAACTGGGATGGGCCTATTGTTCTATTGTTCCCTGCCTCACCTTGAGTGCCTATTTAGCATCCGAATGCCCAGGGCGTCTCCAGGGTTTCAGCAGACCATTATAAACAACGGGAAGGTTGAATCTTAAACCTCCATTCCGATTTAAGGAAGGATTCTCTTTTTGAACAAAGATTGCCTCCTTAACTCCTCTTTCAAACCATCTTTTTTCCCTGCTCAGAATCTCCACCTCACTGTCTTCAATAGACTGGTTTGTGGCTTTAAGATGAAGATGCACAGCGCTCTGGGGTCCTGAACTTGCGTGTCTTCTGTGCTGATAAAGCCTCTTGTGAAGTGGTTCTTAAACAAGAGTTCTCAGACTTGTTTCTCTGATTGAGAATGACTCTTGGATGAGAGTTGAAACGTTTTGTTTGTTCTAAAACAGAGTCCAGATGACTACAACTGAATCTTTTTCTACGTCTATTGTTTTATTCATCAGCTTTTGCTCGTTTAGAATGTTTTTTTGTATTGAATGTTTCTAAAAGTCGTATGGACAGGTGTTAACACAAGGCATCCGGCGCGTCCGGTGTAACTGCTATGTCCATTTAAATAAAATAAAATAAAATAAAAATAAAAATAAAATAAAAATAAAAATAAAAATAAAAATAAAAATAAAAATAAAAATAAATAAATAAATAAAATAAATAAAATAAATAAAATAAATAAAATAAATAAAATAAATAAAATAAATAAAATAAATAAATAAAATAAATAAAATAAAATAAAATAAAATAAAAAAATAAATAAAATAATCGTCTTTTTATAACACCACATACTACTTTCATGTGACATATGCACCCTACAAGCCCTTATAAAACCAGGCAGTTTTTTGGCTGAGTTTTCAGGGCTTTTTTTTATGGTGGTCCTTGTCCCTCTGCTGCTTCAAAACTACTATAGAAACTAAATACTGAACCCATCTTGACCATCAAATCAGCCCGCACACAATATATAGCTTTGACAGGCGTACATTCCGTAGTATCAAAATCGCGTTTGTTGCATCGTGACAGCACCATACTCCCCCTGTCCCTCGTGCCCTCGTGCCCTTCACCCTGGGCGCTTCTTCGAGTGGTCAGGCCTCCTCTCGGCCTGGTCAGATGTTGGCGATATTATGTTACGGACTGTTAATGTCCCAAAGCCTCTGCGAGATCTGCATGGGCAACCCCTTTACCAGCTGCGCCCGCACGAGGAGGGGGGTGGAGCGGGGCATCGGGTTTCAGAAGGGGCACCGCGCCAGGGCCAGTGATTGACGGCGCTACAACTTGTGAAGGAAGACGAGAGGCCACATGTATTTTGAAGCAGCAACGTTGAAAATATTATCTGGAAATGTATTCTACTCGGTGCATGTCGAGTTGTGTAAAATACGCGCCCGGGCAATGCGTCGGAAAAGGGCACAATTTGAACAGACTATTCAGTTTAGGAGACGAGATGGAAGTCGACGCGTTTCATTTAAGAGATATTTTAACACAGGAACTCTTTAAACTCTCTGAGCTTTGACTTATAAATGAGCCGCGTATTTTTAGACTGTCCGAGCAGCCACGCCCACTTTAGGCTTCAAATTTTAAAAAAATACTGGCTGGTGAAATGATAAGCCTCTGCAAATTTAAGTTGTGGTATTCAGATTGAAATGTGGACATCGCAACGTAATTCTACTTAAGTTTGCATTGAATTGTAGGTCGCTGTAGGTCTTTAGCAGGATGATGGTTTGACTGAAGGCATCAGAAAAGGGCTGTAGTGGACAAAGACATGAAGCTGTCAATGATCTAAAGGTGTATCTGACCCAAACTGCACGCACAAGACTCTAATCGTACGCAAAAACTACTATTTATAGAGAAAAGTACAAGAAAACTGAGTATTTTTGTAAAAAGGTTCGATTAAGGGTTCACATTTGTCACTGTTTGGTCCTAAATCGAGTCCATTTTAGTCCTGAAGTGGACTTGGTTTGGTCCTGTTCTAGTCCGCGTTTGGTCCTGATCTAGTCCCAGGTTCAGGGTCAGGTTTAGTCCTGGTTTTGTTCCAGTTTTGGAAGTGTGCAAGTGTGAGACACCCTCAGATCTTCAGCTAACTCGCTCTCTGTGCCCCCTTTTCCCTTTGATTTCCGTTGTCTCACTCACATAAATCCTTGTAATCTAAATCAAATAATTAGTCGATTAAAGCGCCACTGACCGATCGATCGACAAAACGACTCACGTTTGACCGCTCTAGAGTCTCATCAATCCATGGACAAGATCAAAACAGTGAATTGTTCAACAAAGCTACATTCCTCAGAGGTTTGAGAGGGCACAACTTGATTCAGGTTTAATCTCGGGGTCCGTCTCAGACCGCAATGACTGAAATCAAGGGTAAGATCGAAGAGAGTGTTCAAAACATTTCTGTGAAAGTATTTCTGGAGTCCAAAGAGCCGAGACGTTTGTATGTTTACGAGAACAAACAAACGTAACAAAAATGACCAAACGAAAGCCAGGCCTGGATGACTTGGTCAACTTTACTTGACCATAATTATTTGGGACGGTTTTGCTTTGCTGAATCCTGTCATACATGTTTTTGTTTTTTTTTATTATTTTTGCTGAAAATAAAAGCACAAACAAATGACTCCCTTAAACTGCGAGGGCAAACGTAAAGAGTAACGTACCTGTTTGATTAAAATAAGTCTTTTAATCCTCTGAGAATGTGTTGCCCGTGAGTCCAAGGGCACAGACGCACGCTCAGTCCAGGACGCAGACGCACGCTGCGGGTCAGACCCAGCCTCGAACCTCCATCAATCCACTTTTATCTCGGTCTCGGCTGCGGGGCGTGACTCCGATGCCCAAATATGGCGAAAAGGCGGCGCCACGTTCCGGACGCGCGCCCAATCGCCGGGAGAAGCGGAGCGCACGTTCTTCCGTGTGACGCATGCGACGGGATTCCATGACGCAAGGCTCGTGGGAGCGCCTTTTCGCGTCTAAATTTACCCCAAAACAAGAGGCGCGTCTCGCACGTGAGGCTTGTGCAGCGTGAGAAACACTTTGAAGTGAGTGGAAATGATGGACAGAAAGGTGTTTGAACGTGAAGTGAAGGTGGTTTTTTTTATTCTCTGTTCAAGTCTTGGCACGTGTGTGATATTTCCTTCAACAAGCAGAGATGTGGAGATCATGTTTCTACAGCCTGCTTCTGCTGCCAGACAAAATACAAGTTGGCACAGTTACGCTATTTTACTGTAATATTTATAGTATTTACTTTGTGTAAGAACGTCGTCAAGACTAGAAATATCCTATGGCTTGCTACTTTTGTACATTTTCAGAGACTTTTATAGACTAAAGCGATGCAATCTAATGAGACAAATACATCTGAATCTGCTTTATTTCATCCTTGAGGTTCCGTTGTTTCATAGTTTGAATGTTGAGCTTGAATGTATTTATTATTTTCTTATTTTATTGGAATATGAAAAATGATTGTTACCTTGGAGTTAAATGCCATAACGTGGAACATGACAGGCAAAAGCAGTGACTGATCTTAAACCCTCCACACGCGTGATGTGCTGAAAGAAGGACGTTTTATGAATCAGACAGGATGACATTAAAAACGCCACGGAAACGAGCGAATGCAACGTTAGACAAACTCTTGAGCTCCTCAAGCTTCATGGATTTTCATTATTTTCTCATGATCAAAACAACTCACAGATTAATCAAACTGATAGATGCCAGACAAAGTGATTGTTTGTCGTAGCTTTAAAGGTTGTTTTTATTGACAATCGTGATTATTCGTATAATAGACCTAAAAAACGCATCTAAAAAAACATGGCCGGCCCCCACAGTGGAGTGTTTTGGGTCTCCACGTTTATTCTTAGGCTTTTAAGTTGTGTGGTCCTTTTATATAGATTTATGTATTTATTTTATTTTTTTATCTAATTTTACAGTTTTGATAAATATTTTTAGCCACTATATACTGTTGTATTTTTTTGAATTTCATTGTTTTATTTTATTATATTTAGATTTTGTATCATTTATATAAATAAAGTGGATTGGACGTTTTTAGAAGCAAAAATAAGTCATTTATATTCATGCTTTACTCAAAAAAAAATTTAAAAATGTAAAGTGCACTTTTATTTGGCTGATTTTTTAAATAGCCTTGTTTTGTTTTGTTTTCTATCCAAAAGTTTGATTCCATAAAGCTGTTACAAAGCGGATAAATGAGAATTATAGTGACAATGATGTTTCTTCTCACAATAATCGAAACTCTAAAATTGAATTGAATCGTGACATCCCAAGTCCAAACTTAAAGGGGCAAATAAGTGTCATTTCCCTCAAAAGACGGTGCCATTTCTGTCAAATCATTACAATTTCACACTTATAACCACGGCGTTATTACATTATCCTGAGTGCCGCTAATGTGCCGCGGCCTCTGTCGTCGCGGGGCCATTTTCTGTCCACACTCTGAAGCTGCAGTTGTACGCGGCCGTTTGTCAACAACAATTTAAGCCCCCCAACGTTCAACTTTTCCAAAACACAACGCACCACAACACGGTTCTCCTGTTCCGTCTCGTGGGGGTGAGGGCGGGAAATCGAGGCTCGAACCCCGGTTTATTTTTAACCGCGAAGAAGAGAGCGAGAAGGGTCAGGGGGAGGAAAAAGAGGGGAGGATAATTCCCCAAAGATGAAAACTACTTGGAAACGGCCGCGAGCTGACGCCTTGTTTTTAAATACAGACGAGGACGGACACCCACACGACTGAATCATGAGGGCAATCCCAGGGTTAGAGTTACCACTTCTCTCTTTTGAAGGCCAGGGACTTTCAAGACTGTGCAGCAACTTGAATGAATGTGCACTTTTGTTTGTTTTTTTTTCATTGGATAATCGTGGTTATTCACACAATCTGGACACTATTTGAGTTTAATCTGTGCTGCATAAAAGCAACACCTAAATGTGTGCTGCTTTTTTAGAACGTTTGAGTACATAAAGTCGGTCACAGACTATTGGGAGGAAGAAGGAGAAAAACAAAACAATAATTGGCTTTTTTGTTTGGTTATTGTTACTGTTATTTGTCAATGTTGTCAATAATCGTGAAGAATTGTTAAATTGTGACGTTTCTTCTCACGTTGATCACGCTAAAAGGGGTCTTTTCGGGTGCGTTCACACTTGTGCGGTCAACACATCCAAACTGGGACTAAACCAAACCTAAACCCGGACTTAACAAGGACTAGAACGGGACCAAACCAAGTCCGCATCAGGTCTAAAATGGGCTCAATTTAGGACCGAATACTGACAAGTTTGTTTGGTTCTAATTTGAGTCGTTCAGATTTGATTTGGTCCCGGTTCAAGTCCTGGTTTAGTCTTGATGCAGGTTTGAGTCTGGGTTTAGTTTAATCTCGATGTTGTGATTGTGCAAGTGTGAACTAAATGTACTGGTTGAGGTTTAAGTGTCGGACAAATAAGTCAGAAAAGTTCTGCACAGTTGATGAAGCCTGTTATTATCATTTTCATTAGTACACGTCGTCATGGCTCCTGTTTATGTTCATGTCCATCGTGCACTGTCCCCGTCTTATTCAATATATAAACTCTAAACTCTGTAAAGTATTGTTGACTTTTACTGTTTCCTTTTTGTTCTATCAAAGCAACTGTCATCCTTAAACATGGCAAACGTGGCTTTATTGGATCAGAGCACATCGCAGACAGAACAGAGAACCGACAGAACACATTTATCAAACGTTCCCTTTACACAGTTCTTTCATGTTTTATCATTGCACTAACTTATACAAAGTGCATTTTGCGGACCGGCGGCATCAGGAAACCCACGGTGAAAAGAAAAACACTTTCAAACCTTTTAGGAGAAAAACGTATTGATTAAAACTACAATGAGTTTTCTATTTTTAGGACTATCCCACGGGCACAGAGGACACACAGACGGGGGTCCCACATGATGTAATATAATGGCTTTTTAATTACTTTCGGACGTCTTATCCTAGTGTTTCACATTGTATAACTTAAAGGTGCATTATGTAACTTTTCTGGAGAAGGCTACGCCACCTGTTTATCTCCACCTCCATTATCTCCACCTGTTTATCTTCATTATCTCCACCTGTTTATCTTCATTATCTCCACCTGTTTATCTTCATTATCTCCACCTGTTTATCTTCATTATCTCCACCTGTTTATCTTCATTATCTCCACCTGTTTATCTCCATCTGTTTATCTCCATCTTCATTATCTCCACCTGTTTATCTCCACCTGTTTTTATCTCCATCTGTTTATCTCCATCTGTTTTTATCTCCACCTGTTTATCTCCACCTGTTTATCTCCATCTGTTTATCTCCATCTGTTTATCTCCACCTGTTTATTTCCATCTGTTTATCTCCACCTGTTTATCTCCACCTGTTTATCTCCACCTGTTTATCTCCACCTGTTTATCTCCACCTGTTTATCTCCATCTGTTTATCTCCACCTGTTTATCTCCACCTGTTTATCTCCACCTGTTTATCTCCATCTGTTTATCTCCATCTGTTTATCTCCACCTGTTTATCTCCACCTGTTTATCTCCACCTGTTTATCTCCACCTGTTTATCTCTACCTGTGTATCTTCATTATCTCCATCTGTTTTTTCTCCATATTTTTATCTCCATCTTGATTCAATTACAATTATTGCTCAAAAACACATTGAAAAACATTACTGCGTGAGCTCGCCTCTCCACAGATCTTATGTTAAGGTCAAAGTACACTTTATTGTCCCCATAGGGAAATTTGTCCTCTGCATTTGACCCATCGATCCCGCTGGGGCACCTCCTTGGGAGCGGTGGTCTCCAGGTCTTGAGCTAGGCTTGGTAAGGACCTTCGCTTGGAGGATTTTATATTGTACATGTTTTGTGTTGATGGGGGAAACCGGGGCCCAGAGGAAACCCACCCAGACACGAGAGCCCAGAGGAAACCCACCCAGACACGAGAGCGAGAAACACGCAAACTCCGGTCGGCCTTCTTGCTGTGAGGCGAGAGTGCTTGCCACAATCTGACCTGTCTCTAGGACTAATCAGAATAATTGTGACTCGTTGATTATTAAAACAATCGTAATTGTTACTTGGACAACACAGACTCTAAAACACAAGTCAAAAGAGCTTTGACCAAAAAAACATTATTAAATTATTAAAAAAACTGTACATTTTCATCAATAATAAACTTTATTCATAAATATATTCTGTCTCCTTCAGTCGCCGCACATTTCAACCACTGGATAAAACTGTATTTAAAACATCGAAGTACAGTGGAATCTTCTGTAACACTTGTAAGAGGGCCTGGTGGTGTTTGTCTCCATAACAACAGACACATTTAATGCTATACTGTGTAACATTCTAGGCAAAGACATAACATCTCCATGGAGACAGCAAAGGGGCAGACACCCACCAGAAATGTTACACAGCGCACCATTAAAATGCTGTTTGTGTATGGACAGAGCTCGCCAGCAGAGGGAGCAAGCTTGTGCGCTGACAAATATAGCAGTTCAAACAAGGCTAAGAACAATAGCTGTAACTGCTTCAAGGTGGGGTGGTCACTTATGGGATACATTAATGACATCACTAAGCTATTTGACACAACATTTATGTTTTTGATGAGAAAACAAAAGGCTTTGGATTATAATTGAGTACATTTAAAGGTGAAAGGTCAACTGAAAGAGCTTAAAGGACAAATATTATACATTATTTGTATTATTAACAGCCTTTAAACATGCACCTTTAGTTTGGCATCTCATGTTTGATCGTTAAATTGTTTATAAAAAACAAAATTACATTAGGATCTCTGCTGTTTCCCACTGGACCATCTACAGGCTGCAGAGGGAATTACAACAGGCACAGACGTACTGATCGCGATTAGACGGGAGAACTTCACAGAACGGGTCCGGCAGATGATTTATGGATTCAAAAACAGCAGAGAAGATTCTCAGAGCCGCGTCACAGATCGAGAAAACGTCACGGATCGAAGAAATTCAGAACGGAGTGTTTTTGACACTCGGAGGGGAGAAGATTTTGTGATAATGTGAATGAAGCTAAATGTAACTTCACTCAATTTAGCATAACATGTGTCCTTTGAGACATTTACTACACATAGAACTTAATCTAGATGTTACTCTTGCTTATCATGGCACAAACATTTCATTGTCATGTCGTCATATTCAAAATGCAAGTCACAGTTTTGGTCTTAAAGCTGGGGTACGCCACTTTGTTCCAGTAAATGTTGCGTTCATCCCACGGCAAAAGCGGCGTTTGGTGACAGCAATCGGACCACTTTGTCTACGTCGTACAATAAAGTATTTATGGGTTTGTTCGACGGGGCGACTTAGCCAATCAGAGAAACACAGGTCTGTATCAAATCAAACATGGCGGTAGAGGCGGGGCCATATATCGAAATCTAGATCGTGTCGTGAAGGTTGTTTTGACGATACGCAACATCTCACATATCAAGTCAATTGTTTAGAATGCAACAAAAAAAAAACAGATTAACAACAAAAAAGAGGTTGTGTTTTAAACGGCTTATTATTATTAGAATCAACGAGCGAGCCACAGAACGCTGAATCTGTGGTGAGAGACGATTACTGTTGTTCTAAATGATGATGACCAATGTTATGAAGTTGGTTTGAGGGAAAGAGTTATGACCAGACTGTAAACACTGCAAACACACAGAGAGAACGGTTCAGTCTGAAGTTACCAGGCCAAGCTTTAGAAACCCTACTGTCGCGCGCCCCTCTCGGCTTGAAAGTCAAGTACCCCAACTTTAAATCACAGTTTTTAGTCTCAATCATAACATCTAGCGTGACACAGTGACACAGATTATCAGGTAAACTGTGGTAAACATTTAAATATTCATTGGCGTCAAACTGGAGTGATGATCGGACTTTCTTTTACTTGAGGTGGAAGAAGCCCGAGGGTTTGGTCGCTGCAGCCATCAGCATGTTCGCCTGGTTCTTGTGAGTTATATAGATCTAAAATCACATCAAAACCAACGTCACGCCTCCTGCACAGACTTGTATCAACGGCAGCAATACAACAGAAGTAACATTACACCGTTTTGTAATGGTGTAACATGGGTAAAGTAGTGACTCACGGTGCACGGAGGCTGCATCCACGGCTCGCCGTCGATTTGCATCGGCAGCGCTTTGATGGTCCTGAAGGAACATGGAACAGAGCGTAAACGTGGTGGAACATTATCAAGCTGTCGTCGCAATTTATTTCAATTTAGTACAGCCTAAAGTGAAACCCGTGGGGCAAGCGCGTTATTCGGCAAAGCATTGTTCCGTCTGAGTACTGAGCGAAAACGTTCCATTTCATTTGTCGTGGACGGTGAACTAATCGATCTAAAGACACGCCCTGCGCATCAATTCGTCAACAATCCGCGAGGCAATTAATGAGAAACGCAACTGTTTATATATCGAAAAGTACCATTAAGCTGCACTTTATTTGTAAAAAGACAAACTAAACGAATGATTTACTCTGAAAACTCCCGCTCACTCGCGTCATACCGTCTCCTTTCTGAAGAAGAATCTTACTCAACGAAGCGACCAGATAAACGCAGTGCATCCATGGGTTTTCGCTGTTGTCGGACAAGCGCAGGAATATTGTTTTAGGTGTTCAGTTAGTGGCGGTTTTCGGGGGGCAAAGTCAGCAGTCACTGGACTTCTACGTCACCTCAAGAGGCCGTTCGCCCTGGGAGCCACAGTCACTCTACCTGATGGTGATCTGAGAGGTCTGGGCGAGTCTGTGTCCGGCGGACTTCAGCCCGGTGTAGATCTGCCCCATCTCCATGGCTCCTCCCAGACCCACCACCTCCAGGCGCCTGTCGCTCATGTCTGCCAAAAAAGATATAGAAGATTGGACAAAATTGCCTTAAAGTCCATATGAAGGTTCTCATGTTTTTTTTTACATTATGACTTAGTTCGGTCGGCAAGAACCTGTGCTGAATATTCATCATAGTTTTACGTCCGTTAAGTGGCAGTTTGTGAAGACATTTTGAAAAAGACGCATGCCATGTGTGAGAAAAGAAGTTTTAAGACTCGTACCAAGCATGAATTACATCAAAATGACAAAAGACGCGCGTACTTTTAGCGTTTGTTAGCGTTCTGCGACATCCTCCGCCTCACGCAGCGTCATCGTAACTTTAAATTGGGTAAAAACGCGACATTCACAGGCATTTCCCGTTCTACACAACAAATCGATTCGCAAGACGAGCGTCAGCTGCAGCGCCGCCGCCGTTATACTTCGGCCTTCTCGTGTCTGACCTTGAGAGACACTTTTGAGGAGCTCCGGGTCCGTGATGACCTCGGCGGACTGGTTCGGCCCCGCCTCCGGTTTCCTGGCCTCGCCCCAGAGGTTGGAGCCCCCGTGCATGCTGGGAATGTTCAGTACGGCGATGCCTTCGAGATTGGCCGTGCTCAGATCGAGCTGTCTGCCGCAGCACTGGAGGACACACAAGAGGGTCCGGGGGGATTACAGGCTTGCGCTGCCACAGAAGCGGTCTGAATACTGCGGCTAAATATAAACCTGATCGTTTTACCCAAAGCTTCAGGACAGTTCCCGATCAGGTCAAGTATTTTATGAAAACTAAAGCTACACCAAGAAAGACATTATCAATTAGTATTTTACATTTTAAACGACTTGATAACTCGTCAACACAGAAATGGACTAAAAAATTGTTGTAGGAGCGTCAAATATGTCATCAACTTTTAATATTATTGGGTAATTCATTTAAAGTGCCCCCTACAGGTCGGAAGCCTCGTTGAACTGAAATGCAATCAAAAATCAAAATTTCATCACAGAATATCACATTTTGTAGGTTTATAATTTCACTTCCTGTTTGTAATTGATGACATCAGAGTAGGGATTACCCAGCAAACACTGGGCCAAAACTCATCTCATGTGTAAAAATATATGAGAGCGACTTTATTTTGTTGAATGAATGTTTAGAATGTCAAAAAAAATTGTTTCTTTTGTGTAAATTCTGCATAAACTTTGACTGGAACGAACGTCCCTAGTGTGATGTCACTTCCTGTAATTTTCTACCGATTTTTCAACTTTTCTCCACAAATACCTGCTCGATTGGTGCAAAACTAGAATTTAAATGTACAACAGGTATAAATACACCAAATTAAGTCCCAAATTTGAAAATCTCATAAACCTGTCATACGTCACTTTCATTAACTTTAAAAATACGACTTCCTGTTCAAAACTGCAGAACTGATTCACCGCTGCTTTTCACTGTAACAAATCACAGCTTTTCATTTACAGTGTTTTGATTTTTGAAGTATGACCAAGCAACCTTTTTTTAACTCTATGTGCATGACCTGGACTAAAAGGGTAGAGACATTTGACAACCACTACACCACCGACGAGTTAAGTACAGCCGTTAATCCTTGGCAAACTTCTTCTTAAATACAGAGATTGCATGATTCGATAAATGACAAAAGTATATTAAGGGCATCACAAACCAAAACATTTGAAATCTTATCACAAATTGACTTTCTAGTATCCTCTTTCTCTCTTTCTTTTTCCTCTCTTTCTTTTTCCTTTTTTTTTTTTTTTTTTTTTTTTTTTTTTTAAGGTATAGCCAGCGTAAAACACATGCTTTGAAGACGTACAACTACAGTAGGTGGTGGTGATGCAACACTTCATGGATACCAACCGCTATAAAGCACCAAAGAAGTAGAAGAAGTTAGACGTACAACTGCAGTAGGTGGCGGTAAATGCACCTTTTCAATTGGCTGCCAAACGCCATCGATAGGAACAGATAGAAGAAGAAGAAGAAGAAGAAGAAGAAGAAGAAGAAGAAGAAGAAGAAGAAGAAGAAGAAGAAGAAGAAGAAGAAGAAGAAGAAGAAGAAGAAGAAGAAGAAGAAGAAGAAGAAGAAGAAGAAGAAGAAGAAGTATCCATAAATATTGAATCGCAACACACTTTTTATGTTGATAAGACTCCTCACCGCACCATACTCTAAAGAATTACCATATCACACAATTTAGATGTAAACTATTGTCTTGTTCTTTGGATTTGGCAATGGCGATGGTTTTGGTGTCTTTTCTGGTTCAGAAGTTTGGAAATGGAATGGAAAATGGTTCAATTAAATTCCGTCTGTTTGGTGAAATTATGAATAAATCAGCATTTATTGGCAATACCTCAAGAAAATCAGAACTACACCAACCACAGGTGAGAAGAACCTTAAATCTATGTGTATTTTAATGTGGGGAGTCACTTTGTGGAAATGAAGAATTGTTTAAACCAGTTTAAAAGGATGTTAAAAAGTGAAGCGAAGAAATGTTCCACTGTTCTTTTTTTAAATTTCCTTTGGATGAAATTTTTGTTTTTTTTTCAAACTGCGGCTGTGATTTTGTGCTGTTATATTGTTCTAATGATCTGTACGTTTGCGCTGATGTAAAATGAGATGCAGAATGTGTCATATCCAGGTTTTAAATAAATAAACCGCCGCTCTCCACGTCGCACGTTTTAAACCCTTTTGTATTTCATTTGTGTGTTCACTTTTAGGGGCCGAACGGACTAGTGGGGATTTAAACGATTTACATAGAGAGTATAAATGTTAATCACCACTATAGTGAGGCACTCTTTCAGTTTCTTGCAGGATGCGGAGATGCTCTCAGACGTGGCAAACTCGAAGTACCAAAGTTTGTTCTTCATTCTGAAAGGAAACAGAAAGTCTGATCGGCACCGGCTCAACAAGCATGAATTCAGTGTCAGTCATGAATTCAGTGTCCCTCATGAATTCAGTGTCCCTCATGAATTCAGTGTCAGTCATGAATTCAGGGTCATTCATTAATTCAGTGTCAGTCGTCAGTCATGAATTCAGTGTCAGTCATGAATTCCGGGTCAGTCAAGAATTCAGGGTCATTCATTAATTCAGTGTCAGTCGTCAGTCATGAATTCAGTGTCCGTCATGAATTCAGTGTCCCTCATGAATTCAATGTCAGTCATGAGTTCCGTGTCCGTCATGAATTCAGTGTCCCTCATTAATTCCGTGTCAGTCAAGAATTCGGTATCCGACGTGAATTCAGTGTCCCTCATGAATTCAGTGTCAGTCATGAATTCAGTGTCCGTCAAGAATTCAGTGTGCCTCATGAATTCCGTGTCAGTCAAGAATTCGGTATCCGCCGTGAATTCAGTGCCCGTCGGGAATTCCGTGTCAGTTATGAATTCAGTGTCCGTCGTGAATTCAGTATCAGACGTGAATTCAGAGGCTGTCATGAATTCAGTGTCCGTCGTGAATTCAGTGTCAGTCGTGAATTCAGTCTCCATCGTGAATTCCGTGTCCGTCATGAATTCAGAGTCCGTCATAAATTCAGTTTCAGTCATGAATTTGGTGCCAGTCGTGAATTCAGTGTCAATGTTGCGATTGGAATGAGATCAAATCAGGACTTTGTTAGAGACTGATCTATGAACCACAGGAATCTAAACTCAAAATTGTATGTTAGTCCTTCGCTAATTACGATCATTTGCGTTTGGTGTTATTGAACACTGAACTCATCGGAATAGCGCAGCGTCGTCGGCACTGACCTGCTGTTGAATCTCTGCGGATACTTTTCTCTCATCGAGTGGAAGCGGTGAGCGATCGAGGCGTCCTGCGAACGAGGGAAGCAATTATGTTTTAATTCGATCAATCAGCGACTTCATCCCACGTGGAACGATGCTGCTAATTATACACCGTGTGCTTTCTCTGTGGCCGGGACTGTTGCGGCGTATTCAAGAGAGTTTCAGAATCTACTCGCTGTTCTTTTGGTTCATGATGAGGAGGATGGATTGTATTAGGAGTGTGTAAAGCTTGTAAAGACATAACGTTTTCCGGATTGAGATGGTTTGGACGTGCACAGACAGTGAATATATGAGTACAAGATGCTGAGTTTAAAGCTGCAGGAGACACGAGGCCAAAGACGAGGTTTGGGAATGCATTGGGTTATAAAATACAGCAACAATTTCTAGTTTAGCTTGGTTAGTTTTGTTTATTTCACAGGAACCATGTACAGGAACATTGATGAAAGAAAACATAGACAAGATGATTGAAGAGTACCAGACTCGCACAAACACCATCTAAAATAAGGTAATAAGTGCATAGGTGCTGGAAATGAGTCGTTTTTTATCTTGTTTTGAGTACTTTTGACAACCTTAAAAGCAAGATTGCCGATGGAACAAGCATAAAATATCTTGTTTGACTTCACAATAGAAAATCGACAGTGTGTCCGACGGACTAAATCTGCTTGGGGCTTTATGACTTGAAGATTCGAGAGCAAGGGAGAATAGAATGGATCAGCGGTCAGAGAACTTTCGGGTAGTGAGATAAGTATACGAGAGAAGAGACTGTGCTTAGTTAGCTTTAGGTGTTGTCAATATGGGCTTTTCAGAGACTATTGGTACACAAGCGGGTTAGGAATGATCAGTGATCGTAGATATACTTGGTTTAAATTATACGATAGATAACAAGTACAAGTAGCTGACTTATGGAATATATTTAAGATTACATCCATATATCCGATAGTATCGCTCACATCACATGATAAGGGAAAGAATCGTTCCGGTCTCGTGGTGAGAGGAGGCCTGTCGTGGATGTGTTATTGTTATGATCAGCTGTATCGCTAGACACTCTATTTTGAGATTGTTAAAGTACAGGATCGCGATCGAGATGTGAAGATTTATATGCATAGGTTTTAAATTATGTGGTTAATTTATTGATTTAGGTTCGAAACATTTTATCTGCGCGTGATTATTGTATATTCATTGATTTAGAGAAATATTGCGTAGATATGATATGAGGGAAGTATAAAGATTCTTCTACAGTGTGAAGTTATGGGGTGTACTTTTCTCCGGTAACATAACAGTTTTATGACTGCTTGGGTGGATCTCACTCCTTACGTGTGATATGACTTTAGTCGTTAGTTATTACACTAGTAATGTTATAGGTGGTAAAAGATGTATAGAGGATCCGAATCACAAGCAAGTAGGTGAAAGTAGGAAGTATCTAAGTCGGACATCATTCTAGAATAATGTGTCCATACTAATCGTCCCAGCAAAAGTTTCAATGACTGTATTGTTATCATATGTCACAATACAAATAATGGTTGAATAGTTGTATGAGTGTAAAGTGTTTCTTATTTTCATGATTTGATGTTAGCTAGGTCTTGAGATCAGGTTTGTCAGACTTTGTCTTGGTTCTCTGGTCTAGCTTGGTCTGTCTGGTGTATGGAGAATATAGTGTTGGTTCCATAGATCCGTCTATCAAATTGTATGCAGGGTTCAGGTCATAGCTCGATACGTCTGGTTCAGTCAGTCATAAGTCTTCTGGAGTGTTTCACGTTCGACGGTGTAGTCACGCTGTTGTTCAGTCCGTTGCAATTACTGGTACCTGCGTTAGTCTGTTGCGTAAGTTCTTGGTCTCAACTGCTTGTGGTGTTCCTTATTCTGATGGTGTTGGTGAGGCAGGATCTGGTCAGATCCTGTTTCTCGAGCTGAGAGTACTACTGTCATGACGCGCTACTAAGTACGGTGAATGTAGTCCGGTCTCGTATCTCCGCTTCAGTCCTGGTCTAGTTCCTTGTTTGCCGTCAATGGTCCTACAGATCATGCTATCTAGAAGAGATCAATGTCGCTCAGGCTTCGTGTCTAGAGTCTATAGGTTAGTCCTGGTTAGTCTAGTTCAAGTCATTTGGTAATGTCTGGTTCGTCCTGGTTCAGATCCGGTTCAGAGAGTCCTCGTCGTCTGCTCTAGTATTGGTCTCAGTATACCCGGTATCTTGTTCTGATCTAAGTACTAGGTTCAGTAGCTTGTTAAGGTACCCAATACTGGTGGGTGTGTGAAGTTACGTGTGATCTGAGCCATGAGGCTTTTGTTATCGTCTAGATGTCCAGATGAAAGGTTTAGTATCATGTAGCCACTTTTTACCCAGTTCACTGGACTATACAGAACAAACTCATTGGGACCTAAATAAGGTTAGCTTACTTTTGTCATGGCGGGTGGGCTATTAACACTGAGTAACATGAGACGTAGTCATTATGATCAGAGGATATGCGCTTTTTAAAGGTCCTAGGTCATGCATTTAAAATAGGATGTATGACTTGTGTCGAGTCAGTGTCTGCATACTGGCATGTCTACTCAGCATTCCAGGGATAATAACAATTCTTTTATATCAGCATAGTGCAGTTGCAGTACATCCAATGGAGATGATACGGGGTTATTTCGCTAGTGCTTTAATCCCGTGCTTTTAAAGTGGAAAGGAAATCGAGGATGATAGATTACAGTTGGGCTAAGCCTCGATCATACATTGTATGTGCTAAAGATACGTTGCTTGATAGGGGTTGTGCACTGTGGTGAGCACTAAGCTCAGTACTAAGAAAACGTTGTTCAAATGCGTGCACATACTGATTATGGTAAAAAAACAAATTTGAGTCAATCAGATTAGTGATTCTTTCAGTCTTTCGTAGGCTTCGAGGTTTGGATAGTTTTTATTTTTAAGTTCTACTTGAGAACGATAGCTGTCACGGAGATAGGTTCTTATACAAAAGGCGCAAAGTGCATTAAATAAATCATAAAGAAGAGGTATAGAATTCAAGACGTTAAATTTGAGTGAAGTTTAAGGGTGCAATTTATAGCTGCGAGCGCTATCAGTCAATAGTTTAAGACATAAAGAGAAGAGTGCCAAGAAATGTTTCAGTCATAGCGGCCTGCTGTGCACTAGGAGTCAGAGATACCAAACAGTTTATTAGCTTAAGATATTGAAGGCACTGGGCCTCAGAGTCATGCGGGTCGCTGTAGATCGTCTGATGGTATCGAGACGAGGGACTGAGTGCCAATTTTATGCTGATAAACTACATGACGCGTTCCCTTGTTTAGTCTGACTGGCAAGAGCAGGAGGCGGTCCTGAGGTCCCCCTTCAGAGTCCGGATGGGTTATATGGCATAAATGTTCCGAGATGTACTTTGGTGCTAGGCATGGAGAGATATACCAAGCAGAGCTGCTTTGAATATTCGCTGAGCCACAGGGAAGTGCAGAGATGAGCCAGGATAATTGTGATGTACTTCCTGGTTCTAGTCAGGACCGAGCAGCAGCGTTCTGGATGTACTGCAGCTGTTTTACAGCTCGTTTGAGAGGCATGAGAGGCCGTTACGTAGTCTATCTACTAGAGAAACCATGGATAAGTCTCTCCAGGTTGGTTTAGAACTATACTTTTTGATTTGGCAATGTTTTTAAGATGGTAACTGTGTTAGCGCTGCGATCAGGAGTTCTATGGGTAATAATTGGACCTTGCGTGGCTGGCTCTCATTCTGTAGGTTCTTGAGTCCATATTGAAAGCTCTTAGAGAGTATTAGTATGTTTTCAAGACTGCTAAGAGCCTCAACTTAGTGTGGTTAAGACGCTTGAGTGGTTTTCAGGGTTTTGCAGTAAGTAAGGACGTCATTTTGGCCTCGCTGGATAAACTCACATCGTATTCTGGATGCATAGTGCTTAGTACTTAGACTATTTAGAAATCTCGCGCATACCGTGCTTGAATGACCATATATATAATTAATAGCGAGATAAAACATTTAAATGGATCGTGGTCTGTGCTGGCTAGATGGGTAGGCAGACGGTGCAAGTCACGATAAAACAATAATGTGTTTCAGATAAGTCGCTCTTGTTCATAATTCGAGGGTAGTGTGAAGTGGTTCTTGGGGTTTCTGGAGTCTTATGGGCTTTTTAGGATGCTCGGCTTCTTGTGTACTGGAGAGTTTGTGGTCGCTTATCTCGGTTATCATGCTGGGTCTTTCCTGTGGTATTCTGTGGCCTGACATATAGTTGGATCTTAATGTAGATGTTTCGGAAGAATGGTCTATTTCTGGTTTCTGGGGATTTTCTAAATTGGGAGTCTCTCTTGTGGGTGTGAAGTCTTCTGGGTCATATAGGATGCTATCATGGGCCTTTTTACTGCGACCGTCTTTGATAGCGGGTAATAGCTCGTGGGTTTTATGCGACATTTTTTATGTAGCGGCATCATTTTTCTTGGGGTTTCATGCGGACAGGTTTGGCTGAAGCAAGAGCTAATGCAAGTAGATCTTATTAGTTATCCTCTGCTCTAGCATCGGGACTCCAGCATGACTTTAAACTGTTTAAATTAGCGCCTATAAAAAATCAGAGAACTTTTAATCCGAATGTATTAGTCTTGAATTCACTACTACTTGATTATTTTGTAATCTTATCGTCTGCGTTTGAATTTGTTTTATGATATATTGGTATATTTTTTATGAGATATATAGCCGCGGTTTGTTTCTTATATAATATGATTTTTGCCAAGATTAGTGTGTGCGTGCTGCAGAAGGGATATACCGTCTGTTTTATTTGAGACTCATCGGTTGTGAGTATCATGAGGGTATTAAATAAGAGCTGGGAGTGTGCCGTGATATCATATGCAAGACATGAGTATTTTAGGTCGCGAGATACGCTAGTTAAGCAATCCTATACATGATCAGTCTTTACTCGCTACGACAAATAGAGCTATAGATCCCAATCTTCTGTACTGTTTCATGATTTTATTGGGGAAATCGTTGAGATGTGACATAATTGCGCGATGTTCTCCATATGTTTCCGTTTTTTTTGAAGCTTTGCTATTTTATGTATATTTTATGGCCTCGGTTAGAGGAGGCATACGATTTCGACTTATGTCGACGTACTTCTTGTTTTGCTCCTCATACTTGGTATTATTAGTTTTTAGTGGAGACAGGAGTAACCATCCTATGTGTATGTATTTATACGTGTTACTTGGAGTTGGGTATCACAATGTGGCGCAGGATTAGAGATAGATCTACCATGGAAATACATGATGTGAATAATTTCTGTGATACATTAGTAGTTTCGGTCTTATTTGCACTGTTATAATCATCCAGACGCGATGCTTAAAGTAGTGTTGATAGATTTCCGTAGGGCCGGGTCGCCTACTCTCCTCGTGTAGTCCGGCCACTAAAATCGTGGATTGCATATACCTGTTTGTGCTCCACCATGTCGCGCTAACCTCAGTGATCACCTTTCTGCGCGCGCTCTGACGCTTTGAGACGGTCTCAGCATTGTCAAGTTGAATCGTCTCTGTGATCTGTTGTGTGCCTCGGAAATTTGAGGACTTTCCTTTCGAAGAGGTACTCGAACCATGTAATCGCTGTTTGATGAATTCGCGATAAGAATAAGAGATATATCTGTGGTGAGACAATTGCGTTTAAAAAGGGTAACAGTGATAGACATTGGCCAATATTTCCAAATTTTCACTCTAGCTAAACGGTATATTGATCAGGAACTGAAATATTAGAGTGATATTTGATTGTCATATAATTGCTGATAATGTAATCTCTCTTTGAACGTGACATTGCATGAGTTGTACATTCGTACGGTCGAATTGAGCGAGTCGATAGTTGGACTTCATGGGGATAGATGAATGTGTCTTTATATGGAATAAAGTGTATTATTGAAGAAAAATTCTCTAGAGAATCTCCTGATATTGTTTTTGCTTGGTCACTCTCGTAATGATTTCTGTACAACTATCGTCTGCAGCTCGTCTATCTTATAAAGTCTGTTTGGCTGTGTGTCCGTTTAATACTATGAAATAACGCGAGATAAAGGACGTCTATAGTATGATTGAAAAGTTTGATATGGTACAAGAAGTACAATCATTTTTCGTTAGTGCACTCTACTCAGCTTTGTTTTGTGACTTGGTTCTCTAAAGTTTTCTCGTTTTCAAGCGTGCCTCCATTTCCTGCTTAGATTCGGTGCTAGCGTGTGAGACTTGCTTCTAAAAGTAGCGATTTTCTTCATATGTCTCCGGAGAAGATTTGCTTATTGTAACAAAGGGCAGTGGTTTTTCCCTATCAAGAGTTCAAAGAGATTTTGCAAGATGGGGTAAAAACAAAAGGGGACATGTTGCAGATACATTGTGGGGAGCATTGTTGCTTGAAGAGCTCGCTGATCTTCATTGTTTAGTCTTCCTGAAGGATTATATGGCGCTTGCTCTTGATTTTGGGCAGTCTGTTAAATAGAGGCTTTATCTCAATGCAATGTTGAATGGCCATACCGTGGAACGCAATTATGGCAGGGGAATTATTTGTAAAACTTTAAGAATTGGCTTTGCACATCATAAAGTCTTGACAACAATCAAAAAGAATACTGATAAAAAAATAGAATTTGACCATACACGTTACTGGAGAGCAACTCGAAAATGATAGGCGTTAGGAGATAAGGGAAGCTGACGTGGACTCTGCGTAGTCATAGTCTGTTCTGTCTATAGCCTCTGTGAACCTCAAATAGATAATAAATATATAATTGTCTGGTTTGTTAATAAATGTTTTAAAGGACAAATACGCCGACAAACCCAATTTTCTTAGCTGGTTCTAATATTTTTTTAACAATAGTCATATTGTTATATGTCGCTATCATACTAATATCATGTCATTTGTTTTCAATATGACTACATGTAGATTTGATTTATACTGGTGTATTCAAGTGATTGGTGTCGGTGTCTCTATCATCGACAAGGTGGGTTTTTAAATTTTTTCCGAGCGATAGCGTTGTGGTCTAGAAGAACTTGGGTGCAGTGAGATTTTTGTGCTTAGTTAGTAATTACCACAGAATAGATTGTGCTGGTCCGGTGATATAACGCATTCTGCTCTTCATCTACATAACAATGCAACTGTAGAGGACAATCTTAATTTAGGTTGAGCTTTGTGGGTCTGTTATTCTCCATATCTGGCAATTTTCAATCGACTGCCGGTTATAGTAGGATGGTAGTGGATTGCCAAACTCACTGGTTGCACTATATTGGAAAGAAAGAAAATGATATCTTACACAAGAGGCTATCTGTTAAACAGGTACATAACTAATAAACATTTATGGAATGATCGGTGGAATGTGAGTGAATGAGATGAGAATAGACATCTCTATTTCAAGAGCTCTTGTAGAGTTATAGGTATTGGCATTTATTAATCGCTCATTGTGGTGACAGTGATGCTAGGTTATATTGATAATAAAGGAATTTATTTTTGTGTAGCGGCAAGGAGGTTTTTAATAGTAGTGATCATGGTTGCGCATTATGTTTATACTTTCCTGGTTACACTCCCACGACCTTAGAAATCGTGGAGTGTGACACGATCTGCGGGTGATGTATTGCATTCTTTTGGACGAGTGGCGAATAGAATGCTATACACGTAGTGCGCCCGTGTCAAAACCATATTGCGTTTAGTTAGACTTATTCATCGTTACAGCCTACTCTACTCAATGATACAGCGCTTCCGTCTGGTCTCTTGTCGACATCATGGAGAATCTCATAGAATGTAACTGCCCAACACAGTTGCGAATGTAAACTAAGGCCGGACTAATTTAACTCAGGGAAAATGAGAATTGATGTAATGGAACTAAGAAAATGGAACATTGAAGAAATCCTACAACCAGAGACAATGTAGATAGAGGTAAGACTCGTGAAAAAGCACTGCACAATAACTCATCCGGGAGAAATACACGTGGTTCACAATATATAAGTGTTTGCAATGACTTCATTTAATACAAATATGTCTGTAAGGAAATATCCTTATTATAGCCGCTATCTCCATTAATTAATATAATAATGAAATATATCTCAGATACTGATTCACGCACTGTACAGAACTAAACGTATGTGTTCAATGGTAGTCGAAATATTGATGTATGAGAATAATAAGAAATTGCATCACGTTGAAATGCTTTTTTTTGCAAGTAGATCTTTCAAATTAGGGAGAATGTGCATATTTTCAATTTTGGGCGTTTTTGTGGAATTGCTTGTTCTATATGTGCACAACAGAACTGAAAAAGTAGGTATTCTAACAACCAAGATTATAGCAGTAAAACATCGATACATGAAAGTCTCTTTCCATAAGTACATCTGATACTTGATTTTTACGCGTGTGAATAGTGCCATAGAAATTGTAACTCGTAGTAATGTCATCTATAGAGAGATCCGGTTAGTGGGTTTGCCCTCCACCCCATGTCGTCTTTTTGGACTTAGTCATTATTTGTTATTAATAATTATTAGACTACCTTTTTGGGTGCATCTGAATAGTATGGACTCCCAGGAAAGGGCAGCTCTTCCGATTTTAGCGCTAGTTAGAGTTTGTTGTTCTTGTTTGTTTTGTGCTTTCCTTATAAGTATGTAAGTAGGCATAATGCGTAGTTCTCCGCAGTCGGGGTGTGGATGCAGGATTAGACTGCCCCGATATACTCGCCTGCCATCTTTGAGGTTTGGGTGGTTGGATGAGTGGTGCTAAGTCGTTTTATGTATGCCATAGTTGGTTTGAATAAGCATCTCGAAGTGTCGCCTCGTCGCCGTTTTGGGGCTCTGCGGATTTTAATCAAAGCAATTGTTTTTATAGTGTTCTCTTGGTCTAGATGTTATCGCGATGCAGTTACTGCTTATTTGTCTTTTTTTTCTCTCACATGTTGTTTAATTTTTGCCAGGTGTTGTGTTGTGAGATGGCGCATATAAGTATATATGTAAAAGAGTAAGATGAAATCATAAGTTAATAAAGAAATATAAGCGCATCATTAGTAATAGAGTAGTTGCGCAATATGATTTTGAATACTTAGAATTATAGTAATATAATTGTATATGTATATTACGCATATAATAAAATTCGTGGTGTTACTCGTCAGCAGGACAACCGAGAATAGAGCAGGAGAATAAAACAATTCTCTGAATAATATATCATGAAGTCCGATCACACTGGCGATGCTACGCGGCGTATATAATCGGAATAAGCGTTGGGTCCCATATATTAATGATATAATTGGAGCGCAGTCTCTTTGTGTGATTGGAGTTATAGTTCTTTTTTGTTCTCCGTCTTTCGTATCCAGATATATGCATAGATTTAGTCCGGCTGTATCAAACCGTAGGCCTTTCGCGCTGTCTCTTGTGCTATGTAATTGAGTGAATGGCCTCGACAGATCAGCCAAGCGTTTAAAGTCGCGTTTCTCTCTCTATACGTACAGAGCATTATTGTGGTAAGACGTTGTGTAGAATCGATTATTACGCGCATATAGAACGTATGACATTGAATTGGACTTTATCCAAAAAGTGATATTTTTGTATGACATTTCGTGAGTGTGGCTGGGACGCGCTTGTGCCAGTTTGGGCCTAACATTGGGCATATACTTATGTCGATGGTTTTCTAGGTTTTTTCCTCTGATAAAAACGCTGTAGCTTCACGTTCGCAGAAGAAGTTTATAGGCATAGACATGCTCTCTGCGCTGTAAGTAAACCAAGGGCTGAACATTATCAATCACGTTATGTGCAATTATAACTGCTGACGATAATGATATGTTGAGTAGTATGACCCGATTAGTCTGAACTATCCTGAAGAGGATTAGAACGGTCTGAAGCTATTGTCGCAGCAACTCTTTTATGCTGAGAATATTATGCCGACATTCGTGTGCTTTGATTCGAGACTGTTACACAAGCAAGCGGATCTCGTAGTGTTTTTTATTGGAATGCTATTTAAAAGCGGGAATCAATTAAATAAATAGGAGCTCTGACGGATTTGAGTTAATAGAAAAATAGTAATATTTATTAACTTAAGCTCCAAAATGTGTAAACGATTGTTAATTTCGAGACAATATGTATGGGTTGTATACTATCTCCGCAGTTTTTGTTGATACCTATGATGTTCTTTGTCTTTGTTTCTGTTTTATATTATGAGCACTTCCAATTGGTGAGTAGCAGTAGTGTACATTTCTGGCCAGAGGGCTGGCTCTCTCTTTTATTGCATACGGCATGTGTTAGTATATATTCCAACTTCTATTCACGCAATCACATCAGGATATGATAAAAGGACCAAAGTAACGCTGACTAAGGATCATTAGACAGGCGCCCAACTCTCATTAAGAGACTAACACATGACCGGTCGTAAATTGAGTGAGAAGTCCTTGCACTCGATACGCTGTAAGTTGTTGTGAAATACATCTGCGGCCAACGTTTATATTCTTTAGAATTTAAACTATCTTTTCGGTTGAGGCTCATAATTATTTCTTTCGGTAGGTTACACTCGCCGTGTCGTTCGCTGTGGTGATAAACTAAATAGAAAGTGCGAATTTAACTGTACATATATCACGCTGGTTCGTTGGTAGCGCTACTCAATTCCTGGAATAGGTGCTCAGTATAGGAGACGGTTCGCTGTTGTCGCTGCTATTTTAAATTTGTCGGTATGGGGATGCTGTTCATGCGACCTATATGTAGTATGTTGCTTTGTTTGGAATAGGTACTGTAGTCTACATATCGCTGGAGAAGTCATCTTGGAGAGCTGGGTTAGCAATATCCGGTTCTCCTAGTTCAGGACGTAGTTGTCACTCTGAAGCGCAAACGTGTCCTGGATTGAATTGACTTTATTTCCCTGTTCTTCGATAGTGTCCAGTATCAGAATGACGCGTCGATCTAAATCGTCAAGTTTGTGACGATCACTTGCTCTAACTCATGAACGCGCAACATTCGAAGGGTCTGCAGATACGGTACTAATTATGTCAACAGTCAATCAAGTATAATATAAGTTAGTCGAGGTTTCAAATGAGACTGAATTTCAAGAATTATATTGATAAACATGTCAATGGACAGTGATGAGCCGAAATCGCGTATAAAACACATCAAGTACGTGCACTCGTCAAATGATAGCAGAAACTTGTCTTAATGTTATCAATGTATACCTACTTGTTATCACGGGCTATATAAGTGTATCACAACTGGCTTACACGTTAAGTACACTTACTCATAAGATAAATATTTGTCTAAGCTGTTTCTAATTTAGTTTTAAATGTAGAGATATCTGACATTCCAAGTTGTACATAAGTCCTTCATGGAATGATGGAGAATTGGCTCTCAGATTATATTGATATAATCAAAGTACTTAATTGTATGAAGTTGCTGCACGAGATCATGCATTGTAATAAAAAAATGTCATCATGTAGTTTTGTGATTGATTATAGTATTAAATGAAAATATCTCGTTTTTTAGTACTCGTGAAATATTATTATTTGAATCTTGATCGAATATTTATAGTGAAATACAGATATTCTGTTTTTGCTCGGAATATTGAGTGCCGAATTGTGTTCGCATATAAAAATTTAGGTGCTAAATATTTGTACTTGCTTAAACTTTTTTATATTATACTGTGTAATAACTTGGGATTTTCCCATACTGATTTTACTTTTGAGTAAGGTTCACAGCTCTTTTTCGTAGTCATCTCTAGTGATCTATTGTTCGGGCCTTTTTATATGTGATTTTATTTATATTGATTATATAAATACTTTTTGATTAGTTGAACAATAAATAATAATTTTCTACTGTTAGTGTGGAGCAACTTGTAAACGCTGGTGAATTACACCTTTTACTATCTATGTAAATGTGGATGACTTGTTTTGAGGTCTTTTATTAAATAAATTATGATTTGTTTACTTGTTATGGAATCAAACTTTTTAAGATAAAATTAAACTTGGAAAGAAAGAAAAACCTTCCCTAGCTTGACAGCTGTTTAGGTTGTTTCTATAGTGAGAAAACAGCGTTTTTAGCTATGTGGCTAAGTGTTTAGGATTGGGGATCTCATTGTAATTTAAGTAAATTATTTGTATGTGATCAATTAATTGTGCTAAAAATCTAGAATTTAGTTTGAATTGTATAAATTGCACTGATACACGTTTATTAACTAACTATATTTACTTAATGGGATTGTTTTATTTATAAATATTATGTAGGTGTGTAATACCTCGATAGATAGTAGCGGCCGTCGTAAAATAAATGATATAGAATTGCAAAGCTATATTTTCTGACACCGCTTTTTTTACTCTTTAATTTAATGGAATATTATTGTTTAATATTTGTATGTGATAATACGGTAAAATAAATCTGAATTGACTATATTTACTGAAAACGTTTTTACTATTTAATTTAATGGATGATTTTATCTTCTAATATCCTTTGATATGTCGCTGAAAACGAGTGTAACATATCCACTCTCGAATTGCACTATAATCTTAACTCTGGATTAACTGTATCTATATAACTCAGTTTTAAAAGTGGATTGACTTTTTTACTTTCATAAATATATTTCGGTAGAGTAGAATAAATATTAGGCTTTGCCTCAAAAGGAAACATGTATAAATAGTCAGCAATTGTGAAGTTTAAGAACTGAAAATGGCCATTAAGTTTAGATCATGTTTGATCTAACAGATCTGCGTGAGTGGTAGTTTATTTTCGATATATCAGTATATACATAACATTTTCTAGAGTGTTATGCGTACTAGATACTACAAACTGGAAAAGTGATTTTCATTGTTGTTAGGCAGATATTTATTGTACTCATGAACGTGATATCAGGTTCTTGTTCTGCTGTTTAGACTACTTGTTCAACCACACAAAGTTTACTACTCTCTCAGCTTGGCTTAAAATAACTAGGGCGTAGTATATTTATGTGGAAGTTTTTTCGGAGTACTGGGTGAGTCCACCGATCTTATGGGACACAAGCAGCAGGTTAAACCGTCACAACTTTGAACCGCTAAAGGAAGCTGTCTTGTGACAAAGTCGTATGTGCAAAACTTCGCACTCTGATATGATCTTGAGTGACTGTTGAGTAACTGCCATTCGTGGGCGGAAATCTGTGAAGAGAGCACGTAAAGGGTGGTCGTGCATTTAGCTCGGTCGGTGTTGTTCGTAAAAAAATAATCAATACTACTTCTACCAACAAGCAAAGCTAAGATAGAATAAAGTATCGTAAATACAGCGGTGTGTTACTAAATATTACTAATAATACACAAATAAACTGCAATAATAGTAGAAATTAATCTAACTCATAATATGATGTCAATAATACATCATAATATGAATAAATAAATAGAATGATCAAAATTAAAACTACATAAAATAGTACAACTTTCTAAGACTCAGTAGACATGAAACATAGATAAAAATCATAAGAAGAACACATTTGTAGACATAATAATTATTCAAAATACTTATCCTATTAGCTAATCAATCTAAATAGTCCTCACACGCCACGCTCACACTCAAGATATGAATATAATAACCATAATACTAATAAAAATTATACTATCCATAATAGGGTTCTTCTACGGCTATAATATAAATCTGCCTAAAAAATGCAAGTAGGTTACTTTAAATAAATTAGGATACAAACTCATTAATAACATGAATGAATGAATGAAATATAATATACACAATTAATCACTGACCCAGTTGAGATTCCTAAATAATGAAACATTTAGCTCTTTTGGCATAAAGAATCAGTTTAATGTGACCGTAATATGTGAAATTTAATAAACAGCTGAATATAATTAATGAAGCGTCAAATAATCGTGTCCAATAAAATACTAGAATTAATACATCTAAAAATCCATTTAAGGTACAGCTAAATAAATAGGTTAGAGAATCATAATACATGTAATAGTTAGTATTGACTACTGATAATTGCGATAAATCGAAGATAATATAAATAATTATGTGGATCATATATACTAATTAGAAATGTGGAGTAGAATTAGATAATACAGCATAGACCTAACTGGTCGTATTCTTGGTATGTCGAATGTAGTATATAAGGTCTTTCTTTGTGCTCTAGAGGTGTGGCTTGCATACTGTTTCGAACAAAAGACTCCACACAATTTAGGGTGATCAGGGGCATGCCAAATATTGTTATGAGTTTTCACTAAGAATTCTGAACTTTTTATACCCATAGAATATATAATTAGTTAGTGAGCTACTCATGAGAATTGATAAACTGTTGGTGTTATGAGTCTGTATTTCGATTGTCAGTGTTTTGTGTTGGAGCACTTACTATGCGAGCATTACAAGTTCCTATGTTTGTGAAGATTTGTTCATTGACCATGCTAATAGGAAATCTTGTGTGGATATGTTGTAGGATGTCGCACTTTTTTTTAGATCTGTTTTCCATTGGAAAAATTAGTAAATAATTTACTGTTGTATGACAAATATATCTAGCTAATATCAAAGGGCCATGATACGGGGAGACTCGAGTAATTCATATAGGACATGCAGAAGCGCTATTATGTGATTCGTCGATGTAAGTGAATATTTCTGTTAAGGGATTGTGTTCATTTAGAAGGTTCGTTCTCGAATGAACTTGATTTTTTTTTAATACTAATGGTCTTGGTTTACCTGAGTTATTTCACTCACAGAGAAGTAAGTCGATGGTACGATATATACAGGTCAAACTGCTTGGCATTTGACAGCTCTAGCCATTCTTTTCTTCAATGTCATCGGTCAGATACTGGTATTCTTAGATAAGTTTGATCCGGAGCTGAAGTGCGGTAATTTTCCTCTCTATTTCCCATCGGAATTCTCGCAATTTCAGCCTGGTTACAATATGGCGAGACGTTTACAGCTCTCCCGTTGAGTCAATACAGCTTTCAGCTGATTCGGATATGGGCAAACCAAAAGACTGACCCGCCTCTTCACGTGCGTGTTGGTGAACAGATTTTTCGTCTATAATCACGATAATGGCTCACGTTGTGCGCGTTAACGCAGGTGGCGAGAGGTCAGAATAAGGAGAGCGGAACTGCAAGGGTTTACGGCAGACGACTCGTGACGGGTTGTGAGGGGAGAGGCAAGAATCACGATACACCTCACAAATTCGATTCATTTTTGTACTGTAGCTTAGAATTTGGAACTTGACGCGATAAATCCAATTAAATGACAAAGATAGTTGTAGCTGATATTATTCGTTGGGCAGCTTCTGGGGTTTTTTCTTTTTTTTTGTTATTCATTTCAACTGAAGATAAACACAGCAACAGCGAGTCAAAGAAGCTGAGTACTCATGTCTGTGATATCGACGTCATGCTGCAAACGCCAAATATAAAGTATATAAACTGGCTCAGACTAATCCACTGAGTCCTTTGAGTGGCACCGTTTTATAACCCCAAAGGAGTTTTCTTTACAAAGTATTATTCAAATAGTGCATATAGATGTTAGATGTGAGAGGAATAAATACAGGATAGATTGGAATACCAAAATTTGAAGAGGAAATCGTTCTTAACAATTCAGAATCTCTGTCGGTTTTGGGCTTGGGGATCTGATGTGTTGGCGTATGCCGCAGAGTGTTCGGAGGGGTTCTTCTTGTGGTGGGATGCGTCGCTAGTGGTGTGGATGTTGTATTTTATGAATGCCTCGGAACAAAAGCAGATAAGACAGACCATTAACAATAAGACAAGATTAATTGAAGGCATGGCACAGTAGAGAGTTGAGATCATTGTTTTATATTGAGACGTTGGTTTTTTAGATATAGAAGTTATGTAGTTTCTAGTTGTGTAGATCTGGGCCATTCCAAATGTGAATGTTGAATAGCTCCATTATTGCTAAAAAGTTGTGGTTGTGTTGTTTGGTGGTATGATTTGTGTGTTCTGCGACAATGTGGGACGATGGGTACTTCTGGTTTTGAGAGGCAATGACGAATGTGCAATTGCCTGCTGGGTCGGATACTGTGTTCGGGCAAATTTCCTTGTTGTATCTGCATTGTTTTTCAGAAATAAATTAACTTCATGCCTGAAGCCCGTGTTATTTTTGGGAGTTGGATTCGCAACTAGGAGGAAGAAATTTGCCTCGTCTAAGGAGGTGTTCAGGAAGTCTTTAATGCATTCTGGGTTATGTTTAGATTAGTTATTTCAAGTGTGCTACTGTTGTTTTCTGGGCATGTCTGGGTAGGGAGTACGTTCACTGGATGAATACATCGAAAATTTTATCAGTTTAGTAGGTGAGACATGTTGAAATCGTTTCTTTTGATTTGATTTCCCGGAAGTTGTTCTGATAGGGAGTGACCATAGTTTCTTCAAGAGTATCTAGTGGACACAGCGTTAATAAATGAAAGATTTCTACAAGGCAAGAGTAAAGTTCAAATTGTGAGAAAAAACAGCTGGACGAAAGAGGTTTAGTTTACATTGTCGATCGTGGTCGGTTTTTGAGTCGTAATAACTTGGGTCAGTTTGAGTTATAAATGATTGTATTAGTTTTCTATGGTGATTAGTGCGGGTGTGACCGTTGAGATACTCAGCAATACCTGATTTTGGTGTTGAGAACGTTTTGTAATGCTGGACCCGGGCAGCTACCGCACATCACGCCGAACTTCACTATTATGTTATGGATTGCGGCACGGTGCATGCGCAGAGGGCACTGCATGTGTTTGCTCGGACGCCTGTCAAGGTCAGCATTTCTCGTGCTACACGGCGCAGTACGTGGGGTTTTGTTATAAGGATGTCTTATCTCCAGGAGTGTGTCCGTCCTTGCTCGGGCGTAGATCTGAACTCTGAGCAAAAAGCCAAGCGGGGTCAGAAGGTTTGGACTATGGACAACAGGGTTGAAGGCAGTTGGGATTGGTTTGAAAACAGGGCTCAACAGGTCTAGACTAAGAGGATAGTAGTACCAGAAGGGCTGGATGAGTCCGAAGGGCTATAAGAACAGGGCATTATAAAAGGCCAGGCGGCATGAAACGGGTGTAGTTACAGGGCGGGCTGAAACGGGCTAGAACCAGAGTGTCGAGTAAAGCCATGGAGGCTAAATCCGGGCGGTGAAAACAGTGGCTATGAGGAACTCACGGTCGTTAACCAGGGCTAACGCAGGCTAAAAAGGCTGAAAGGGCTAACAGGGACTGAACGGGCATCGGAGAAAACCAGGTGATTTTGAGGAACGGGGGCTAAAGACCAGGTTGTAAGAAAGGGGCTAACGCGGTTTGAAAAGATGATCATGCGTTTTAGGGTACACGAGGGTTCTTAAACGAAGGGCCTGGGGCTAAACCTCTGAGGGCTTGAGACCAGGGCCTTGAGAACAGGAGCGTTGCAAAGGGAGGCTACTCATGGGATAGAAACAGGGGCTGAACAGGTTTGAAGAGCTAGCTGAGACAGCAGGGCGATAACCAGGGCTAAATCAAGGGCTGAATACAGGGCTGAGCAGGACTAAACAGTGTTTCAAAAGAGGGTGTGCTGTAAACAGGGGACTAAAAAGCCAGGTCTAAAACGAGATTAGACCATGAGTCTTCAAACAGGACTAAACAAGACGGTCGTAAACCGGTTAAATACATGGTTTCTAATACAGTGTCTAAAAATCGGGACTCATGAAAGGAATAAAAGAACGACAGATCGCAACTAAAAATGCTGTGGTAGAGGTACTGGTAGTGTCTATATATACTTTTCGGTGACATGCAGAGTTTTTGTATGATAACAGAGTAATACAAGGTCTTGTAAGATATCTTAGTGGGTCGAACTGACCAGGTTTAATAAATAGGACTATTAACCAGGTTCTAAAGCTGTCTAACACAGGTTAAAAAAGGTCTAACAGGTCTATAACAGGTTAACCAGAGTCTGAACAGGGTCTATAAACAGGTCTTAATACCGGTCTTAAAACAGGACTTTCAAAACGCAAGGTCTTTATAAGTCCCATCCAAGGAATCTAAAAAGTGTGAATCAGGATCTATTACAGGAAATCGAAACACATAGAGGCTAAATCCAGTGCTACATAATACACGTAATAAAGAAAATGCGTTAATAAACATGGCTAAAGTAATGACAAGGTCTATAACATTAGGTATTATAAAACGAGGTGTAGACTAGGTCTTAGAGCTAGGTCTTAAAACAGCGAGTCTTAACATGTCTATATAAAACAAGGTTAAACCAGATGATCTATTAAATCATAGACTACTGTAAGCAGGTCTTAGAGATAACAGTCGTGTACATTTTGTCCGGAGGTCTGACTATTAGACATGGTCCTAAAGGCGGAGTATTTAATTGAACAGGTCTAGAGATGGTAAATACAGGTGCTGATACCAGCGTATTAACTAGGTACTGTCAAACAGTGAGACCGGATAGACGATGTATGATACCAGGGATTTTATGCAGGTCTTAAAGCAGTGGGACGTATTCAAGAAGAGTCTGTACCTAGGAAACAGGTTAGAAATCAGGTCAGACGAGGTCTTATAAACGCAAGGGATCTTAAAACATAGTTGCATAGGGTAACAGGTCAGAAACGAGGGTGTTAAATGCAGGATTATAACAAGGAGACAAAGCAGGTCTAAAGCAAGGAGTCTCGGTTAGCGGCAAGATCAAGCTTCGTTAAACATGAGTTCTGTAAAATAAGAGTGTGATCCTTGAAAAGCAGAGAGGAGATGTCTTAGAGGAGCAGGTTGTTATGATATGCGAGGTCTGTGTATAAATAAGCGTGTGTGTCATGAGGATAACTAGGTGTGATGTGTTGAGTATCAGGATCTCAGAACAGATTGGGGCGAAGACTAGAGGGCTAAACCGAGGTGGAATGGAGACCAGGTTCTAGGAACAGTAGGGCTTAAGACTAGGCTCAGCGGTCTAAAACTAGGGCTCCATAAACACCAGGATCTTGACACAGGTGCTGAACATGAGGGGTAAACATGGCTCTAGGAACAGTGTCTTATAATCAGGATAAAACCAGGTCTTTACAACATGTTTAAACCATAGTGTCTTAACACATTGATTTATAACGTTAGAGAGCGAGAGGAGCGGTTCATGGTGCAGCTTCTCCTGCGGGTGCGGGTCTGAGAGAGGTCTATAAACGGTCTGAACTCAGGTTAAAACAAGGCAAATTAAACAGGTTGAAGACACAACGAAGGCTACATCAGGTACTAAAACAGGCGCTTAGAACGCCAAGGTTATAAAACAAGGTCGTGTTTGAACATGTTTTAACAGCTCGAGCGGTTCTAACAAGGAGTGGTCTGGAACAGAGGTCTATAGCATAGGTCTGAACGCGGTTTAAAAAGGATCATTACCGGGTATTAACAGGTACTGGTCAACCAGGTTCTCATGAACCAGGTCTAATAAGTAAAGGTATGTATTAAGGTCGTTGAGGATATACAGGCTAACAGGGCTAAAAACTAGGGTCTAAGAACTCAGGTCTTAAACCAGGTTCCTAAAAGCTAGGTCTAAACCAGTCTAAAAACAGGTCTAAAAATAGGTGTACATTAGGTAATTCTCTAGGGGTACTTTAAAGCTAGGGTGTTTTTGGTTTAATCGTGTTTTCACTCTTAAAGAGAATATATATAAGAAAAACCTTTCAGTTAGGCATTTAGCAATTGAGTCTAATTACTAGTGTGAAACACGGCTAAACCAGTGGTCTTAGAATAGATCAGGTCTAAAGGCTTCAGGTCTAAATTATTGAGTCTAACGTATGTGCTCTACGGCTAAACACAGGTCTAGAAACAGGTTAAGCCAAGGGCAACTCAGGATCTAAGACGCAGGGTGCTTTAATCAGGTTGTTTAAATACACAATAGGACTCAAAGTAACAGGTCTTAAATGTCTTAACAGTCGCTACAGAACAGGTTAAAACAGAGTCTAAAACAGGTGCTAGCACCAACAGGGGTGCTTATAACCAGGCGCTACTAATACCAGTGTTACTAAAACGGTGACTACAACAGGATCTATAGAATAACATAACAGGTTATGGATATCAATAGTCTCTAAAACAGGTTACCCAAACATGGTACTAACCAGGCTTCTAAACAGATAAACCGGGTTCTAAAACAGGTCTAAACAGGTCTAAACAGGTCTAAACAGGTCTAAACCAGGGCTAAAACAGGGCTTAAACCAGGTCTAAAACAGTCTAAACCAGGTTAAACCAGGTCTAAAACAGGTCTAAACCAGGTCTTCAAAAAGTCTAAACCAGGTCTAAACAGGTCTAAAACAGTCTAAAACAGGTCTAAACAGGTCCTAAACAGGACTAAACCAGGTCTAAAAACAGACTAAACAGGGTGAAACAAACCAGTCTAGAAAACCTAAAAACCAGGTCTAAACAGGTCTAAAACAGGTCTAAACAGGTCTTAAAACAGGTTCTAAACCAGGTCTAAAACCAAGGTCTAAAACAGGTCTAAAACAGGTCTAAACAGGACTAAACCAGGTAAACCAGGTCTAACCAGGTCTAAAGGTCTAAAACAGGTCTAACCAGGTCTAAACCAGGTCTAAAAAAGTGTCTTAAACAGGTCTAAAGGTCTAGAAAAAACAGGTAAACCAGGTCTGGTCTAAAACAGGTCTAAAACAGGTCTAAACGTCTAACCAGGTCTTAACAGGACTTAAGGGTCTTAAACCAGGTAAACCAGGTCTTAACACAGGACTAAACAGGTCTAAAACAGGTCTAAAACAGGTCTAAACCAGGTCTAAACAGGTCTTAAACAGGTCTAAACCAGGTCTAAACCAGGTCTAAACTCTAAAACCAGAAAAAGGTCTAAAACAGGTCTAAACCAGTCTAAACAGGTCTAAACAGGTCTAAACAGGTTAAAAAGGTCTAAACCAGGTCTTAAACAGGTCTAAACAGGTCTAAACAGGTCTAAACAGGTCTAAAAAACAGGGTCTAAACTAAACCACTAAACCAGGTCTAAAAAGGTCTAAAACAGGTCTAAAACAGGACTAAACCAGTCTAAAAGGTCTAAACCAGGTCTTAAACAGGTCTAAAACAGGTCTAAACCAGGTCTAAAACAGGGTCTAAAACAGGTCAGGTCTAAACAGGTCTAAAACAGGTCTAAAACAGGTCTAAAACAGGTCTAAAAGGTCTAAACCAGGTCTAAACAGTCTAAAGGTCTAAAACAGGTCTAAACAGGTCTAGGTCTAAAACAGGTCTAAAACAGGTCTAAAACAGGCTCTAAACCAGGTCTTAACAGGTCTAAAACCAGGGCTAAAAGGTAAAAAGGGCTAAACAGGTCTAAACAGGTCTAAAACAGGTCTAAACCAGGTCTAAACAGGTCTAAACCAGGTCTAAACAGGTCTAAACAGGTCTAAACCAGGTCTAAAACAGGTCTAAAACAGGTCTAAAGGATCTAAAAACAGGTCTAAAACAGGTCTAAACCAGGTCTAAAACAGGACTAAACCAGGTCTTAAAACAGGTCTAAACCAGGTCTAAACCAGGTCTAAAACAGGTCTAAACAGGTCTAAAACCAGGTCTAAACAGGTCTTAAAACAGGTCTAAAACAGGTCTACTAAACAGGTCTAAACAGGTCTAAACCAGGTCTAAAACAGGTCTAAAACAGGTCTAAAACAGGTCTAAAACAGTAAACCAGGTCTAAACCAGGTCTAAACCAGGGTCTAAACCAGGTCTAAACCAGGTCTAAAACAGGTCTAAAACAGGTCTAAACAGGTCTAAAACAGGTCTTAAACAGGTCTAAACAGGTCTAAACCAGGTCTAAAACAGGACTAAACCAGGTCTTAAACAGGTCTAAAAGGTCTAAAACAGGTCTAAACCAGGTCTAAACCAGGTCTAAAACAGGTCTAAAACAGGTCTAAAACAGGTCTTAAACAGGTCTCTAAACAGACTAAACAGGTCAGGTCTAAACAGGTCTTAACCAGGTCTTAAACCAGGAAAAACAGGTCTAAAACAGGTCTAAAACAGGTCTAAAACAGTCTTAAAACAGGTTCTCTAAACAGGTCTAAACAGGTCTAAAACAGGTCTAAAACAGGTCTAAACAGGTCTAACCAGGTCTAAACAGGGTCTAAACAGGTCTAAACAGGTCTAAAACAGGTCTTAAACCAGGTCTAAACAGGTCTAAACCAGGTCTAAAACAGGTCTAAATCAGGTCTTAAACAGGTCTAAACCAGGGCTAAAACAGGGCTGAACCAGGTCTAAACCAGGGCTAAAACAGGGCTAAACAGGTCTAAAACAGGTCTAAACCAGGTTTAAAACAGGTCTAAACAGGGCTAAACCAGGTCTAAACCAGGTCTAAACAGGTAGGACTAAACCAGGTCTAAAACAGGTCTAAACCAGGTCTTAAACAGGTCTAAACAGGTCTAAAACCAGGTCTAAAACAGGACTAAACCAGGTCTAAAACAGGTCTAAACAGGTCTAAACAGGTCTAAACCAGGTCTAAACCAGGTCTAAACCAGGGCTAAACCAGGTCTAAACCAGGTCTAAACAGGTCTAAAACAGGTCTAAACAGGTCTAAAACAGGTCTAAAACAGGTCTAAACCAGGTCTAAACAGCTAAAACAGGTCTAAACAGGTCTAAACCAGGTCTAAACCAGGGCTAAACCAGGGCTAAACCAGGTCTAAACCAGGTCTAAAACAGGACTAAACCAGGTCTAAACCAGGGCTAAAACAGGTCTTAAACAGGTCTAAACCAGGGCTAAACCAGGTCTAAACCAGGTCTAATACAGGGCTAAACCAGGGCTAACTTCAGACAACACACTGAACGTTTTGAGGTCAGTTCGACACAGCTTTAGCATCTGGGCACTGATTGTGGCCTCTGCGGGTCGTGCTTCTACAGTCAGCGTGTGGCGCACCTTGAGCCCCAGCAGCACCAGCAGTGGGACATTGTTCATTCCTCCTTTGACCCACTCCTCCAGCGTCACCGTCCCGCTGTCGTCCACGTCTATGGCCTTCATCATGTCCTTCAGCATCTGCGTGCACGCCAAACACACCACGTTTGTACAGTTTTGTAGCTGGAAAAGTGTTTTATTCTTCACTTTCGGGCGCTATTCTCACAGGTCTGAGCTCGGTCACGTCCCAGCCGAGGTAATTCGCCGCTCTCATCATTTGAGTGACGATCCGATCCACCTCCTGACGACACAGAACGTATACTTATACTGCACAACACAACCACTACTGCTACTGTTACTGCAGCTTGTCTTTGGCACTTACTGAACTGTCCAGGAGCCCGTTCATGTCTTTGTCGTAGAGTTTAAATGTGACTGGAAACACCGAAAAACAGAAATGAAAAACTCTGTAAATGCTGTTTTAGTACGTTTAAAGGACATGTTTTGGGCTTTAAACTTGCTCTTGAAAACCTCTGCTTTGGCCGCTCATGTTTTAGAACTTTGAATAAGTGGTCTACAACAAGCGCGCGTCTGGAATGAAGTTAGAGCCCACTCTACCGCCCGACATGCAGATGTGAGCGCGCAGTAATGATCGTGATCTGAGGCAGGAATGATGATAATTTAGGAGCAGGAGTGATTGACCTATGACATCATGAAGCTGGGACTGAGTGCTTTCTGAGGCTCAGAGGGAGAGGACGTGCTAAACAGGATTCACCAAACAAGTTTTATAGTATGTTTTAGTTCTAACGGGGTTCAAAGTTCAAAAAAGGACAATGTTGCATAACTTATGTTCTTTAGAAAAAAACCTTCAAATATATTTCGTAAATATCAGAAAATATGATTTATTATGGAAACTTACATTCGAGTTTGTCTCGTGGCTGTCCGTCCTCCAACACAGAAAAGTAACAGGAGACATCCTGAAGGAAGACCCCACCTTAGACACAACATCCACCAGTTTAATACAGACATTAGCATTACAAGAACTACAGTACTGCTATTCAGTATATTATTAGTATTATTTGGAATACACTTGGAATACACCAGCACTATTATACTGAAATAAAAGCAGACTTCTTTATCCAAATTCATTGAAAACATTTTGTTCTAAAGTACAAAAGGTTTCAAAGGTTGTCATCCGGACACTGTTTCATAAATCTTATTCAAACAGAGTCCAGATGTCCATTGTTGAAACCTTTTGAACGGTGGCGCGCGTGAGGGATTAAACACTGACCTGTCTAAAGTAAGAATATGAGTACAAATATGTGTATACTTTCCCCACAGTGTCAAACGTGTGCATGTGAAGTGGGACGTCTTCAGAGCGTTCTTACCGCCCTTCTGCAGCTGACATTTCCCCGCTCCGTTGTGATCCACGTGTTTGAAATACAGGAAGAGGCGTTTGCAGAAATCCGCCGGAACGTCGCGGATGTCGAGATACGTTTTCAAGAAGAGAGAGAAGCCCCCCTCGTCCAGGCACTGAGGACAGGAAACACGCTGTTAAAAGCATGTGGAACCCCTGACGCTGCCACTGAACTGCAGGGGGGGGGCACGGGGGGGGGGCACGCTCACCTCTCCAAACGTGTGCTGGGCCAGTTTTCCTCCGGGGTGAAAGTCTTTGATCACATCTTTCACTCTTTTATTACTCGCTGCAAAACAGGCCAAAGTGTCAAAAAGTACAGGGTTTTATTTATGTCATTTTCAACTCTCTTTTGTTGAAAATACTTCAGGAAAACCTAGTGTTGAATGTTGTAACTTGTAATGTTAAGCAGGCCCAAAACACAACTCTTTCGACCAGTCTGAACGTTAGAATTTAAGTTAGTCCTACTTCAAATAGAGGGAAATGTACGCATAAACTTATGAATAAATAGATTTACAGTGTCAAATCTAGCTAAATGTCACATTACCCAAGCTCTTTATACATGGTAAAGTGTAGACTTGTCTGTGAAAGGTTCTATATACATAAAACAACATGAATAAAGAGTTTTCTTGACTCGAGTTCGTCTCCCATTTTTTGCTCGATATTCTTAACTCTGCATTTCTCCAAAATCAACCTTTTTTTTAAAAAAAAAAAAGCCCCCCAAAAAACGCTCCGTTCTCCACCTGCTGATGTCATGAGGTGGCGCGCACAGAAATGGTCGTGTGCGATTTTTTTTGAGCCCAAAACGGTTCAAAGCGCGTTTACATGGAAATGACTGCGGCCGAGTCACTTTTGAAGCGCAGCTCAGCTTGTTTTAAGGCTTGTTTTAAGCTTGTTTTAAGCTTGTTTTAAAGCTTGTTTTAAGCTTGTTTTAAGCTTGTTGAAGCTTTGTTTTAAGCTTGTTTTAAGCTTGTTTTAAGCTTGTTTTAAGCTTGTTTAAGCTTGTTTGAAGCTTGTTTGAAGCTTGTTTAAGCTTGTTTTGAAGCTTGAAGCTTTTTAAGCTTGTTTTAAGCTTGTTTGAAGCTTGTTTGAAGCTTGTTTTAAGCTTGTTTTAAGTGTTTAATTTAAAGACTTTCCATGAGAAAAGGACCGATGTCTGCGGTTGGAATTGGAAGAGCTCTTACTGTGCAAAAGTCAAAGCTTTCAGTGGAATGAGTCGTGAGGGTGTAAAAACAGTGGCTTTTTTTTTTTTTTACCGTCCACGTAATGCTGCAGCTGGATGAAGTCCACGGGCGTGAGGGAGCGCTCGGTCTCGTCGAGAGGAGGAGGAGGGCCATACCTGTCGGGCGCGAGCGGGACAAGAGTGAAGAGGTGAAGAGGAAGGACGATGAAGAAAACACCGCCGAGACTACGTTAAGGACTCTTTTCTTTTTATTTTTTTTTTAGAAGAGTTCTGTCTCGTGTGAACCTGTCGCGCTTCATTCCGCTGTGGGAATGGACACGTCTGCAACACCGGCACGCCCCAATACGTATCACTCACTCACGCACGCACGCACACCACACACACACACAGACACACACACACCACACGCGCAACACACACACACATACACACACACACGCGCACACACACACACACACACACACACACACACAGACACACACACACACACAGACACACACGCGCGCACACACACACATACAGATGGGGAATAATTAGTTAAAATGCAGTTTGTTTTTTACTACATTTGTGACTTTCGTGACTTTCGTGAATAGAAATCTCATGGCAAAACACAATATAAAAGGGGATTCTGGCTCTTGCCCCCCACCTAAGTGCAACAAGCATTTATTATTATTATTATTGTTGTTGTTGTTATTATTATTGTTGTTGTTGTTTGTTTGTTTATTTGGTGGGGACAGTGCGTGATACCGTAACAACACCAGATTGTAGTCATGGGCTCATTTCCATTCATTATCCTGCACTCGCATTCATTCACCCGCACGCATGGACCCTGGAGGAAAGGTGGGTGAAGTGTCTTGCCCAAGGACACAACAACAGTGTGCACTACCGCCCCCCCTTTGGCCTCCCATCCAAGTACTAACAAGGCCCTGCTTTGGTTCAGAGATCTGACGAGATTGGGCTTTGACAGTATCTCATAAACCATCAAAACATCTGAGAAACATTATTGATATCAGTTTTAGTATCAGATTTTTTCCCTCCTTAGAACTTAGAACATAGCAATTCATCTGGCCTTTGTGCACCACGTTTGTTGCATCAGAGTAGATCAATTCCTTTCATAATCACATTCTAACGAACTAAGACCGCGCCTCGTCTGCTCTGCTTGACTTTTGGTCCGGCGAGGATCGGTTTGCCAGTGTTTACTTTTACAAGGATAAGTGCAACACGACGACTGCAGTTCAGTGGAAAAGAGGGAAAACTGACAGCAACAAAACACGGCAAACACGGTGAGCTTTTTCAAGAGTGAACGAGACAAAGGATAAAACATAAACTGTCAAATACTGAAGCTCGAATTTGAACCTCATTTATGAAGATTACACTGTAGTATTATTATTATTATCATGTGTTGTAAAGGGGAGGGTGGTATTTGGACTGTCTTGATCACAATATTCAGACGATATTTTAAGAATGCCTCAGGAATGTGCTACAAATGTGTGTAAACGTCTTGGTATCGCACAAAAACCTGAATGAAACAGTCAAATTAACCACAAAAGAGCATAAATATAGCTTCACGCCCTTGTTTTTGAAGATTACACAAGACATTTATTTCTTTTTATGAGTTTTAAATTTGTATTTATTTGTATTTATTTATATTTATATTTATTTTTATTTATTTATATTTATTTTTATTTATTTTTATTTATTTTTATTTATTTTTATTATTTTTATTTGTTTTTATTTATTTTTATTTATTTTTATTTATTTTTATTTATCTTTATTTATCTTTATTTATTTATTTATTTTATTACAGACCATTTTTATATTTATTATTATATATATTATAATATTTGTTTTATCATTATTTATTCAGACTGGCTTTTCACACAGTAATGTAGCAACACTTAATTATTTACTGTTTGTTTTGCATAGTCTTATGCTTTTGTATTGTACTTTGGTCTATAACTAAAGGTTGATTAACTATTTGATATTGTAATTTTGCATATCTCCAAAACAACAATATATTTATAATTTTTTTTTTATATATCTCCTTCCTCTCGTTGTAGGATTTTAATACTATTTTAAACTTCTACAAAAACTTGTGATGGACTTTTCCTGATAATTGAAAGCATTATAAATATGTCTTGGTAACACACATTTAATGAGCACATGAGTTTTGTATTGGGCAAGTTCAAACAGGTGGAGTTCTAAAAGGAAAGACGTGCATTATCTCACCAAAACTCTGCTTTAATCATTTACAACATGTAGATTTACACTTGTGTTAAGTTATTTATCCGGAACGCAACATAAATAACAATGATTATAAGTGTTTCTAGCTCAATTGTGTCGATAATAAAACGTACAGGAACATTTCAGGAATAACCATTGCGTAAAACGTAAACAAAACTACTCTTTCAACCGATATAAATGTTATAGTTTAAGTTAGTCTTACTTTAAATAGTGGGTAAATTATACATAGACTTACTCTACAGTGTCAAATCTGAAGAAAGCCCCTCGCTTGTCAATGTCCAACTGCGGCTTTGCGCTTTGCCCTCGCGCCCCTGCCCTTTGGAGCCACCGAGGCCATTAAGAAATCAACAATTAGGCACTAAACCTCCCAAAGTACTTCCATCAACGCGGATTAATCCACGGAGGAACCGCAGTTGTGAGGGATTTGTTTTCGAACACCCGCCCTAATGTCCCCTTTTCCCGTTTGGCCTTTTACGCACGGCACCGGGTCTTGGCACCGGCTCCTGGACGCGCGCCGAGACGTAAGCGCACTCACCTCACGTCACTTTACGCCACGAGAACGAGGCAGAAGGTCGAAGAAGAAGAAGAAGAAGAAGAAGAAGAAGAAGAAGAAGATTGTCGCTGCCGTTTGTGGGTCGTGTGGGTCGTGTCTGGCGCGGTTTGAGCGGATATAAGGGATTAAACACGGGCGGAGGAGGAGCTGCGCGGCGTAATTACGCGAATGGCACCGCCTCGAGCGCGCACCTGCACACACACACACACACACACACACAAGCACGCACAAACACACACGTACACACACACGTACACAAGCTGAAGCACGGACGGGTCGGCTCGGATGCGCACGTGTCCAGAAAGTCATCACATTTAGGACCCCGGATCAGAACAAAAGGGCTGAAAATATGAATGAACATCAGGCGTGGATGAATGAAGCAGATTGACAGCACTGAGTTTAATGGATGGATTTAGAAACTGGATTAATCAAAACGGCCAGAACAGAAGACAAAAAAACAAAAAAACACACCCTTTTAACATAATATGGGCACACACTGTATTATAAAACGCATGTTAAAGGTGCACTGTGTCACTTTTCTGGCGGGGGAGCTGCCGCCTGCTTTTCCTGGACTGTTCCTTTCTTGCATTTGTTCAATTTTCACGGCAAAAAATATCTTGAGAAACATGTATTCTAACTGATCTGACCTTTTGCTTGGCCTATTGGCTTCACCTGCCAGTCTCCATGGTGACAGATACTGTGTACTGTCACTGTGGAACATTCTAGGCAAAGCAATAAGCTCTCACTGACCCCTGCGGACCCTCCCCCAGAGAGGTTGTATAGTAGACAATAAAAAAAAGTAACATGCGCAATTATTTAATTTTTAAGGAGATTTCTATCATTTCTATTTGTCAATTATGTTTTTTTTTCTTTTTTGTCTGTAAAAGCATTTGGAGCAGAGTTCAGACTTTGGAGGAAGAATTTTCAAATGTTTTTGGTTTTAAATGTAAATTATTAAACGCCTGCCTCGTTTATATTCTGAAAATTAAATATTATTATCAATTAATCGTAACTAATCGATAACTGAAATATTTGTCAACTAACTTAATAATCAAATAATAGTTAACCGGTCTATACATGGGCTCCAAAACATGCCATGAGCCGAAAGACGAGGTTTTATGACAATGCAGTAATTACATGAAAATAACACGGGAAATGTGTAAATGAAGGGTTTTCGATGAAATGTGTAAATGAAGGGTTTTTGATGAAATGTGTAAATGAAGGGTTTTTGATGAAATGTGTAAATGAAGGGTTTTTGATGAAATGTGTAAATGAAGGGTTTTTGATTAAATGTGTAAATGAAGGGTTTTTGATGAAATGTGTAAATGAAGGGGTTTTGATGAAATGTGTAAATGAAGGGTTTTTGATGAAATGTGAAAATGAAGGGGTTTTGATGAAATGTGTAAATGAAGGGTTTTTGATGAAATGTGTAAATTCAGGGTTTTTGATGAAATGTGTAAATTCAGGGTTTTTGATGAAATGTGTAAATTCAGGGTTTTTGATGAAATGTGTAAATGAAGGGTTTTTGATGAAATGTGTAATTTAAGGGTTTTTGATAAAATGTGTAAATTCAGGGGTTTTGATGAAATGTGTAAATTAAGGTTTTTTTTATTAAATGTGTAAATTAAGTTTTTTTTTAAATGAAATGTGTAAATTCAGTGCTTTTGATGAAATCTCTCTTTTGACTGCATTTGCTCCACCAGGACGTCCTCATGCAGCTTCACTTCAGCTTCATCTTTTTATGAAAATAGTGAAAAAATCATATTCATGGGGCTTTTGCGTTCCAAACAACTAATCGATGAATCAAAAGAATAATCACAAGGATAATCAATTGGAAAAATAACCCTTAGTTGCCAAATAAAATTGTTCAACGTGAGCTCTGGTTGAACATCATTGCATCATTCAGACTTTATTTCAGGCTCAAAAGTTGTAAGGCAGAATTTCAGTCACTGTGTAATAAAGTGTATGTTACGTTCACATTTCTACACATTATGACTCAACAGTTACTAAACCTTGAACTAAACCTGGACTTGAACAGGTCCAAATCAAGTCTACATCAGGACTAAATCAGTGTGTGAACGCCGTTAGATGGGAAGATTGGTGTGTTAGTTGTGAGTCTTAAGCGTTAAGTTTAACGTGGATAATTGGAAACAATGCATTCACTTTTATGTACCTCAACTGTGACGCTACCAGCTATTGTTTTTGTCTCATTTGAACTGCAAGCTTTATATAGGCTGTATAATGGAAAAATACAAATTCCAAGATATTCACTGATCTCGAGAGTACCTCAGCGAGAATCAAACTCTAGACTTTTCTGTGAGACCAACGAGAACCTCCATATTCCAGTCGCAAACCCCGATCACCACATACTTTACCTACAGCAGAGCTTCTCAAACTTTTTCTGGCATGCACCATTGGAAGATAAGACACAGTGTCCCCGCTCCCCACAGCCTCTGGGGCAGCGCACAATTGGCCCATCACCGCGGTAAAGACGGCGTTTCAAGGAGAAGGCGCCCTCATGTTCTCGTCACTGTGGATCACTTTTCCCACCGCGGGTCCACGACCGTCACACACGGACTACTTCTTCTTCTTCTCTGGTGCTGTTTCATGGTGGTTGGTATCCATAGTGTTACATTACCGCTCGTCTTTAGACTTTATTCTTTAGACTCCCCCACACAGACTGCTTTCGGTGCAGAGCTGACACGTACCACTGTGTTTATGTTTCATGGTCTTCAAAGCTCATGGGATCAAAGCAGAAAGGAATCGAAACACTCATTCTCTTTCTCTCTTTTTTTTTTACGTAAAACACATACTTTGAAGACATACAACTACAGTAGGTGGTTCATAGTAACAACAACAACAACAACAACAACAACATCAACGAGACCTGCATTCTTTTCGCATATGCTTTATGTCACATGATCGCTCAGAAGCAGAGCAAGTTCAAAAGTTGGTGATTTTGTCCGTATAATCACTGTCACGAGCTCATCACATTAGCATAACTGTTTTCCATACATTTGTCAAATAAACACTTAAAATGGCTCGATAAGACGACTGTAGCTTGATCTTTGGGTGTTTACACTTTGAGAAGCTCTGACCTACAACACGGATCCGTTTAATGGTGACTCCTGAAAAAAATTGGAAAAAGGCATCGGTACGTGTGTACATATATATATATTTAAAACGATATAACATACAACAATATAGACAATGTTAAAAAGCCAGTGGACTGTTCGTTTTGGACCGCTTTAGTCTAACGACCCAACAGATCAAAATCGATGTACGAAATGTAATCAGGCCAAATGTTCTGAACATTTCCTTGTTCATTTCCTTTGGTAATGATAATGACAAGTGAATACAATATTACATGAAGCATTTTGTCATGAACTGAAAAGTAAAATAGTTTGTCAGCTGTTTTCTGTTTGTTGGTAAATTACCCAATGCCATGATTAGTTATCGTTTAACTCCTAAATTATTCTGCTCAGAAGCATGTCTCATTTTGGTGTTGGATTTTACCAAATAGGAATGTACAATAAATGAATAGCAAAAGCAGTCCACCATCAAGAGACTGAATAAAACCAAACCTCCCACCGTGTCATGGATCTATTGAAGGTTGGTAGTATTCTGTTTTAAATACTTTTGGTCCTTTTTAAAGAAATGTGTTCAGGTGACATTCTTGAGCTCTTATAGTTTAAAGTTGAGCTGGAGCAGGTCATAATTCACTGTTTAACTGTCAGATTGCAGATTTGTTGACCTGGTTTGTAGTTAATACTTGATCCGTCAGTATAAATAAATAAACTCGAAATGATTTGTTCAAAAAAGTTCAACTCAAAAGGCGTGATTGTTGCCAGTAAACAAGGACTTTAAACTATGAGATTAACGTGACAAGTTTGTGGAGCCAATCACTCACAAACAATGATATGGTTCAGCACACAACCTTCTCAGAATACTTTTTAGACACAGACATGATACTTTTACTCCTACTTGAGTAATATATTTGATAGTGTAACAGTATTCTTACTTGACTTGACGTTTTGGTTTCTCTTTCTCCACTGTGAATAAGTCTACAATTGGAACTTTTGTTTTTCTCAATTTTGTGGCCCATCAATGAAAATACTACATTTTGCACTTTATTTAGTGTTTTGTCTTTCCAATTACATTCACTTCCAATTATAACTTGAGTAGGAGTTTCCCTAAAATACCTTTCTTCACTTTTGACTTCCAGTTGGTTCCAAAGTGTTGTTCCTTTATCATCTAAAAGTGCAAACTGGCTTTCATAGTCTCCTTATAAGAGATAAATCTGCCTTTTATTAAGCGATCAAAACTTTTAAGAATATTACGTGGATGAAAACGTAATTATACCGTGTGCACCTTGATATTCCGTCCAGCAGGTGTCGCAGAAGCGCTTCAACCGTCAAAACGCTGTCAAAACAGGACAAGACCGCCCCTTTACGTCGTACGTCCAGTTTACGCCCCCTTGTGCGCGGTGACGTCGGTGTTTACGTTCCTCCTTCATTTCCGCAGCTCGCTTTCGGAACAGCGCGTCCAGTCAAACCCAAAATTATCCCATATTAACGCAGATAAACACCTCGTCGCTTTAGTTTCACGAATGCTGTGTCCGTATGTGTGACAAATGAACAGGAGCAGGTCGCGTGAGCTTTGTTCTGGGCGCGTTTTCGCTCTTTTCATCCTAATTCAGCGCCGTCAGAGCTAACTAAACCTTAGCCTAGCCGCCGCCGTGCTCGCAATTCGCTAACCGTCGCCCGTATTCGGCAGTAAAATTAAACGCCAAACCGTAGGCAGTCATGGCTACTAGGCGTCTGACCGATGCCTTCTTGTTAATGCGGAACAATGCGATCCAAAACCGGCAGATATTGGCTGAGCAAGTGAGTACATACGACCCCCGTCTGAGTCTGAGTACACGTAGCAATGCTGCGGTGAGTGCTGGTCTGCATCACATTTTATTATTGTGTGTGTGTGTGTGTGTGTTTAATGCAGAGGCAACAGTGATTCTCAAACGTTTTGTGCATGAAGTGGTGCGATTCTGGCTTTCTACTCTAACTGAACCTGCACTGTTTTTGGGTTCATGTTGATAAACGTGGTGGGACGTGATGGTGACTGCAATAACAGAGAGGTGTCAACAAGTGTCAAAATGTGTTCCAGCAATGTAGATTTAGAAGTATTTGTCTGTTAAACTTGTACATGCACAAGCTGAATATGAAAGGCGTCAATTTGAATCTTTACAAACAGTGATTATGTCGAATGTTTCCTTTTCTCTAAACTAGTGTCATGATGCAAAAATGTCCAGCTTGATTGCGATACATTGAGAAACAGGCTCGATACCAAACCAATAGTACCGTCTGTGTGTAGCCTATGTGCGCTTTGGAAATGGTTACGGTCTGACAAAGCTCAAGATCATTCCAAAACTGTCAAATTTTGTCCTGTTAATGCGATTTTGTTCGTAACAAACTTGTTGAAATCAGTCGACTTTCTAGTTTCATTTCTAGTTTTGGTATCGAGCGAACTCCAGATCTTATGCTGGACTTGGTCTGGAGGATTTGATCTATGATCCGTGTTTTTGGTTTTCTAGGGCACTTGGAGAGTCGGAGTAAACCCATTCCAAGCCAGAACACAACCAGATCCAAAAGGCAAAATAACCGGGACCAAACCAAGACTAGACTAACTAAAATTCGTACTAAACTCAGACTAAACCGGGTCCAAACTGTAACTAAAGAACAATAGTGTGCGCAGGTTTGAGAACCACTGATCCAGACAGTCACAGCCTCTGCTTTTAGCTAGAATCACGTGATGTTGTAGTTTTATTTTGAAGTTTAGTTGTGCTTTTGTTTTTGTTTTTCCTTTGGCCCCTTCCTTTGTGGGTAAGACGACACTCGAGGATCCAGCGGAGCGTCGTCTTTTGGATCTGAACAAGATGTCATTTACTCTGCGCTTCACTTTGGCCATTTTCTACTGATTCTTGGAGACTGGTTATTATTCATTCGGAAAGTTGGTCTCCTTTGATGCTGTTTATGAAATTAGTTAATCAGTGTAACGTTTTTTATGAAATACATCAAATATTTATGAAGCAAGCCTGAAAGAAGCGATGTATTTATTGAAACATTTAGTTAATATTATTGACTGGGACAGACGTTGGTTGCTGTGAGAGAAGAGGAAGCACATGGATTACTTAAATTGCTATTAAAGGCTATTGCTTTGCCTCTACATGTGTTGAAATCAATAGAAGAAACAATAATTGCTTAGGACAGCTTAATTTAGCTTGGTGGTTGTAAACATCTTCTGGAAAGTGCCTTATCTATGTAATAGATTAATCATTTCAACAGAATCGTAGAACCTCAGAGGCTTTCAGGCTACAAAAACAAAACATGTCAATGTATTAGACCAAGAACAAATTCAAAAATGTCTTCAGTTTTAAAAGTAATTCAGAAGAAGAGCTGTGCAAAGTATGACACAATTGCAGTTATAGCAATTTTATAGCAATTCTCTTGTCTTATTTAGGCCTGTCGTGAATTATAAATGAAAAACAATCAAATTGAAACTACTTTATGCCACGGACTCAATGACCCTAATGCAGGAGAATCCCAGCAAAACCTTTTCTTAAATGTACAATATGTTTTATACCAGCAAAATCAAATACTTTTGTTTTTAGTGACCATTTATTTTAAGTGACAGAGTTTTATTGTTCAACCCTCAATCGGGCAAATGTTATGATACCCACTAGTGCAAGGAAAATGCATATTGTGCCCCAAAAAATATAGTTCCAGGTCGTAAACATAGACCTAGTTTGAGGTGGGCAGATTCAGATTATTCGTGAGTGATTTTAATGTCGAGCATATCATTTTTTGTAAACACTGCGACAAAAAAAGAGCAGATTAAACATTAAAATTATGTTCAAATAAAGGAATAAAGTGATATTTCTGCACTTTCGGGACTCGTTTGACAGAAATTTCACATTTGTCTGATGATTAACCCTCAACGAACAACGTTTGAACACATTTCTGTTACATTGCCATCACATCTGAACATTATCGTGAAAAACGATCGCCCACCATTTTCAGAACGAACGCTGAAACGTGTCTTATTGGAGCTTTTCGTCACACACTTTTGTATATCAGTCGAAACACCAGACTATCGGTCCGCGTTCCGTATTCAGGAGCGGCGAAATGCGTTCCCGCGGCGACAGCGAGGCGTCCACAGCTCTCACGGTCGAGCGGCTTGACGTGACATAAGAGTCCGGGCTGGGATTTAGCTCTGATTGACGTAAACGAAGCGGCACGGTCCACATCTGGCACAACTGCTCCGTTCGCTTCAGAGATGATTAGTTTTATAGCTGCAACTTGTTCACAGGCAGTTAATACAGTTGACGATTACAGTTTTAGATTTAACGTGCTTTGATTAAAAGAACGAATGGAAAAATAACCAGCATAAACGAGTCAATTCTGTTGCTTTCCTTTTTTTTTTAAAAATGTATCGTGAAAAGCAGAAGATTGTGACAAAAATCAGACCTTTACTCGCGAGGGATGTAACGACGACTGACTCTGTATTGGTGATTATCAGGTTAATCAATAATCGTGATTGTTCGTGTCACAATACAATCGTAAGAGCCAAAAAATTGTAATCGTGACAATTTTAGAAGTCTTTTTAGTTCAATTCGTTGTCCAAAAAATGTACCAAAATGTAAATAACTATATAATAATCCGTCTGTTTTTGGTCACGTTTAACTTTTATTTTGTCTTTCAGAAAGTTTTTAATTTCGTAAAGACGGTCACAAACATGAGGAACAGTCACATGTCAGACCACGGGAATGAAAGAAAATTAAAGATTTCACTGTTGTTTGGACACCGTTTCAATAATGATGAAATAATCGTTTAAATCGTGATGTTTTTTTAGATACGTTGTTGGATATATTTAATTAAAAACCCATTTCCTCCTTTCACGGTTTGAAAATCTGTCTCTGTTATGATTCAATCGCCAGGTAAATAAGCTTAATGGACAGAGATTTTATTTGTCTTCTTGTCTAATTTAGATTGAATACAGTCTTTATGATGATAACCTGTTCTGACTACAGATGACAAGCAAAGGATTAGACTTCAGAGCTCCTTTGACATCGTTTTGAGTGTAAAAAATGTGGTATTAGATGTCAACTTTGACTACGATACAGTTTTATACTTATACCAGGGCTATTCAACTTAAGGCCCGGGGGCCAGATCCGGCCCACGTCCCGTCTTCTAAATGTTATTATAGATTTTATTCTTGTTTTTCTGGTTTAATTCCTGGTTTGTACAAGTTTAAACCTGGCTTGCCGTTTTTTCTGGCTCAGTCCTTATTTAATTCTGCTTTAGACCTGTTTTGGACCTGGGATAGACCTGGTTGGATTTGGAGTTAGTCTTGGTTCCGACCTGGTTTGTAGCCTATCCGGCCCAGAGGCTACGGCGCCCAGAGACTACGGCCCCCCCGAGAAATCTGGCCCTCAGGAAAATTAAGCTGAATAGCCCTGACTTATACTATACTAAGAGCGAAAGCATTCGTCAGTCTGTTGTGTGTTACCGCTGAGCTTTCGCGCTCCGAGATGACGATAAACACAAAAAGCAACTACATAAAGTGTTCTGCGAGATGGATTTCTTTCCGGAACGCTCCTCGAAAGGTTAAACGGGTTCATTCTTTGTGATTACGGCCGTTCGTTCGCCTCTTCTCCATCTCACATTTCGTACAAGTGAACTGCCGTTTGTACGCCTAATGCCCCCCCCCTCCCTCCCGGTCCTGTTCGCTCGTCTCGTTCCACATCCCCTTTTTTTTGTCTATTATTACCGCCGTTCTTTCCCCGGATGACGGCCGTGTCGTTCTTTTGTGTGAAACCGTCAGCTGTATTTGCTCTCGTCTCGGATATTAACTGTCCATGTTTGGTTTGTCGCCGGGGTTACGCCTTTTATCAAAGATTAATAGAGGTTTCATGGTTGGCGCGTCGACTGATTTTTTTTTTTAGAATCCGGAGCAGCCGATAAACCCTGCCCAGATTAAATGGCGTTAGAATAAAAGATTATGGGAAAATCAGTTATTTTAAAGGTGCACTATGAAATCTTTCTGGTATAGGGTCTGCAGACTTCGTGCAATTATGTATTTATTTTCAATTAGTTGGCTATTCATTCAAACAACTTATTATTATTATTATTTTATTTTATTTTTTTAAATTTTGTTATTTTTATTTATTTTTATTATATTTTTAATTTATTTTTTTAATTTTTGTTTACGTTTTTCAAAATAAAACGCAAAAACAAACCAAACATGACCAGAGAGCGAAACATTAGTCAAAAAATAAACAAACATCCACTAAACATTTGAACAAGTATAAAAACAGTCCCAACGAGTCCACTGTGTGTCAAATTTATCCTTTTTTCAAATTAAGTTCGAATGTCATTTTTTCCATTCGTCTATTCCTCTTTTTCCGTTCTTAAAATGTGACAAACGGAAACTAGTTGATTTAAATCTTTTTGCTCACTTACCTAATGCGTCCCCAGCATCCTAAATATTCACCGCAATGAGTTTATCAGCGCTTTTCACACTCATTATCACCCAAATAGCTCCTTTTACAATATATATGTACTTAATAACATGTAAAATGAATGAGGTACTGGCCCTTTAAGTCTATTAGTGATGAAATGATGTATTATTTTCTGACAGATTTAATAATACTGCTGCCTTTGTTATAAAACATCTTTGACCATTTGTTTTAGAGTCTGGTACAGTTCCCATGATAGATTATTCAGATTAATCCTTGTAGACTTAATCGGAGTGCTATTGTTTTGAGCATCTTCCACAGTATGGCATTAAACGTATCCAGCACCATGGTGATGAGCAGGTAAAATCCACCGGGCAAAACCTCTGTAATTGAATAAATGCACGATAGATATGTTTTATATCTTGTGCAACCGCCAGGAAAAGATCTCGTAGTGCACCTTTAATGTCCTGTGCAAACGATTACTGTTGAACTAAATCAAAGTATGTCGCATTCTTAACAAATGGAAGTCATTTTGATATTTTTTCCAAATCAAACTTGGGTGACATCTGTACTTTTCTCCTGTAGTTTGTGTTTCTACTCAAATGATCCTGAAGCTCAAATCTTCTGTCCCTTCTCTTTTTCCTCCTCTCTTTGGACTGGATCTGCCAATCAAATTAGGAGCTGGACGAGGTACTGCTATTCCCTCTTCCCCTCAGAACCGCCGTAGATGACTTTCCAGCGCCACGCGAAATGAAAATGTAATAACAGCGAAGTGTTTTGTTTGCGTTTTTTTTTCTTCCCCCCCTAAGTTGGCGGACGACCGAATGGCCCTCGTGTCCGGGATCAGTCTGGATCCCGAAGCCGCGATCGGAGTCACCAAGAAACTCCCGCCCAAATGGATAGACGGCATCGACGAGGTGAAGCAAACGTGTCTTTTTTTAAAATTTGTAATAATGGTGGGGTACATCCTGTTTATTCATTATAGCAGTTATTGTATGACATTTTATTGACAATTTTTGGGGGATTCTGTGTATTTCATGTATTTAACATTTATGCAAAGTCAGTTTTACATTTTCACTGTTTTGCACATTTCACTCACTACAACAAAAACAACCTAAATTGTTGAAAATTTAATTGAATAAGTGATAAACAACAATAATAAATAATAATAATAATAATAATAATACAAAATAATAATTAATAATAAAAATAAAAATAATAATAAAAATAATAAATTAAATTTATGTTGGGCTTTTTTTTTTGGAAACTCAAATACACTTAACAAAACAGGAACAAAGCAAAAAGACAACAAAGGTGGGTTGAAAGTTAGATTGAACCTCTAACCTTCTCATGAGCACCTTTTTAAGAGCATTTGTTTATCTCTAAAATATGTTTCATGATGACTTAAAGTGCACATGGCGGCTGCTAATTATTATTTTTTCAATAATGGCATCGTTTGGTGGGATAGAACCTGTGGTAAATATTTTTCACAGTTAAATACATTATATACATTATATTGTATTAAAATGTATATACTGAGGTAAATGTTTTTATTTTACTGTAGTATCAAAGTCTGTATCGGGGGTCAAGCTTTTTTTTTATTAAAATGGAGTTTGAAATGTTAGTAACGTAAAAACACTCCCTCTTATGTCTTCATGTGTATTTATATTCTGTGTTCAGATCCAGTACGAGATTTCTCGAGTGCGGCAGAAGATGAAGGAGCTGGCGGCGCTTCACGACAAACACATGAACCGCCCGACTCTGGACGACAGCAGCGAAGAGGAGCACGCCATCGAGATCACCACACAGGAGATCACACAGGTACGACACAGAGGAGATCACACAGGTACGACACAGAGGAGATCACACAGGTACGACACAGAGGAGATCACACAGGTACGCGAGATCACACAGGTACTGACACAGAGGAATACAGGTACACATGAGGAGATCACACAGGTACGACACACGGGAGATCACACGGGAGATCCACACGGGAGATCACAGGGACGATCACACGGGAGATCACACGGGAGATCACACGGAGATCACACGGGAGATCACACGGGAGATCACCGGGAGATCACCACGGAGATCACACAGGTATGACACAGAGGAGATCACACAGGTCAACACAGAGGAGATCACAACAGGTACGACACACGGTGGAGATCACACAGGTCATGACACAGAGGGAGATCACACAGAGGAGATCACACAGGTACAACACATGGGAGATCACACAGGCGACACAGAGGAGATCACCACAGGATACACACGGGAGATCATACACGGGAGATCCCACGGGAGATACACGGGAGATCACACGGGAGATCACACGGGAGATCACACGGGTACGATCACTTGACGGGTACGACACACGGGTAACGGACACACCGGGTACGACATACCGGGTAAGCCTAGTACGACACACGGGTACGAACACACGGACGACACGACTACAGGACGTACAGACACCAGTCGGTACGACACAACGGTACGACACACGGGTACGACACTACGGTGTAGAACACAGGGTACGCAACACGGTACGACACACGGGTTCGACAACACGGGTAACGACACTACGGGGTAAACGACACACGGGTACGACACACGGGTACGACACAGTAAGGGTAATCGCGAGCGAACCCGGTCACACGGGTACGACCGGGAACGACCACACGGGGACACACAAGACGCCACACGGGAACGACCACACGGGAACGACCACACGGGACGACCACACGGGAACGACCACACGGGGAACGAGCCACGACGAACGACCAACGGGAACGACCACAGGAGATCACTCGGGCGATCACAACGGGAGATCACACGGAGATCACACGGGAGATCACACGGGTACGACACGATATCGACACGGAGGTACGAGACACACGGGAGATCACACGGGTACGTACACACGGGAGATCACGACGGGTACGACACTCGGAGATCACACGGGGACGACACACGGGTACGCACACACGGGAGATCACACGGGAGAACACACGGGAGATCACACGGGAGATCACACGGGAGATCACACGGGGAGATCACACGGGAGATCACACGGGAGATCACACGGAGATCACACGGGAGATCACCGGGAGATCCCACACGGGAGACTACACGGGAGATCACACGGGGAGATCAACACGGGAGATCACACTGGTACGACCACACGGGGTTACGACCACACGGAGATCACACCGGGAGATCCACACGGGAGAATCACACGGGAGATGAGGCACACGGGTACGACACTACGGGTACGACACACGGTTACGACACTAACACGGGTCGAACAACGGGGTACGACACACGGGTACGACACACGGGTAACGACACGGTCGAACACGGGTTACGTCACGTTAGCGCGTACGAACCACGGTACGACACACGGGTCACGATAACCGTACACACATGGGAGATCAACGGGTTCGACACACGGGAGATCACACGGGTACGACCACACGGAGAATCAACGGCCGAGATCCACACGGCCGTACGACACACGGGGTACGACACAGACGGGTAGACACACGGAGATACGACACAGGCGTAACGAACAACGGGTACGACACACGTAGCCGTGACACACGGGTACGACACACGGGCTTCGGACACACGGGAGATCACACGGGAGATCACACGGGAGATCACAACGGGAGATCACACGGGAGATCACACAGCTTACACTCACACGGGACGATCACACAGTCGGGTACGAACACGGGAGATCACACGGGAGAATCACACGGGTCTCCACACGGGAGATCCACGGACGAAAACTCACGGGTACGCTCACACGAGAGTACGACACACGGGATAACGGTACGACACACGGAGAGCATCACACGGGGTCACGGGAGTACACGGTACGGGAACACACGGTAGAGATCACCACGGGAGATCACTAATGTCGAACACGGGAGATCACCCGGAGGGATCACACGGGAGATCACACGGGGAGATCACTACGGAGATCACAACCGGGGGAACCCAGGAGATCACCCAACGGGGAGGATCACCACGAGAGACGATCCACGGGGAGATCCCACGGTGGATGATTCCCCACGGGGAAGTATCCCACGGGGAAGATGCCTCAGAGTCATCATGTTCACGTGTTCTTGCGATATTCTTCGAAAACATTGCCGTCTAATGGTCCTGAGCTCACGATATGTGTAGACTAAACTAAAACGTCCCCGTTTGACCTTCAGAAAGACCTACCCATTTAAATGGCAAACGCAATCTCTTATATATTTAGTTCCTCCATAAAGAACTATCAACAATTTTGGAGAAAAATGAACCCTTCTTTTTACTACAATAAAAAAGGTCTTGACAAAAGGACTCTTGGAACAGAGTTGAACCATCTTGTTTTTCTCTAAACAGTGTCCAGATGACTACAACTGAATCTTTTTCTACAAACTACATGTAATGGTTTTAAGTGCCAGAGTCTTGGGTTTGAACCACTAATGGGCTCTTGGTTAAAGTTAAACTAACCTCAACTAAACGCGGCTCTGAACAGGTTTTCAGTGTGACAGTCCAAGGCCCGGAGATCCCTGTTTTGCATTTTCTTCAAACATTGGTCTAATGTCTGGATAGAAATTAAATGTAGAAACGTCCCCGTTTGACCTTCAGAAAGACCTACCCATTTAAATGGCAAACGCAATCTCTTATATATTTAGTTCCTCCATAAAGAACTATCAACAATTTTGGAGAAAAATGAACCCTTCTTTTTACTACAATAAAAAAGGTCTTGACAAAAGGACTCTTGGAACAGAGTTGAACCATCTTGTTTTTCTCTAAACAGTGTCCAGATGACTACAACTGAATCTTTTTCTACAAACTACATGTAATGGTTTTAAGTGCCAGAGTCTTGGGTTTGAACCACTAATGGGCTCTTGGTTAAAGTTAAACTAACCTCAACTAAACGCGGCTCTGAACAGGTTTTCAGTGTGACAGTCCAAGGCCCGGCCCATTAAACCTTCAGAGCAAAGACGAAACTTACCTCTGACTTTAAAAGATAATCAGTTGGTGACTTGCACAGTTTGGTGACACTTTTAGTGCCCATACAATCAGTTTAAGTTCAAGCTTTACAGAAGTTTAAAGACCAAAAACGTATTAGTATTAGTGTAAGTAATAGACACTTTGGCTCCATCTTCTGGTTAAACTGCAGAGTAAGGTGTCCCATAGATGGCGCTAATGTGTGTCAGCCTTTACTTAGTTGCTGATGGCGTCTTAGTCGACCTGTTTTTTTGTTACCAGTCGACCACGGCAGAAAGGAGAAAGCACCGAGTGAGTTTTGGGGAGATTTGGGAATTATTTGTGAAAGTATTTGAACTTTTTACAAACAAATACGCATTTTACTAGTACTTTCTCTTGTCGGTGCGCTTTGGGTCAAATGTGTGTCGCATCATGGAGAAAGTTTGGAGAGCGTTTGCTAATTTCACGCCACTTTTAGTCTACTACAGATGTGAAAAGTAAAAAGATAATAATGGTATGTGAGTTTTGAATGAGTCTAGACTTTAAAATCGCTGAGGAACGCTTGAATTACCACCATATTACGTCAAAAGGTGGGGCTGTTGTGCAGTAAGAATGTAGAAGGGATGCTCCGATTTCAGCTGCCGTGTCCGATAACAAATATTGATTGATTTGTGTAAACATACAGGCATATTTTAGCAGAATTTTTCTTCTATTTATGCACCGAGGACAAACTGGGAACGACACAAAAACAAAATTGTGCCAAATGTACCGTTTCTTTTAAGCCGGGATCATGGTCAGGACCTAGTTGGATTTGGTTGAGTGAGTTAGAGCTGAAGTAAAGGGCTCTGAACTCCTGTGTTGCCCCCCGCAGATGTTCCACCGATGCCAGCGAGCGGTCACAGGTCTGCAGGCGCGCTGCGGGCACTGCACGGAGCAGGAGGAGAGGCTGCTCCGGAACGTGGTGTCGTCCCTGGCCCAGAGTCTGCAGGACCTGTCCACCAGCTTCAGACACACGCAGTCCGGATACCTGAAAAGTACATGTACACACCGTAACGCACACGTTTCACAGGGATGCGTGCAGCGCTGTCGTCACCATAGCAACGTTTCAAACTCGAGACATGACCAATTTTGATACGACAGTTATGACAAACAACAAACACGCTCTTTTGCAATTGACTTTTTTTTTGTTTTCTTTTTTTTCTTCTTTTTCATCTTTTTTAAATTAAGACGCAAATTTAAAAATTTAAATCTTTTTTTCCCTTTTTTTTTAAATTAAGATTTCAATTCATTTTTTTTTTTTAAAAATTTTTTTTTAATTAAGATGCAGTTGAATTTTTTTTCTCTTTTTTCCTCTTTTTAAAAAAAAATTCAGATGCAATTGAATAATTTTTTTTTTTATTAAGATGCAATTGACATATTTTTCTCTTTTTTTTTTAATTAGATGCAATTGAAATGTTTTTGTCTTCTTTTTTTTTGTCTTTTTTTTTTTAATTAAGACGCGGTAGACATTTTCCAAAAACAAAATCATAATACTTTCTGTACGTTGCCGTGTGGTTCCAGTGTTTGTAGATATAACACCTTCCATTAGCTGTTCCAGGAGTTAGCTGTTAGCGTTAGCCTCCAACCATCACAAACTATGAAAAACCAGGGCTGTTTCTGCGACTGACCAGCGCTCGAAACCGCACGAGAGTAACACCAGAGCAGAGTTAGGAAACATTATCAGCTGAAGAAGGGTTTTGTGCAGATTGTTACTGTCAGCTAACGTTATTCTGGACAATAATGCACCCTCTTTGACAGAAACAACCGCACTAAATAACGTCCCGACAACATCTGAACAAACGCGTGTGATATCAGTCTGACAATAATGTTTTGCGTTGTTTTTGTGTCTTGTTTTTGTTTTGTTTTTTCTGCAGGAATGAAGAATCGGGAGGAGCGATCGAAGCACTTTTTCGACTCCGGGCCTTTAATGGAGGAAGACGAGGATTTAGCGATTTACGAAAGAGTGAGTGTCGTAACGTCGGGTGCGGACTCTCAGAACGTTGCTGTAATGTCAATTTGAAATGCTTCTATAAAACACTTTAGAAGAGGTTCTACTGACCGCCACAAGGAACGACACGATCTCAAACTCTTGTGTTAGCGTTATTGTGAGAAGACTATTCACGATTATTACACTGGGACCTAACAACAGTGACTTCTTTATTCAAATTTGAATATCGAGTTTATCGTTTTGTGGTGAGAAATGCTACAAAAAGAGCTGATTGAAAATAACAGTTACGTAAACGTTCAAATAAAGGTATAAAGTGATATTTGTGATTATTTTATACAGACATTTCACATTTTTCTGATCATTAAACCTCCACCAATACATTTAAAGACATGTTTTAAGGATAGAATATCATCTGATTATTGTTGAAAATATTGAGATATTTTGGCCCACTTATAATTATTATTTAAAGCTCCTTACAATTCAATTTTTACATTTATAATTTTCTTTTAATCTGTTCATCATGTCAGAATAAATCTAATAAAAGAGTGTTTTTTGCATGCAGACTTTGGTCGGACAAAGTTCTCTGAGACTGTTGTTCCTCTCTCGCGTGCGTTTTTGTTCGCTGAAGTCTGATGTTGTTCTCACGCCCTGACATGTCCGCCGCCTGTTGCCCAGGGCTTCACGGACGACCAGCTGATGTTGGTGGAGCAGAACTCGGTGGTGGTGCAGGAGCGAGAGCGCGAGATCCGGAACATCGTGCAGTCCATCTCAGATCTGAACGAGATCTTCAGGGACCTGGCCACGATGGTGGTGGAGCAGGTACGAGCACGCCCAGGGCCAAACACACGGGTTGGACCGCTCATTGGACCGCTCATGGACCGCTCATTAGGACCGCTCATAGGACCTCATAGGACCGCTCATAGGACCTCATAGACCGCTCATAGGACCGCTCATGGGACCCGCTCATTAGGACCGCAACATAGGACCGCTCATAGGACCGCTCATAGGACCGCTCATAGGACCATGCTCATAGGACCGGCTCATTAGGACGCTCATGGGACGCCTCATAGGACCGCTCATGATAGGACCGCTCATGAGGACCGCTCATAGGACCGCTCATAGGACCGCTCATAGGACCGCTCATAGCGACCGCTCATAGGACCGCTCATAGGACCGCTCATAGGACCGCTCATAGGACCGCTCATAGGACCGCTCATAGACCGCTCATAGGACCGCTCATAGGACCGCTCATGACCAAAGCTCATAGCTTCACATTGACCAAAGCGCTTCACAATATAAATCAGAGTCAATCCAAAACGTAAAACTCAGTAAAAGCAAACCGTACAAAGTGTAACTGAATGTTGGAATCCAGTCTGAATAAATACGTGTTAAGCCTGGATTTAAAAAGGCTCAAGTCTGTGATGGTCCATGTCAGGGGGGCTCTGCGACAGAGAAAGCCCCCACGTTTGAGTCTGGCTCTGGGGACGTCCAGCAGAAGTTGATCTGTCGACCTTAAGGCCCTGTTTGGGTTTGGAGCCAGATAAGGAGGTGCAAGAACATTTAGAGCCTTAAAAACAACAAGAAACATTTTAAAATCGATTCTTAAAGAAACGGGAAGCGAGCAAAAAGAGCCGACGTCTGGATGTGGTATTATATTATATATTATAAATGTTGCTAAGAATTACACACATTTGATCCCAGAATAACACATGCACTTCAAATGAAAATCTGCTGTCAGGGAAATGTCACGATGACGAGGCAAAGCAGAGAAGAGATTTTGTAATTTAGTAATTTTATGATGAGGGAAAACCTTCGGAGTAATAGTTGCATAACATGTGGCTTTGGAATTGGAGAAATCTTCAATAAGAACGTGTTTTGTTTTCTTTTTTAGGGAACGGTTCTCGACAGAATCGACTTTAACGTGGAACAAGCTTGTGTTAAAACAGAAGACGGTTTACAGCAGTTACAAAAGGTACACAAACTGCAGCCGTATATTTATCTTGAATATTTCTTTGAATCTCCAAAAATGACTAAAACCTCCTTTTCCCCCTCCTTTTAGGCCGAGCAGTATCAGAAAAAGAACAGAAAGATGTTGGTTATTATGATCCTGTTCGTCATCGTGGTCGTATTAATACTTATTCTTTTCGCGACTAAGTTTTAATCATTCCGCCGCCTTTATTGTTTTGGTGTTGGTTTGTCGTGCGTCTGTGTGGTTCCACTGAAGGAGAAGGAAAAACAAAACAAACGGCCTTTACTTCCACAAGCGCTCCCGCGGCCCGAGGAGCAAGAGGAGCAAGAGGAGCCATTTTCTGTTCTGAAGACGAGGAAACGCATTCTCCCAGAGACTTCTGCCGCGTCGAAACGTGTCTTAAAACATTAGGAGTGAATGGAAAAAGTGTTAAAAGAAAATGAAGACCCCGGGACGAAATAAATATAGTTTTAGCTGCAGGTCAGAGGTCAGAGGTCGGAGCGTGAATCGAAAGCATGCAAAATGAATGCAAAACGCGCGTTCAACTTAAAGGGGCTGTGCTTGCTTTTTTTTTAATTGCTTTTCTTAATGACAGAATCAGACCAATGCACTGCGTCTGTCAAATTGTGAATCGTTTTTTGTGAATTATGATCGCGAAAGTTGCATTTTACGACGTTCAAACGCAAACTTTTGCCCCGTGAAAGTGGCGAAACGTGCTTCGAAAACGCCGTGGCTAAAGCGAAAGAATAACGTCGGGCCGCGGCAAAGTTTTAGAACCGAAACGTGCACAGTGTAAAGTATTCGGTGAGTTTTTCTGATTTAAAAAATAAATAGAACATGTGCAGCCCCTTTAAGGTCAGTTTGGGGGATGTGAAGTTATAAATCGTCAATCAAAAACAAAAGCGGCGAACAGAATTTCCCTTTTAAATTGTTCAAGGTTTTCCAATCGTTCACTTTGCGTTCACTTTAAAGCAACATCATGTAAAATAAAATTTTAAAAAAGTAGTAAATTGTATCCACGCAAACGTAGCATAAAACCACAAGAAATCTGAAAATGTACAATAAAACGCAGCAAGAGTTCATTCGTAGAGCACGGTTTGTACAGGAGGTCATTCCAACTAAAATACGCATTAAAACCGCAACAAAAAACGACAAATAAACACAGAAATCATGACAAAATGTGTCAAAAAAAGTGTTAATCCTGGATTCAAATGTCAATAATAGTTGTTTGTTCGATCCAGGCTGCTGCAGAGGTCACTTGTTAGCGTTAATGAACTCTCAGTAGATGTTCATGAACTCATTAATGGTCAGAAGTTGCATAATGTTGCTTTAAATTCGTTGCTTTGTCGCTGCCGCGCGCTGTCATTGATTCATCTCCCAAACCATTGATGAATCGCTCACTCTGCGTCTCTCTGTGAAGTTCTTTTTGTGGGGGTCCGCGGACAAAGTGCTACCTTTTATAAACCTCTTGCAGTTTGCACAACGGGGCGGGGCAGGGCGGGGCGGGGGGGGAAGTGGCGTTAAATGGATGTAATACTACTGTCGTTATGAAATTATTTATTTTTATCCAGAATGAGTCGGGGGGGAGACTTTGAGTGAGGCCCGCACCGCGCATTTATAATCCTGTCCACTCCACGGAGAAAACTGTGACATCAAACTTTTAACAAATATGATTGAGGGTTTTGTTTGTTTGTTTGTTTCGTTTGTTCGTTGTCGTCGTCGTTGCTACAGTAGTGTGCAAAAGCCAAGTCAAACCAGGACTGAAACTTGGTCTAAATCAGATTAAGGATGTCAAGATTGTGGCGTTAGTCGACATTTGTGATTGTTCAGGTCGCAATATAATCGTAAAAGCTAAAAAAAATATATATATATATGACTATTTTAGAAGTCTTTTCGATAGGCCCTTTTCACGATGGGCGCGGCTAGTTCCGATAGTTTTCACGATGGGCGCGGCTAGTTCCGGTTGTGGTAAAAGTGCGGATTCTCTGTGGGAATTAGCCGAGTCTCGCCCAAATAAAGACAAAAATAAAAAAGGATTTGCCAGCAGAGCGCGAGTTACAAATGGATAATCACTGTCACCATCTTTAAAGACCTTTTACGAACCATGTAAATATGTCACTGAAGGAAACCTACGTGTTTATAAAAGTGTTTTGTGTCTCAAAGCTAAAGGCTAACGCACATTAGCTTAAATATAAAACACAAACTTGATAAAAGTACATAGAATGCTAAGTGTTTGAGTCAACAGATAAGTTCAGTTTGTGCTGTTATTTAAACCGTATTGATTACATTTATCGTGCGTTAGCATTAGCTTAGCGACAAAAGCACATGTAGATTAAGTGTTTACATGGGACTAAAGGTGTTAACATGCTGCTGCGAGGCTCCTCCCTCTGGGGGGCCGGTGCTACGTGTCAGTGGGTGAAATAAAGGTCTATATTCATTTATTGGTATTGGTCCAATATCGATAGTTTGGCACAGACATTTAGACTTTGAAGTCGCTGTGATTGTAAACAAATTGTACAAATGAAAAGCTAATTTGTTAACTTACTTCCTACAACTTTGCTTCAGTTTGTGGCTTTGCTATTCGAGTTCAGGATCCTGTTTAGAGATGATATTCGGAGGACTTTTGCCCTCTCAAATATTATAATATTTAGGCTTGAATACTTAATACTCTCCATGTACATATGGGTGAAAAAATATTGGTTATCGGCCACAGCAGCAAGACATATGACTGAAAACAATATTATGACTCCATTTAACAAGGTCCGTCGAGTCGCTACAAACTGTAAAGCGAGAGTAAAGTTACATTTTTGAATATATTTCTCAAGTAGGAGTAAAAGTATAGTGTCAGAAGATTATTCAGAGAAGTACAATGCTATGAAAAAGTACCCGAATACTGGCCACCTCTGAAAAGCAGGACTAAAAGATGAGTAAAAGGCCAACATATTCTGGTAAAAACACAGATCTGGCTTTTGCACGTTACTGTCTCGCGTTTGAAACACTAATCGTTCCACTGAGACAGACTAAATTATGTCCAACGAAGAGCTTTATTTCCACATATCTCAGACTTTATACAGTTCTCGAATCATTTCTGTCATTGATGTGAAGCTTTGTGTGAACGTGTCTTAGTGGTACTCTTTTCAAAACGTGTGCGAGGGAAGAGAAAGATCAGACTTGTTTTTTAATAAACCCAAAATGTAAATGACGTGGGACTGCCGTGTATTTATTCATTTATTCATTTATTGCATCTCACTGAAGTTAAAGAAGTTTATTTGGTTTCAGTCACGTCACATTTCCTCACACGAGCCGCTGCCTCGAAGGGCGTCCCAGAATGTAACAAAGTCAGAGATCGAACAAAGAAAAGGACTTTAGCAAATGGATAACTCCCAGAGCGTCACCTGACCAGGGCCAAAGCCTGTGGGCCGGAGGTGGCCCACAGGCCACTGCTGTAACAGCCTTTTGGGCCGCACAGAATGTCCCCAACACTGTAAATGAAGTTAATGCAATAAAACAACTGCTGATAGATTAGATTTTTGTGTGAAAAAAACAAACATTGCTTTGAAAAATTGCCCATCCAGAACTGAACCAGAATTAAACTAGGACTAGACAAGTACCAACCAGGTCTGAAACCAGGACTAACCCAGAATCAAAACAAGCTTTGACCTGGTTTGGTCCTGGTTTAATTTTGCTTTAAACTAGTGCTAACCCAGAATGAAACCAGTGAAATATATATATATGTATTTTTTCAATATATAGAAGATGGGTCGTGGGCTGGATTCAATTGCTTGGAGGGCCTGATTTGGCCCCTGGGCCTTATGTTGAATAGCCCTGCCTTAGACCCTCCTTCTGCGAGTCCCAGAGCGCCCCTTGTGTCTGTGAGGATGATTGCCCCCTGCCCTCAGACTCTCCAAGAAAAACTAAACCCTGTGGGAAAAAGTAGAAACCTCAGACTAAACCAGGCCTAAACCAGGTCTAAACCATGCAGGGCTAAACCAGGTCTAAACCAGGGCTAAACCAGGGCTAAACCAGGGCTAAACCAGGGCTAAACCAGGGCTAAACCAGGGCTAAACCAGGCCTAAACCAGGCCTAAACCAGGCCTAAACCAGGCCTAAACCAGGCGGCAGGTGCAGGACTGAGGCGTGCCTTGGGCCGGTGAAGAGGCAGCAGCAGCAGCACGCTCCAGACTGGAGTCATTACATCATCACATCACCAAAACTGCCAGAAGTAAAATGACTGAGCTTAAAAGTACTTTGCTTACCCTTGTGGAGATGCTATTTCGTTGCCAGAAATGTTCTACAGTATGGCATTAAATGCATCTATCCCCATGGAGACGAGCAGGAGACGCCGCCGGGCCAAGTTCATTCTCAGTTAGAATACATGTTTTTCAAGGTATTTTCCTGCAAATAATAGACTGTAGCCGAATTAAACAAATGCAAGCTGTATAACTAATGCCATACTGCAAAGCAACAGTATCTCCCTGGAAACGAGCACCTTCATGTACGTAATGTCTCCTGCAAACAGAAGATCCCGTCCTATATCAACCCTGTGAACCCTGCTGAGCGGCCTCGTGACGTCACTCCGCTCCAGGAGATTCGACGTTTGTTTACGTTTGTATTGTTGCGCCGTGACGTCATCGTCAGTATAAATACACGTGCTCCGCGGAATCACAACAACCCGCGGAGCACGTGTCATTCCGCGGCCTCTGGTGTTGGTGTTTCTAAATGCACGCGCCGGTTCTTCGGAAGGGCCTCGACAGAAGCCCTGAAGCCCCTCGTACTGGGCTCAAAGAGGCCAGGACATTATGGACGGTTACCGGGAGCGGCCCAGCCTCTCGTCTACTCTGCCACAAGTCCAGGTTCAGCTCGGGATCCACAGACCCAGAGCTTCGTCCCGGACGCCGCGCTCAGTCCTCCGGCCGCGGGGCTTGTCCTGATGTCGCCCAAAGACGTGACCGGACGGATCATCCGCCTCGAGGAGAAGGCCGAGGAGAAGGCCAAGGCGTAAGCCAAGCTGGCCTTTTGGCAGCGGCAGGTGGAGCTGAGGCGCTTCCAGGAGCAACTCCCTACAGGAGAAGGTCCTGAACAGCCGGGACGACACAAGAGCCCCGATCCACCAGCAGCAAGAGGAGGTGATCCAAGCCGAGGAGGAGCTGGAGGAGCTGGAGGAGCTGGAGGAGCTGGAGGAGCAGGAGGAGCAGGAGGAGCAGGAGGAGCATGGGAGCTGGAGGAGCTGGAGGAGCAGGAGGAGCAGGAGGAGAGGAGGAGCAGAGGAGCAGCAGGAGCAGAGGGTCAAGAGAACAGGGCTGACGGTCGGACCTGAACCTTCCACTCTGAAATGCACAAAGAGGCTCCTTTGAAGAGTTCTCCTCCACCAAAGACGCCGAGCTGAAGCAAGCTGAAGTTGACTTCAACGAAGGCGGCCGCGATCCCGTGGTGCCAATCTCGCCCACCTCCGGGAAATCCTCGACAAACTGTACAAACTCCTGGCCGGCCGGGACGGTTCGGTCGGGGGCGGCCCTTGTCCACGACCCTCCACGCGCAGGCGCCCGCCCTTCGTCTGCGCCAAAAACTCGCGGAGAAGTTGTGCGACAGGAGCGGGGAGAGAGGAGGAGGAGAGGAGGAGGAGGAGGAGGAGGAGGAGGAGGAGGAGGCGGCGCACTTCGAAGCGGCCTTCCCGATCGCGGCGGTGGCGTCGGGCATCTGGAACCGGCCCCCCGACTTCGGAGTGCTGTTCCCGGCACACCTCTGACACACCCCTTCGCCGTCCCGCTCAACCCGCACAAGGACACGGAGCACTACAAGACGGATGAGACGGATGTCGGGGATGATCCGGCTCTACGCGGCTGTCATTCAGCTCCGGTGGTCCAAGCGAGGGCCACGCTGCCCTTCGACTTCCTGGAGGTCTGCGGAAACGCGCTGTGGGAACTGCACCGAGGCCAGTTCTGGAAGCTCCTGCTGCTGTTACAAGAGGACTGTTTGGCCAGGATCAAGGCCGTGACAGAAGAGGGGCGCACGGGCTCACTCGTCAGACTTCAAGACTTTCTAGAGACTTCGCTCCAGAACAGACGGATCGACCCCCCGAAAGGTCGACTCACTTCAGACTTCTGGAGGTCGTGCGCAGAAGTACAAAACAAACACTAAACTGAACTTTCAAGGACCAAGCGAAGTCAAAATGTGATGATTCATTCTCCAGATTGTTGTACTATATTTTTACCAGATTTATTTATATTTATAGTGTAATAAATACATTTAAAAACTAAAAAAAGAACTTGTTTCCTGATGCATGAAGTTCCCTCTACATCCAAGAGGGGGCAGTGTTTCACCAGTGCATATACAGTTTTTTTTATAGAGCGTTTTTTATAACTTTATTTATTTTAAACCACAATTCATTTCAGTTGTTTTATTGGTAGATTTTGATTGGATTTTATTTCTACACCAGTTGTATCTAAGAGTTGCTTCTTTTGCTAAAATTATTATTTTTAGTCTTTTCAATAACATCACCATGGAGACAAGCAGCTGGCCTCCACTAGGAAAAAAAAAGCGACGCAGGGTCGATTTTAATGTAATAATATTCAATCCAATACAGTTTGTGGCTTTTAAACGGTTAATTACCATGGCAACAGTTAAAAAAATGTTGTAGGTTCTGTCACGTTTATAAAAGATGAAATGCTATTAAGTACACAGACAAATAATAACAAAATATACTTGTTTATTTTATTTAGTCAACCCGGAAGTGGAGTGTAGAGTTTTACATTTCAAAATAAAAGCGTCTGACCATTATTTTGTTGTTGTTTACGTTGTTGCGTTCCGGAACAGTAGATTTACCTGCAAATGCACACGTTTAGGCATAATACTCGACATATTTACTATACTGTTACCGATCTGAACCAAAATGTGAGGAAAAACACGTCCCGGAAGCGCGTGTGACCTGGAAGACCGGGGTGCTCTTGTCCGTGCGTAATCCCGTGCGTAATCCCGTGCGTAATGTGGCGTGGATAAACCGGACGTAAACAAACAGCCGCCATGAACGGAGAAGTTGACGACCCCTTTCCCGTGGAAGACTGTCTTTTTGAGGAGACCTTTTCCGACGACAGCGTGTACAGCCTGAGCGGGCACGAGCTGCGCATTAAGCAGCTGTTCGGGGCCAAACTCGGCGTGGCGGCTCCGGTTTGGGACGCGGTGAGGCGCAATTAACGGACATTTAATTTGCACTTTTTTTTGTGTGTGCTTCATAGTGTGCGTTTTGTTGTTGTTGTTGTTGTTGTTTTTAAGGCGATCCAGCTGAGTCATTTCCTGGTGGAGCGTTGTGTGGAGCTGCGGGGGAAGCGCGTGCTTGAACTGGGAGCTGGCACCGGGTTGTTGGGCATCTTTGCCGCGCGCCTGGGTACGTGCCATGGACCCACGTGAGCCTTCGCAGCAGCGGTGGCAGAAGGGGCCGCGGAAAGTGTAACTGCTACTCACGTTACTGTAATTGAGTAGGGTTGTGTGTGTGTGTGTGTGTGTGTGTGTGTGTGTGTGTGTGTGTGTGTGTGTGTTGTGTGTGTGTGTGTGTGTGTGTGTGTGTGTGGTAGTTGTACTGTTAGATGTGGATTTTTAAGCGTGTACTTGTAATTGAGTGTACTTTTAGCCATGTAATTGTAATCAGTTACATTTAAAATCACTGAGTATTGAGCACTGCTGCTTTCTAAACCTACAAACTCTCAAAACGTCACTGCATTTCCTGTTCTGATTGGCCAGAGCTCAAAGAATATGCAGATTTATGCTTGGAAACTGTTTATTTCATTAAAGTTTTGTACAAAAGACTGATCCAAAAGTATACAGGTACAGACGTGGTCCCAGCACTTGTACTTTAGTCATGTAACTGTACCAACATTCAAACGTAAATGTACCGTAACATTAACCGCAAAAGAGCTGGACTATTTAGGACTTTAGTCGATTAATCTGTCAATGGTGTCGATTTAATTATTTAATCAGATTTCTATGGGACAGCAGCCAAAAGGAGAAGATCTGGAGTGAGTTAGATGAAGATTTTTGGACTGAATCATGAGTTTAATCTATTGTCTAACGTATAATGACACTGTTTACTCGTCATTTTTCGTATAAATACTTGTCTTTGCTTGAACTCTTGCGCAGTTGTGGTCTTCTGAGTGCAGTTTGGGTGGGATACATGGATCGTAGTTTTGCCACACCCTCTTTTAGTCAAATAAAGTATGTCATTAGTCAACTACAGCTTTAGAACTAGCACTTTTCACTATTCTGTCTCTTTTATGGGAATTAATCATAGAAAATGCACTCGATATTGTAATTTTTCGCATCCCCAAAAACAACACTTGCACATTTATGTCACGCTTTTACACTTCGGGACTCTGACTTTTCCTTTCCAGGTGCAGTGGTGACTCTCACAGACTTGCCCATCGCCCTGCCCCCTCTGCGGGCTAACGTCAGCGCTAACACGCCCCCTGGCGGCTGGTCCTCCGCCCCCTCGGTCCTGCCGCTCTGCTGGGGCAAAGACCTGCCGGCCTTCCCCTCGGACTGGGACCTGGTCCTGGGCGCGGACCTCGTCTACCTCCCGGAGACGTTCCCGCTGCTGGCCCAGACGCTGCTGCACCTTTGCCGCCGCGGGACGGTGGTGTTTTTCTGCTCCAAAATGAGACGGGAGCACAAGACGCACGAGTTTTATGAAGACTGTCTGCCCGCGGCGTTCAGGGTGGAGCTGCTGCAAAGAGATGAACTGCAGAATATAAACATTTACAAGGCAACTTTACGGACTTGAAGAATGGAAGGAGCAAATCTGGGCTCAGCGCTGAAGCCACTGTGGGTTGAGTCTACAACTAATTCGATTTATTGTGACTAATCGATTACTGAAATGCCAAATGCCTAATTTATTTCAAAAGTATTATTATTTTTATCCGGCCAATTTAGTGCTGAAAAAGTGGTTATATCACAAAGACAATGCTGTTATTGAATCAAATATTGATTTTGTGACTTTAATACTGTAAATGAATCGTATCGAGGTATTTTCAGTTTGCGTTTTTATCTGGTTCGATTTTATACATGTTGAAGGCTCAATTTGAAATAAGTTTATTAAATTATAAACTGACTTCTGAAGTGTTAAATTGAAACGAATGATTATTTTATGAGTCAAGTCAGATGATTATTTATATTAAGCAAATTCTGACTTTTTAAATACATAAACAAACAAAAAAGGTCAAAATATTATAAACTGAAGGCTGCTCGATGGAGAATATTTACGAATAAAGTCTATTATTGATACAAATCTGAAATTGTTTGTTTCTATTTTGATTTACTGTGGGGGTCACATTTAAAGTCCTGTTAAAAACTAAAGACCAAACCCAGACTAGACCAGAACTGAAATAAGACTAGACTTCGTACTACACCAGGACTAAACCAGAGCTAAACGGCCAAAAACTAGTCTGAGCTGAAACTAGATGGGTGTGTGATTGGCGGTCGCTTTATTTATTTATTTTGAAAGGATTTTGGTGGTCCGAAGGCTTTACTGACCGGAGAAGATGAGAGAGAAGGGAGGACATGCAGGAAAGTGTCGGGGTCGGGAAATCGAACTCGCGACACTGCGGCCGGCTGCACTCGGAGCCGGCCGGGCATGCTCACTGGCAGTCACTTTAGTCCGTCTCACCCCGGGGGCAGCTGTGGCTACAGAAGTTCTGAGAGGCTGGACAAGCTTGTAAAGTCAAATAAACATGTCAGGCAGTTTTATCATTAACTACAAATGGAAGAACCCAGTACCTTGTCCTTAAGGTTAGCAATATATCGAAATGTAGATCATATTTTGAATGTTTTTGTTTTCAAGATCATTTATAGGAAGAAAAATGCTACAAAAAGAGCATAAAGTGGAATTTCTGGACTTTTTGTGATTCATTTGACAGACATTTCACATTTGTCTGACAATTAAACCTCAACCAACACGTTTCAAGACACGTTTGAACCCATTTCTGTCCAAAAAAATAGTGCGATTTTGTCAATATCTCCTACTTACCCTATAACGCAAGCATGTCATGTTATTTCAGAGCTTTTTGCAGTAAATCACAGCAGGGGGTCGGACTCAACTCTATCTAATAACATTTGCACACATTTGTCTGTATGAAAACGTTGAAATAATTGCTGATAATCAATTTGAGCGTCATCTCAATGGAAAACAATGCGCGGTATCTGTGCATTCAGGGCGCCGTCTGCCCTCTGGACTCTGCTGACGTGCAGCTTCTGTTCAGGGGGGAAAAGCCTGTTTGTTCCGCTGCAGAGTTTGAAAGAAAGAGGCGCTTCACATCCGCCAAAAGCCAACGCTACCTCACTCGGCGTCAATGCAGACCACGCAGGGCTGATTCTGCGATCAAACACACGGCGAATGAAAGTGGCAAAAAAACAAAAACAAAAAAAGTCACATTGATTAAAAGAAAACACTGGACAACTTCTTTAACATGCAGTTCATTGAGAAGTGAACAAGCAGTTTTGAGGAAATAACACAGACTAATATTTAAAAAAAACAGAACAACAACATAAACAACAAAAAGAAAAATATGTCTGATATTCTAATTCTAATTCCAACATGTCTGGCACGTCTCCTTGGGTGTTTGTTATCCATTTATTCTTTGTAAAGGCGATTCAAGCCATTTTTTCCTCTCAGAGAGTCGAACAAACGCCTCACACAGATGAACCTTCGTGTCCTGAACACACGCGTTTGTGGCCGCTCCGCTCGCCTTCATTTTGACGTTACGGTCGCAGTTCTGTTTTAAAACCAGTTTGAGCAAACGTTACGACCATCTCATTTAAATGTAGCCGCGTTAAAGCAAATTCTATCATCAATTCTATCAACGAATGCTTTGAATCAAGCTTTATTAACTAAGAAAAGCATAAAAACCAACATAAATACAGTGTAAAATGCTTGTAAGGCTGCAATTAACAATTATTTCACTGTAGTCGGCAGGTCAAACGATCATTTCTATTGCACAGACGCTTTATTGATTCTATTTTGACGTTTTGCTTCGATAATGCCACTGTGTTTGCTATAAAAAGGTCGTTCTCGCACGTGTCTGTCTCACAAGGATCAAAACAAGACACACTTTCACATTCGCGATGATTCGATTAATCGCAAACGCTCGCGACAAAGACGCCGTCCGATCGTTGCGTTACCGCGATGGGCCAGTTCTTATTGAGACCGTGCCCGTGGCCAAGCGGTGAAGCGCGCCTTGTTTGGGGGGGGGGGCTTTTGGTGAAGAGGGAGTTTGTTTGACTGGGTGGGAGTGACCTCGTCCAGAGCCCATTTATAACACATCGTCCTCTTTTGGAGACCACTGTTTCAGCAACAACTGGAGTTTTCTCATGTACGAAAGGCAAGTCTGCATTTTATTTCATTTAATTCCTCTAAACATCCAAATATCAAGACATGTTTTACCTTTGATGATTTTATTTACGCCTAGTTTTAAGTACTAAATGAATTGTTTGTTGTTGTTGTTTAGAATACTTTAAATCAAGTTTGTTCCACCATTTCACCAAGACTATAACATTAAACTTTGTAATGGAATGATCTATTTAAGTTAAATTAATTCTACAATATAGTGTTTTATTTAATTTTTATTGTTTATTGTAAAAAAGTATTTTCCAAAATATTACACTTTATTTCTGCTAAACATTGTAAAAACACTGCAAAAGGATTATTAGTAGTTTGACCTTTTTGATGTGATATTTCATCCAGTTTTGCATGTTTTTTGTGTCTTATTTGAGGCTTATTTGTCTTTCCTCTCGCGCAATACTTTGAGAACCACTTTATCGTTAAAACATCACAAAATCTTTACCCAAACGCACTGTGATATTTGTGTTTGACAGTGGAGGATGGATTACTGGACAGAAAACCAAGGGCATTCGCCTCAGTACAAGTTCAACACGCTTCCCTCGAGGAGCTACGCACCAAAGTGAGTTCACATTTAGCTCATCATGTTTCCGATATCAATAAGCCGTAATTATAGGAACACATATTTTAATTTGGATTTTCAGAAAACCTTGTAGAATGTTGGTTTATTCTTGGTTTACTTTGTTCTTGTCATGTCACATTTAAAGTTCTTATGATCACCTTTTCTTCTTGATTCCGTTTTTTTTTTTTTTGGGATAATTAAACCAGAAACTAAACGAAGACTAAATCCACACTAAACCAGAATTGAAATAAATCAGGACTTGGACCAGACCAGGACTAGACCAGGACTAAACTCAACTAAAAACCAGTAGTTATGTTGATTTAGCTTGAAACTTTTCTGGAATAAACAAAAACAATTCACAATCACAATTATCGTGCTTTGTTGACTATTAAAATAATCATTGACTATTTCAATCATCAATAATCGATCATCGTTATCTGGACAATACAGAGTGAAACACAGATGCAAAAAGACATTTTATAGCACAAACAAACAATATTATTTCACTTGTAAATACTATCCATGAATAATCCTTCAATCAGCATTTTTTTTACAATTAGCTGACTAAAATCATTGACTAGTCGATCACTAAAATAACTAGTTGCAGCCATGTGAAATGCATTAAAACCTGTACGAGTTATTGTAATGTTTAGTTTAAGCTTTGACAACGAGTTTCTATAAGAATTTCAGTTTTTTTTGGATTTCAGTTTGTCTTCTACGAGTTTACGGCACGCGATTCCAGCTTCTTCTACGCAATCTCATAGTTAAATACTTAAGAGTTAAATAGACGTACCTACTGAACTGTCCGATAATACCACGTTTTGCTTCCAGCTACCATGACAGACCACCACCACCCCAATACCAGGTCTACGCTGACGAGCAAAGGGCGAAAACCGTCGATTCGGGATATTATTGGCCTCCGCGAGACGTCACGAGCTGGTCAAACCAAGAGTCTGCAGCGCCGCCATCCCCGTTGCACTTTCCTTTCCACCTCGACCATCGAATTCCACATCACCAGGGCGAGCAGCGTCAAGAGCTTCAAGATTGGACGGCCTATCAGCATCAAGACAGAGGCTGGACCTACAACCCCGTCCACTGCAAACGCGAACTCTCCAAGAAGAGTGACAACAGTTTTCGGGAGTTAGAGGCTTGGGCGTTGCGCTACAGTCATTCGCTGCCGAGAAGGAGACGCATAGAGGCAGAACTTCGAGGCGCGATGCAAGATAATGTCGAGAGGAGGGAAACGCAAACGGCAAATATGCAAGAATCGACATGGCGGGGTAGAGCGAGCAGGCAGCAAGCTACAAACTATTACCAAAGTGCGCCTCAAAGCCAGAATTTGGAGCTTAAAGACAAGATAAGCTATCAAACTAAGTTGTACAATCACCCGCCAAATTATAATGCCCCGCCACCGTACAATGTCCAATATAGGAATGTTCTGACGCAGCAGACATTAGCAAAACAAAGCTACGAGTGGCCACAAAAAGACGAAAAGAAGACAGAAACAGAACTTCACGAAAGATATCCCGCCAAAGTTGTGACAAAAGGGCAATCGGAACATGAGCGGTCAAGCAGTGACACGGCAAAAGTTATTGAAGGTAGAAAGTTCCAATTGAACAAAAAAGCAGGAGGAATGACTATTTTTTGTCTCGTGTCGCGGATTGCCGACACGGAACCCGAACACGTGCCAATTTCTCGAAAGCAAAATGAAGCTAGCGGCGTTAGCGAGCCGCCAAAGCTAGCAGACGAAGTTGATTTCAAAATTCAGACTTCTGCAAAGCAAGCCAAAAGCCCTTACTCTAAACTGCAAGCGATACCGATTTGTAAGGAGTCGCTGTCCAAGATGGCAGACAAAAACGCGCAGAAATCAAATGACGTTGCTGCAATTGGGAGGCTAGCTGCTAAATTTCCGTTATGGAGGCGACCTAGTTTTACAAACAGTGTGGACACAGACAGTTCTTGCTCAAAAGACATCTTTGAGAGCAATTTACAAGAAAACAACTCAAAATCAGGCACGGAAAGTCAAAAAGTAGGTGCTAAAGATGATGACGCTACGCTAACGATTGACACCATGTGCGTTGTAGTGAAAATGGAATCGTTAAAAGCGCCAAAGAAGGAGCAAGTTCACTATTTAATCTCAGAAGATCAAACTAAAACTGAACAGACTTTAGCTAGCGACGCAGCACAGTGCAACGAGGATATCTCTGCTAAACAGCAAGATAACGGGCAAACAGAGGACTTTGACACGTTAGCGGCGCTAGCTAAGAGCGCAGACGTTGTCGAGGGGACAATACGTGAAGACTTCTTGCCAACAAATTCGGAAACATTGGAAGAGCGTGCAGAGAGGATATGCGGGTTGCGGGAATCTACAATGGCGCAACAAGAAGACCATTCTGATTTCGCCGTCGAAGATTTGCCAACGCAGAATGAGTTTGACGGCGAATGTTTGTATCAGAAGGAATCGATAAGCGCCTCTTCCATAAGTCAAGATGAAAATACGCAAACGTTACAGGTTAGCAGTAGCAAAGATGAGGAGACAAAGAGAAGTAAAGATATTGGGGAGGTTGACGAGCCCGCGGAAAATATCGTGGAAGAAAATAGCAACGATTTTGAAAAAGACAACGAGGCGCAGAAAGTCAAAATGGCAGGAAGTCTCGAACAAGAAACAAATGTTGAAGTTAGACGTGGACGACGCAAGGAGTCAGCTGACGAGACGGAAAATACTCGCCCGCAACGACATTTAGAGGACGTACCTTCAAAACTGCCTGAATCCGAAGTCGAAGACGACGCAGGAGACTTCGGCAAACATGAAGAAGGTGCCACACAACCGGTTTTGACACCCGCAGAAGTTAGCGAAGGAAGTTCTGATCCGGTCGAGAGAATCAAAACCTGTCACGAAAGTGAAAAGAAACGGCCGGTCAGTATTGGTAACGAAAAGGACTTTACTCCGAGTGAGTTGGAAACGCACGACGAACCGATCGCACAAGCCACTTCGATCAATACTTGGCAGCGACTCGACGGTGGTCAGATCGAGGGGGCACCAGCTTCGGCGAAATCAGAAAACGAGCAAAACCAATGCGTAAAACGAACAGAGCTTTCACGCATTGAAGGAGTTGACGGTGGCGAAGACATGAAGGTTGTGACCAGCGACTTAGAGATTCAAGAAAACGGAATAGAAACAATTCGTGAGAAAGAGTTGGATGAAAAGGAGAAAGAGCACGCACATATTTTGGAAGCTAAAGATTTTGAAGAAACTAAACATGAGGAGCAATTTGAATGCGATGAAAACGATTCTGCCGATGATGCCGAGAAAAACGTTGAGGAGGAAGTACTGCGGAGCGCCAATGAGCCAGACAATCAGGACGTGGAACCGACGACTTTGACAGAGCCACACGTTTTGTCAGAAGACGTTGAGCAAAACACAGTTGATATAATTCCACTTTTGGACGGTCAAAAAGATGCAGGCGACGTCCACGATGCTGATTCAAGTGATTCTGAAATGCAGACAAACATGAAACCAAACGGTAACACACAATTTGGTCAAGAAGAGTGCGCTATTTTACAGGTTGATCATTCGGAGGTCACTCGCGAGGAGGGAGCGATCAAAGATGCTGACGGATTCGATGTGAACGAAGAGGAGGAGGAGGAGGAGGAGGAGGAGGAAAGGGATGAACAGACGGTTATTGGGACGACTTGTGCAAAGCTGCGTTCTGAAACGGCAGACATTTCGGGTGAAGCTGGTGAACCGGTCAATGAACCGGAAATACCAAAAGATATGGATTTAAAAGGACAAATTTTGGGTGAAATCTGCAAAATAGACGTGTCCGATTGTGATATTAATGATTTTGACTTGCAACGACGGGACTGGGAATGGGAAGATGGACTGAACGTGAGCGACGCTGAGAAAAATGACGTTCTTTCCCCGGACAAAGGCAGTGCAGATTGTAGCTTGGCTTGTCCGCCGGATTCAATCGTAAACACCGGTGCGGCCATCTTGGAACGGCCATGCGCAACTCGTCCTTCAACTTCTTCGTGTGACAATGTCGGCTGCGAAGACGAGGGGAAATATCCCAAATCCTTATGGGACGCAGTCAACCGTATTAGAAAACACACCGCGCCGGACTCTGAGAACGAAGAGGAGGAAACCACGGACAACTGGGACAGAGACAGCTTAGTTGGCGTGGAAAATGTGTTCGATACCGCCGTGGGCGCTTTCGATTTTATGCGAACAGAGCAGTGCTGGCACGATCTGAGCGTGCAAGATGACGCGCCGTCTCGGTGCAGTAAGAGCAGTGAGGAATCAGACGGAACCATCGTGGACGACGAACTGGAGGAAACAGAAAGGACAAATGTCGAGTCTGTTGACGTCTACAATGAGGATCAGAGCAGCGATGAAGAGGAACAAGGTCAAAATGCGGCTGAAAAGGAAGATACGATGACCCAAAATCCGACTGCGGAGTGTCCAGAAGATGCAGAGATGGCAGAAGATATTACGCTGTGACGCAGTCGTGTCGCAGTCGATCATAGTTTAAAGCGCCACTGCGTAACTTTTCTGGTGGGATGGGAAAGGGCCTCCACCTGCTCGTCTCTATGGCAATGTTAGTGGCTTTCCATTGAATCTCGCATTTATCCAATCACAGGGGTTTTAAATGTTAATAAATAAATAAATACACAATTAGTTCTAACACACACGTTCTAATTGTCGCTATCTCCACAGATCTGACCTGTAACTTGGCCTGTTGGCGTCACGTACTTGTTTCCATGGAGATAGAGAAGTTTAACGTCATGCTTTGGGGCATTCTAGGCAAACGTGGAGATAAGCAGAAAAGTGACATGCTGCTGTTCAGAGTGGATAGATTTGCTCAACATTGTAACATCATTTTAAAGTAATAGTACTAATGTTACCTAGCAACCATACTGTGAGACAAAATCAGTTACACAATGACACAATAATTATGATTTGACACATAATAATAACCTGCTAACGCCTTCATTTTGTTAAATCATTGCTTAAAACTTTCAGAAAAAGTTCGTGTAAATTGTCCCCGTATGTCGCTTTTTGATGACATCACAGAGCGGTTCGGTTTAAGAACTCAGCTCTGCTTCCTGTAATTTTCCGTTTTAATTGTTCACGAAACTGCAACTTGACTGACGTGATAAATAAACTGTGATGAGCATTAACCGCCTGAACTACTCCACCAAACGAAATCATCATTTTAAAAACATGAGATGATAAATATATAAAGTATCCAGCTCTCTGAAGTATGTCATCGCTACCGGCAACCATACCGATCGGTATAAATGACACAACAGTTGTGATTTGACAAACAATAATAGCATATAACACCTTTATTTTGTCGAATGAACGTTTAAACTGTCAGAAAAGTGCGTCAGTTAAGCAAAGGTAATTCCACAACTGTTACCTAGCAACCATACTGTAAACAAGGGCCAAAATCTGTTTAAATTACACAATAATTACGATTTGATAAATATTACTACTTGATCACACTTTTATTTTGTTCAATTATTGCGTAAACGTTCAGAAAACTCGTAAACTGTCCCTGCATTTTGGATGGACAGTCGCATATTGATGACATCACAGAGGGATTCTGCTTTAGAACTCGGCTACGACTACTACTTCCTGTTATTTTAAACTCTTATTTTTCAAAATGTCTTCATAAACTGCAACTTAAGTCAAACTTGATTGTTAAACGGCATTATAACCCAGAAACACCGAGTTATACACTGTGAAATAAAGTTTGTATGGCGTATTTGTCTTCTATTTTTCAATATTTGCATCACTCTCGAGTATTTTGAATTGTCATTTAGCACTTTCCACAACAAGAGTTCCTTTAAAAGCGAATGGAGTTGACCTTGGCATGATCGAAATAACAACACAAAGCGGATGCAGGTGTTGTAGAAATGTATTTGAGGTTTTAAAAGACAAAACGAGGTGTGAAAACTTACAAAGTTCATATAAAAGAGGCTCGGTTCACCGCGCTCGCACAAACCCGTCACAGAAAGGAAATGACATCACACTTCGATTGGGCTCGGAACTCAAACATCGTCCTAATGTTAGATCAACTGGAGCTGCGCAAGGATTCAGTTCACATTTTAAACTCGTCTAAGAGCGTCAACATTGGAGAGAAGACAGAAATACGAACTGCTAAACGGATACAAGAGCAGCATGCGGTCTAAACTAAAGTATGAAGCAAGTTTAATTCATAAAAGCAATATTTTTTGAATCGTCTGTGATTAATTGTGCAGCCATTTGCTTTTAATTAGCAGATCATATTCAAGGCAATACAGTTTCGTTCTGTACTGGACATTTTGTTGCAGAGAATCAGCTCAAAATCGAAAAACATAAATAGAGAAAACGTTTTATGATTCGTTCAATGGATTTTTCGATTTCAAAATAAAAACGGACAAAGAAAACATTTTTAAAAATAAGGGAAAATGTTTGTTTTTTTCGTTTTGATTCACAAGACGAATGACAATGACACTTTAAATTAATGAAACTTTGAATTAAATAATGAAACCACGCTCCGAGGCAGGATTTCAGGTTGAGAAAAACAAAAATAATAATAAAAAATAAAAGGAAAATCAAACCGTTTTATTGTCATTTGTGAATCAAAATCTACCGACCGAGCCATACACGGATTATAGAGTAACGGTGAAGAGAAACGTAAATAAATACATTACAGTCGCGATGCTTTCCTGTGAGGTTCAAGGCAAGTGGCCAAAATAAAACTTCACTCTCGACTGTATTCAAATGTTGCGGTTTTAAATGTGCTTGAGTAATATTATTATGAGTGTTTTTTCTTTGTTTTAACACAGATTTCCTTAAATAACACTATAGTTTGTTGTAAATACATTTAGGCATTTTTCTTTTTCTCACAATCTGAATAATAATAAAACTACAGGTATTACAGCACCAGGTGTCTCCATGTCAGAGGTCAGAGGTCAGAGGTCAGAGCTCGTCGTGCGGGATTTCCAAGGCGTGGTCACATAGATCTGTGAAGAAAAGTGCATTTAGCGGATGGGAAATATAATCACAGGAGAATGTTCCAGTCAGAAGCCCACACCGGTCCTTTTGCTGCAGAGATAATCCTTGACGTTTTCCATTTCGTGAGAGAAAAACTCGATCAGTTCGTCCTCGTGCTGCTCCACGATCGTCTCACACTGAAAGAGAGACAAGATTTTAGTGGTAAAGATTGGTTTCATGACTGAGTTAAACTGGAAAAAGGATTGGAAGTTGATTAAACGTATGCAGACCACCTTTATTAGCGTTGTAGTAATAGTTTGTAATGTGCAAAATGTATAGTCTGGTTCGATATATACAGAATACATTTTGTACTTGACAAAATGTTGTCTTTCCTATTTATGTCAATCTTTATTTTGTAATTCTTTATTGCTACTAGTAACGAATAATCTACAGACAAAAATTAATGTTAATAACAAAAATCAGACAATGTTATGTCAAGGTTAGTCTTTAAACGTATTAGTTGAGGTTTAATTGTCAGACAAATGTGAATTGTTTGTCAAATGAATCACAAAAGTGCAGAAATATCACCTTATACACTTATATTTGAGAGTACAACATCACTGTTTTTTCCTAGAATTGTTTGACTATAAACAATGTATTCGCTGTTCAGATTTTACATATTTAAAAATCACAAAATCAATCTAAATTTCGATATATTGCCCATTACTACTGTTATTATGATTTTCTAGAGCTCTATTGTTTTCCACTCACTGCAAACTTTAAGCTGGAGGTGACTCTGGAGTCCAGCTTGGCCTCGGACAGGTCCAGGCCTTCTCCGGTCCGGGACGTGATCCTGACGTAGGTTTTCCTCTCCGAAGAGTCCGCCACTTCTCCGTAGTCCTGCATCCGCTCGCACACAGACTCCATCAGGTCCAAGAGGTTTCCTTCAGAACGAGCCAGAGGAAGCTAAAAGAGAAACAGCATTTGGTTACTGTTCTCTGAGAGCGTGATCAAGAACCTGGGCTTAGAATCATTGCTATTTTATATTTAATACTTTTCTCATGTCGACCAGAGTACTGTGTAGTATCAAATCATATCATGTTTGGAGGGGAAAACGTCAAAATACGTGTTGTGCACATGTGTTTTCTGTTGTTTTGAATTAGCATTAAAAGTGAATAACAGAGCTTTCTCAATTCCTGACAAATAAAAGCTGTTCCTAAATAAACTTAGCTCACATCTGTAAAAACAATCAATCAACTATAATATTTGAATTCATAAAAACATGCTAATTAAACTCATTATTAAGCCAGGCAAATGCACTTGGATGTAGATGGCTCTGTCGTTTGTCCTGAGGGCTGTTTCTCTCCTCAAACTGCCCAGACACACCCCCCCCTGCTGACTCCTCCTGCAGTGAGACCTTTAGCTGAAACACAAAGTCCACTCGGAAGCGCAGTGACAATGTTTCTGCAGCAGAACTTGAAATGTAATCTGGATTAATAAAGTATCTCTCCACCGATGCCACGCCCTGTTGTCCTTTTCAATTCGGTTTTATTGATTTTATTTATTTATGGCAGTCAATCTATTTACTTTGTTGTTTTTTTCTTTTTTCTTACCTGTAATTTAACTGTAAATTTAACTGGAAAACTGTGTACATACTTTAAAAAAAAATCTTATTAGTAAATTTAAATTGTTCTTCTTTAATGCATTCATTGTTGCACCGAATCACCAAGGCAAGTTCTGTGCCAATGGCAATAAACCTTTTCTGATTCTGATTATTTTGACTGATTTTATTTCATTTTGGCAGTGAATCTACTTATTTTGATACTGTTTTTTCTTTTTTTTTTTCCCCCCCCCCCCCACTTTTAAGGTTTATTTATTTATTCATTCTGTTAACTAGTTTTATTTCATAGTGTCCAGCACTTTTGGAAGCAGCATTTGTTTTGAAAATGTGCTGTATTAGACATAAAGTAGATTAGATTGAACAGTGACGTCTATGTGACGTTTATGTGACGTTTATGTGACGTTCATAACCGGGGTCTCGCCTCTCTGATGGACTGGCTCCCGTCTGGGTTGATCCTGAACGACCCGGCCTGGACAGTCTTTTTGGGGTCCACCTGTGAGATCGCCCACTCCATCTCATCCACAAGCGCCCTGCACGCTGAGAACAACAGACAACGCATGACGTTCACGTCTGACGCGCGCGCAATCGGATCAATGATGACCCTCACCTCCACATCTGACGTCCTGCGGCTGCCTGGCTGCTCGGGTGACGTTCAGGAGCAGGGATACAACCGTGATTTGCACCAGAAACGCCAACGCTGCTCTCATCTTCCCACCCGAACACTGATGATGACGATGATGATTACAAGTCAACACCGGGGGAACTTTGAATTCACTGCACAGAAATAAGGCTTTTTTTAATCTCCAAAACTCCTCCAAAGCGCTCGAACTGACCGACCAATGGGTTCCCGAGTGAAACCGGCAAACTGCGTGACTTTGTTGTGAACTTAAAACGCTTTGAGTCACTGTTTACGTTTCCGCCGCGGCGCGTCCACGTTGGTGAAATGTGGTGACGTAGCAGCGTAAGGACAAAGCGGAAGTGGCCAGCGCCCCCGCGCGGACAGGAAGGTGTGAGCGTCTCCGTTACCAAGGAAACGAACGTTCATTCAAAAAATGTATTTATAATGGAGTATGTAACTAGGCCTAAATAAATAGATAAAAACACAGCGCGTTAAATTAAAAATGGATTAATTAAAAATTAATGTAATTAATATAAAAAACCCTTTAATTTAAATGTAGAACCACAGCTAAATTCATATTTTATTTTATTTCTCAACATTTCTTTCATCTGCAGCATTGCACAATTTGCATCTAAAGATGTTTTATTATTTAATGTATTTAAATTTGGGACATTGTGACTTCAAAGGCTGTTTTCTCAGACTTAAACGACACAAACTTTCACATTTTGTACTAAAGATTTTGAGAGTTTGTTCACAGCTATTTATTTAAGTTCTAACTCCTAAACATGTGGCAACATTTAAATTTGTATGCCAATTCTCAGAAAGATTTTGTTTACTGAAATGGTAAATAACAATATTTTTTAAAAATTCAATATCTCAACAAAAGGAAGCAAAAGATTTGGCTTGATAAATGTTTCAAATTTATTTTTGAAGGTATTGTATCATAACGAGTAAAAACACGTCATATATGTTTCTCTCTCACCTTGAATTACACAATTTTCTATTTCCAATTGAATAATCTGACCGTTGAATAGGGTTACTTCACCTATTGTGCTATTTGGACATATTTACATTTTTGACATTCTACAGCTAATAACCCAATCAGGCAAACATTGTATTTTCTTTCCACCTGAAAAAATGGGACTCGTAAATATTTGTATTTAGTGGGTTCAAACTTCAGTTGCCATGACAGAAGACGCTCCAACTGTAAAGCAGTCGTTACTTCCCATTAATCACAGTTTTCTCAGATGTATTTATTGACCTGTATTTAACCCACCGAGATGTCGCATCTCTTTTTCAGTAGAGTCCTGACCCCCTGCAAGGGGAGGAGCCTATTGTACATGCTTTTAGTGGGCGGGGAAACCTACACAGACACGGGAAGAACATGCAAACTCCACACAGACTGGGAATCGCACCCTGCTAACCGCCGAGCCGCTACTTCAGTTTTGATTGTTGCAAATACAGAGCCACAGTTTTTATCTCAACGTTATTTTTATTCAAATGTTACATCATAAAACTCTTACAAATGGCAATAAAAGTTTAAATAAGCAAAGAGTGCAATGGCTTTTCGAATGTACACACTTTACAGCAATAAGGACCATCAAATCAATAATGAACAAGATCATCTTTTCTTCATCGTTACAAAACAAATGAAAAACATCTTTGGGAAGCGACGACCCAAATGTGAAAAGCACCAGGTCGACGTTTGAAGTGCTCCGCGTTTTTAAAGCTCGACATTTCAGAGCAGCAAATATTTTAGCAAAAGGAATGAGTCGATTGACATTTCGATATGAAAAGTATGAAAAAAAAATGGAAAAAAAACCAAAGCCAGAGACAGTTGGATTGTACATAAAAGTCAAGTGCTATTTCTTTTTTAGTTTAAATTAGTTTAAATTAAAAAAGTTTAAATTAAAAAAAATAGGCCCAACATAAATAAGACACAAATGTAGACGTAAAGCAAGATTTTTGTGGGCCATTTTGGACAATAAATAGCATTTTTGACACTTTATTTATATGAATTATTAGGAAAATTCTACTACAAACGTCATATTATGTTTAGGAATAAATATACTCAAAGTTAATCTACTTTGTGTTAGTAAAACATTTAAAAACAGGGACTAAGGCACTAATCTGTGAATGCCCGTGTGAAACAGACCTTTGCTTGTATAAACATGACTATTTTAACGTAATATATTTTTTAACAATTACATTTTATGCATTTATATAAAATTAAGTGCATTAACATTAACCAATTGTATTATTTTGTACATTGTTTTGATAATACTGGCTCTCAAAGCTTTGGCGCTTGAGCTGCGTTCACGTCAACATTGGGACTAAACTGGGATTAAACGAGGACTGGATCAGAACCAAGTCTACGTCCGGACTAAACTAAAGTAAGGTGACGTTGAACTAGGACCAAACCGAATGTGAACGCAGCCTCAGGTGGAGGTAGAGCGTCGTACAAGTTCACGTGTTGTTCTCAGCTCAAAACACAAAGACACATCATCGTTTACTGCAGCTGCCGGTTTCAATTACAACACGGTGTAAAGTAGTAGTAACGTCAAAGTAGTAGTACAGTCAAAGTACAAAGTAGTGGTACAGTCAGAGTAGTAGAAAGAGTGAGTAGTAGTAGTTGGATCGTAGTAGCAGCAGAGGTGGGTAGAACTCTGTTAAATGTACTCTTTTGAAAGATTTTACACTTCTCTGAGCAGTTTTCAGACCGTATACTTTTACTGCTACTTCACTGATGTATTTGAACAGACTCGAAGACGGTTTCTCTTCTCACTCCGTCGCTACGGGAAACAAAAGCTTTAGGGTGACGAGATGGAATTATTTGAACATGTGTGCTTTTATCCTCTGAAAATAACAGATTTTGTGCATTAATTATTAATAATAATAATAATAATAATAATAATAATAATAATAATAATAATAATAATAATAATATTGTCCTTCGAGTTACATGGAATTCAAATGATAAATCAGATGTTATATCCAGTCAGTTCCTCTCACTTGAGTAGTAGTAATTTCCCCCAAATACTGGAACACTATATTTCTACAGAGTGATATTATTCTTAAGAAACATGTCGGTGTAATCCCTCATTCGTCCAGGAGTGTTCCATTGTAGGAAAAGATTCAGTTGTATCATCTGGACTGTTTTAGAAAAACTATACGTTTAAACTCTCATCGAAGAGTCATTCTCAATCTGGGAAACAAGTCTGAGAACTCCTGTTTACATCCTACTCTGTGAAAGCCCTGCCCACAGGGCGGGACCTCCTGCTAATGGCCCATAGAAACTTAACTGGGATGGGCCTATTGTTCTATTGTTCCCTGACTTTGGCTCCCTCTCATCGAGTGCCTGTTTAGCATCGAATGCCACGGGCGTCTCCAGGGTTTCACAGACCTTATAAACAACTGGAAGGTTGAATCTTAAACCTCCATTACGATTTAAGGAAGGATTCTCTTTTTCACAAAGATGCCTCCTTAACTCCTCTTCTAAACCATCTTTCTCCTGCTCAGAATCTCCACCTCACTGTCTTCAATAGAGTGGTTTGTGGCTTTGAGATGAAGATGACAGCGCTCTGGGGTCCTGAACTCGCGAGTGTCTTCTGTGTTGATAAGCCTCTTGTGAAGTGGCCATTCACAAAAAAGATGAAAAAGGAGGCACCAAGGTGAGGCAGCCAAACGCCAGGGAACAATAGGCCCATCCCAATTAAGTTTCTATGGGCCATTATCAGGAGGTCCCGCCCTGTGGGCAGGGCTTTCACAGAGTAGGATATAAACAGGAGTTCTCAGACTTGTTTCACAGATTGAGAATGACTCTTGGATGAGAGTCGAAATGTATAGTTTTTCTAAAATAGAGTCCAGATGATACAACTGACTCTTTTTCTTACAATTATTCTTAAGTTAAGGCCTATTTTTTCGGACTAAACTGAGCCCCGGTTCAAACTGAAGTCGAGGGATGGTTTTGACACTAGTTTAGGCATTTTTAAGCATTTGACAAGTTAATTTCACACCAAATTTTTTTTAGGAATTTGTAATAAACTAAAAAAAAGTCCAGTTCAGAATTCATATAAAATTCCAATATGTGTGGTGGTGTGTATATATTGTGTATATATTATATATTTATATATTATAATATATATAATTAATATATCATATTATATATATATATTAATATTAAATGATATATATATATATAATAATATATATAATATATATATATATATATATATATATATATATATATTATATATATATATATAATATTATATCATATATATCAAATATATATAATATAATTATTATATATACATTATATATATATATTATACACACACACACACACACACATATATTACACACCCACACAGTTTTTTTTAATTTTAGGTTTTTTTGTTTTCTTTGTGTCATTGGAGAACAAAATGAGCCTGATTTCGTCCCAGAACGGCAGATTTGACTGGAAATAAGTGTGTCACAGCTTATTTGTATGTTTAACAACGTCCAGCAGCTCGCGAGCTCCCTTTTATCACGTGTGGACGAAAAGGATCAAAGCCCACCGAGGGCCCACCCTCTGGATAACAATAATGTTATAGTAGAAGTATGTTTGAAGTAGAAGGGATAATAGTACAAAGTCGAAGTCGCGCAGTAATTGAAAAAGTTGGAGCAGAAATAGTAGCAGCAATATAGTAGTAATAGTAACAAAAGTAATAGCAGTAACAGTAGTAGTGATTTGTAGTCAGTAATAGTAACAAAGGTAATAGCAGCAACAGTAGCAGTAATAGTAGTAGAAGAGTTGCAGTAGAATAGTAGCAAGAGTAATGGAACGTAACAGTAATAGTAGTAATAGTATAATAGTAGGCTTCTTGAATGACGTTTATGGCAGTGTGTTTAGCTCAAGGCCCAGGTGACTCTTTTTCAGTCTCATTGTTTGTTTTGTAGTTATCTGTCCGTGACCCCCGCGTCCGTGACCGCCCCCGCGTCCGTGACCCCCGCGTCCGTGACCCTCGCGTCCGTGACGTCCATGTTGTCGAGCAGGTAAATGTCACCGGTGACGGGAATACGACGTCTGGAAGACAAGAAAGACGAGTCAAACTTACAACCTCCGATACCAAACCGCTGCCGAGAATCATGATGTTTATTACAACAACAACAACAAAAAGACAGACGCGGCGGTTTACACTTGGTTTGCTCCCGGTTTAGACTCGATTCTGTCCCGTTCCAGCCCTGGTTTAGTCCCCGTCTAGTCCAGGTTTATGCCGCTTTCACAACTTTGAGAACTTTGAGATACAATTTAGGCGCACTCAAGTGTAAAACGCTCGCTTAAAGATATCAAACACAACAACATTTGAACGGGAATGAGAGGTTTTAAGATGCTCATTTGAGAAAGCAGCAACATTAGTGACAATAAAGCGCACAAAATACACAATCAAAAACACCCACGGATGATTTTGACGGTATTAATAATATCATCATCATTTAACACTGAATCACTTTGAGTTGCTCACCTTTGGCCACAATATCCAAACTTTAACTTAATCCTGAAAATGTAAAAAGAAAAACTGGAAGCGCCGTCAGCTCGACTTAATGAATTTGTTTTAGATTTTTAGAAATAGATATTTTAATAATAGTTTAATAATAGATTTGAAGATGCCGCTCAACTAACTACACAGAAAACGCAACAAATGTCTGAGTTCACAGTCGTTACTTTTTATTTTTGCACAAAATTGGTGCCATTTGGAATCAGTAAAAAGCAGACACAGTTATGCTTTAAGTTTACAGCTTTGAGTTTGGGTTGTGAGGAATGGATTTGCTACAGCTATTAAAAAGGGGCACCATGTAACTTTTCTGTAGCTAAGGGGAAATGACTTAAGACTTTTACTCAAATTTCAAATCAGGCGTTTTTATTGCTCTCAACATGCATTCCAACCGAGCCTCTCCACAGCTCTTTTGTTTAACTTTATTTACATTATTTTGGCTAATGTTATGGCTGTATACGTTTAGGGAACCTGCAACCAAAATGGCGGATTCCCATGTTGTTGTTTTTCTGACGCTCCATCTCGAGCGCTATAGCCGTTAGCATTAGCATTAGCTCGCAAAAAAAACGCCAAGAATGAATAATCCTGCGTGTACAAACCCAACGAACACGTTTACGCGATGTCAAAGTAAAAGTTAAAAGTCGTCGTTGAGCGTGTAAACCTTTTGGCGTTTTATTTTAGATAATAATTAGCGCGTAAAACTGGCATTTGGGCTAAAAAGGCTAACTGACTTTTAAGTTGCTATTTCTGATCTTGTCTTGTGACCACAGAACATCCTCTTTTACTGGTGAGAAGAGCAGATAAACGACATAAATATCACTTCTACTGTTCATTACGTGTGTTCTTTTTTTAAAATGATAAATCCCTAAAAGAGGCAATGGAGACCCTCTACAAAAGGAGTTACACAGTGCACCTTTAAATACTTCAACACGGGGGTCTGAGGTGAGCAACGTGAGGAATAACTTCCGTCACACTGAGCTCGAGATAGACCTGGAGCACTGAGGTAATAAGGTGTAACATTTTACTTTGTGCGTAAAAATGTGCCTTCAGTTTTACAAAATTAATACTGTAGAATCATATATTACTACACCATTCATCGTCACAAACACATCGTTAGTACGTTCAAAATCCCAAAGAACACAGAAAATAAAGGAATGAGAGCTAACTTTACCCACTGCACTTCAGTGAAACAAAAACAACACACCTGATTTTGAATATTAAACACAGGCGAATTTTTGACTGAAATTCTATGCATGTAGAATAAAAAAAAGAAAAAAAAGTGAGGTTTTTGTTTTGGAGGTTTTTTAAAAAAGTGGGAAAACACAAGGAAAACGCGTGTGTTCTGCAAAATTCAAAATTCTTACAGCGCGAAAATTCAAAAAGAAAAATTCATGAAAGAAAAATTCAAAAAAAAAAAAAAAAGACAAAATTCAAGCGAGAAATTTTTCATTCACATTTAAAATTCCAAATCTGACACCAAAAAAAAGAAAAAAAATTCAACACACTCGTCTTGTCGTCACAAAAAAGTGCACAAAAACACATCACATATTAAAGGCCGCATTGCGTAACTTTTCTGGCGGCGCGTCAGCCGCCCTGCTCGTTTCCGTGGAGATATTATAGCTTTGCCTGGAATGTTTTTAGCAACGAAAACGGCTGCGATGAAATAAATGCAAAAGACACACTTCCGGACAAAGCAACGGGCATCTTCACGGAGACGACGCGGGAAAGTTACACGGTGCGGCTTTAAACATCCGTGACGAGAGGCGAGAGAGGATTCTTCATGTCAGTTGTGTTGCCATAACCTCATGTTGGGTTGGCTTTCAATAATGACTCCTAAACTGAGGAACCGTCAGGAACATATTGGAAAGACAAAATGGTCTGAAATAACAAAAATATCTGAAATTTAAAAGAAACAAAACAGTTTCTATCAAACAGCTGGTGATGCAGGTCGTGTTAAAATACTCTTAGAAATGGCTGGTCTAATAAGTGTAGAAAATCTTGGTTATTTCCCTTATTAGCTCGGGTAAAGTGGTGAATAGTAAAATTAGTTTGTTTAGACTAGGACTGGGCAATATCACTTTGTTCTAACACCGATCAGGATGTGGTTTTGATTTGGTTTTGAGGTTTCTTATGAAAAAGAAACGAAAAAAAAGGGAATTTTAATATGAAGATTCATGAACAAAGAAAAAGGTAGAATTTTGTGATCATTTCCCTCTGCTTTCGCTGAACACAAAATAACAGAATTCATTCCTCTTAAGTCTGAACTCACGATTGTAGACGTGATAAAAAACAAAACAAAAACAACAACAAGAAACAGCTCACTAATAAAAAAAACTATTGATTTTCATTCGATCGATGGCTGATTAATGGCCCCTGCCCAGTCCTAGTTCAGAGTCTGAGACGCTGGTGCAGTTTCGGGGGGTTTAAACACGGATCACTCGGAGAAAACTGAGTAGAGAGCGTTTGTGTCCGGAGTTTGTGGAGGCGGCGGCGGTCGTTTAGCGCAGCGTTACGAGCCGCCCTCAGTCTGCTCCTCGACCAGCGCCGAATGTCTTACCCGGCTCCTGAAGTCCAGACACGCCACTCCCAGAGACACCAGGCAGTGCCACACCTGAACACACAAGACGGCGTACGCACACGTTTAAAGTACCGGGGTTTTTCAGATGTTTGGTGGTGTATGTATGTATCATAGTTTTACTTCTGTTAAGTTTCAGTTTGCGAAGAAAGTTGGAAATATAAAACGTTAAAATTACGGGAAGTAGAGTCCTAAAACGGAATCCCCCCTGTGATGTCATCAATGTGCGACGTGCCATTGAAAACACAGATGGTTTACACTTCACTGACACACTTTTCTGACAGTTTAAACGTTCATTTGACAAAATAAAAGTGTTCTATGGTATTATTGTTTGTCAAATCATCACTGTTGTGTCACTTATATGGATTTTGGCAGTTGTTTACAGTGTGGTTGCTTGGTAACAGCTGTGAAATGACCTCTACCTACGTCATATTTGTTGCTCATGTCCAACCAGGAAGTTCAACTATAAACTTTAGCAAAAAAATTGTTAAACTGGGGACAAATGGGCAAAATGTTTAGTCAAATCTGAAATATAATTATGTTCACTGCGTTTTAGTGAAATGTGTAGTTTAAACTGTCATAAGGACTTTAAAGCAAATGTATTTTATTACTCTTATTTCATGAAATGGTGGTGTAATAACTAAGCAGAACCGACACATACAGAGGTCTTTCTTCTCCTTAAATAATTCAGAAGTCAAAAGTGAGTGGCCTTGTTTCTTTTGTGAATAATATTGCAATTTAAAATGTCCAAAATATAATATACAACTCACCAGATATCCCACGAAGCAGAGGTAGGCTACAGAGAGAAGCGCCGCCAGAATGTACAGAGCCAGGCTGTTCAGAGCGGTCACGTAAACCACCACGAAATATATGTTTATGGCACAAACAATGAGGGTCAGGAAGCCCCCAGCGATCTTCCACAGCCTGGAGGAGCAGAGGTGAGAGTGAGAGGACAGAAAGGAGGAAGAAGAAAACAGGCGAAATCCCTGAGAGCGTTTGGGAACTCACAGTCCGTTTGCGAAGTCGTTCATGATGGTGGTGACGCTGGTGAAGGTCAGGATCGGGATCAGAGCAAACGGAAGCTGCACAACACATATTTTAAATGGGAATTAAATGTAAACAAAGACAAGACGACTTCACACTTTAGAAGAACACATGTGTCAAACTCAAGGCCCGCGGGCCAGAATGTGGCCCGCCAGACATTTTCATCTGGCCCGCCAAACATTTCTAGTTATATATTACTCATTTCAATAGATTATCGCGTTTTTATCGCTAGAACTACAATTCCCACAATCATTTGCAGCGCGGCCCCCCCGCGCTCTCCCCGCGCGCCTCCCCCGCGCTGTGTGCTGCCAGCTCAAGGCCGAGGGACAGCGACCAGCGACACTCATCGCAGCAGGTTTAAAATCGAACACACCGGCAGCGATGACCTGTAGCGCCCGCTTCCACCGTGGCGTCTCTGTCTCAGGGCAGATCGTGGGAAACACGAAAAGAAAAGAGGCGGTTTTATGGACGTTAGAGCTGTGCTAAAGCGGCGCTAATGTGAAGCTAACAACAAGAAAACAAACTTTTGTAGCAACTTGTGAGGAAAACATCAAACCAGTGCAAAACCTGGACAGATCCTGAGCCACAGGTATAAAACACAGGTCAGAGTGAAATAAAGTCTGAACATGACAGAGTGAAGCTGCTTTGAGCTCTCATTTGATCACAACATGAATAATTTGTCACTAAAATAAGCTTAAACTGTAAAAATAGTGAGCTCATATTGAGTTGTTGCAGCAACATTAACATGTCTGTGATACAAACATTTAATGTCAGAATCATATCACACGTCCATGTTCCTGTTGCTGCTGCATGAATATGGACTCAGTGTCCACATTTAACTATTACTAGGCTATATAAACATTTTGTTATTTTTATTGTTTTATTTTTACATTATGTTGGCCCGCGACCCAACCTGAGCGTCGAAAAGCGGCCCCTGGCCCAAATGAGTTTGACACCCCTGATTAGAATATGGTGATGAGGTCGTTTCAGACGGAAGGCAGAGTTAAGTCATTATGTACGTTTATTCCATTTTGTTGTATTTATTCTTAATGCAGTACTGATTTAGTATGTATTGAGAACTCAAATTTGGCCGTAAAGTAATAAAAGTAATTCTTATTCTGATCATTCAGTTGGGGATTCCCTGTCAAATGTTGTATCATATTACTGCGGTTATGATTTTGGGCGTTACAAAAATTAACTGAAAGAATGTATTGAATTAATCTCCAATATCTTAGTCCCGATTACGGGCCACAATTGTGTGTAAAAACCTTTCTGATTCTAAATGACTGAAAACAGTATTTAACCCATTTCAACCCTGGATTTTTGTAATTAAATTTTTTTATATTTGGAATGTGATTATACCATCTTATTACACTAAAGAAAGACCGGAAAAAAGAAAAATACATCGCATCTCATTTCTGACAATGTATTTTCACAAGAAAGCTGCAGGGGGCGCTCTATCACCAGGATTATTAAATTCTGCGTTAAAGTGCCCCCTACAGGTCAGACGACTCATTGCACTAAAATGTGGTTAAGATAAATATATTTTGAATTTTGCTACAAATGATTTAAATAAAAAAAAGAGTTAAAACAGAATGGCAAATGTTTTAGGTTTCTATTTCCTGTTTGTAATTAATGACATCACATTAGGGTGGGCTAAAACTCTAAAATCTAAATGTCACATTTAGTTGCGACTTTATTTTGTTGAATTAATGTTTAGAGAGTCAAAAAAGTTGTTTCTCTTTGTCTGGAGTGAGTGTCCCTGGTGTGATGTCACTTCCTGTCATTTACTACAGATTTTTCAACATTTTCTCCACAAATACCTGCTCGATTTGTGTAAAACTATCATTTATATGAACAACAAATCAGAAAATCGTACAAACCTGTCATAGGCACTTTAATCTGCCTTTAATCTTTAGAATTACTCTACACAAATCCAACCTTCAGACTAAAAACAGTGCGTTTCCTGAGGCAGATATCAGTGTTCGGTGACGTTCTCGCACCTGCATGCTCTGGAGGACATTGAGGAAGTCGTTCATTCCCGTTAAATGCTGAACGTCCTGGAAAATGGCGACGAGGAGAGTGGGCGTGATGGCGATGGAGCGGGTGAGCAGCACTCGGGCGAAACGAGACCAGCGCAAGTCCAGGAAACCCTGAAGAGAGAGAGAGCCGAGAATCAGACCGTCCATGGGTCTGTTGTAAAGCCGAACGTTACCTCCATGACGAACTGTCCGGAGTAGGTCCCGGTCATGGTGGAGCTCTGTCCTGCAGCGAGGATCCCGATGGCCCAGATGTAGAGCGCAGCCGGACCGAAGTAACAGCCCAACACCACGCCCTGGAGCAAGAGACAGTTTATGAACAACAAGATCTGCTGCTGGAGAACAAAGAACAAAGCAAAGAACCAACAGGGCAAAGAACCAACGGGGCAAAGAACCAACGACCAAAGACCCAACGACCAAAGACCCAACGGCCAAAGACCCAACGGCCAAAGACCCAACGACCAAAGACCCAACGACCAAAGACCCAACGACCAAAGACCCAAGTTTGAGGTATCGTGACCAGACTTCACTCCAAAATGGTTGACTTAAAATGCAGTTTGTATAAAAATGTGCTTTCTTAATTGTCATCGACTAAATCCTGATCCTGCCGTAAACTGTATCCCATGACCCCAGACTCTCACCCCTTTGTAGATGTCCACCTCCAGAGTCCCATTGAGAGGGAACAGGTCTGTGTGAGGACTCCCCGTTTCATTGCACATTTGAATCTGCAGAAGAACAAAAAAACGTAAGCGTACGCGATATCAGGAAGACCGCAGCAGCCGAGAGGAAGAGCGGCTCCTCGTACTCACCACGTCGGCGTTGCTCTTGTTGTAGAAGGCCTGAGCGAACACGGCCACCACAAACACGTTGATGAGGAAGGAGATGAACAGAGCCACGCTGGACTCGATGAAGAAATACTTGTTGGCTTCTTTGACTTCCCTCTTGTTTTTGCGGTCCACATCTCTGGACTAAAAACATGAGCCGGGGGAAAAAGAAAGAAGTAACTGAAATGAACAGGTCCGGGAGAAGAAAAAAACAAAAAAAATGATGAATTGTGAATAGTTTTTTACATTTAATTTGAGAGAAGGCTGGGAAATGAGCTGCTAAACAAATACAATAAATACATGCATTTCAGAAGGTGTTTGTAGAGGTTTGAACCACTACAAAAGTTGAAATTGGAATGATTTTGTCATAAAAAAAAACACTGATTTCACTCGTTTCCTGTGTCAGTTTGCTGTGTCTGATCCATAAAACATCTTGTGTATGGTCCAGAAAACGGCTATTCAAGTACTAAATTTGTTTTTCAATAATAAATAAGTTGCAATGAATCAATTAATTAAGTAAAACACGCTATGAAGTGAAGGGTATTTGAGCGTGGAAATGATCAGAACTTAAAACCACGATTTAAATCTGGCTTCTACAGGAGTCTAAATTTAGTCCTCGTTAAGACCTTGTAATGAATTCACTTCAAATGCTGCTGAAGGTGCAAAACGTTGGATAATCAAAGTTTTGGCTGCGATAAAAGCATGACCTTCCTCACCTTGACTAGAGCCGAGTGGAGGTAGATGTTGTGTGGCATGATCACGGCTCCCACGATGCCCACGGCCTGCTCCAGCTGCAGCGGGCCGCAGCCGGCGCAGTACGGCACAAACATGCCCTTCAACAGTTCTCCCTGGTCCGGCTTCACCAGAACATACTGCGGCAACAGAGGGAACGGAGAGAAATACTGTGAGGGGGGCGGATCAGGGGGCGATTTCGTGACATTTAAGAATCGCAAAGTCTGTCAAATTCATACGCATTTGTTGGACAAAGCACTCACCTCGTAACCAAAACTTATTGCCATTACGGTAATGAGGAATCCAAAGAAAGCTTCAAGTTTTCTCAGACCTGAACGAAAACAGTGGGTCAAGACAATCTGAATTGCATTTGTAGAGCGGACCACCTAGATTGGGTAAAACACCACAGATTAATAGATGTAGCGAGTTACAGTAGTGTCTTCAGAAGTGGGCAAATCCTCAGCGTCGGAAGGAATACTTTGACATGTTTTATTTTGTATAAAAGTAGTTTGTGACATGGTCAATCAGAGTACTGTATTTGAATGCTTGAATTCAGAATCATTTTTCTAGTTTTCTTCACGCATTCTGTGCATTTTGAATATGTTTTAAAGTACAACGTGATCATGTACTGCCATGTATTCCTTTGTACGCCTTTTTGACTCTCATGTGTGGAACTCGTTTGTCGTGGATATTATTAAACTGTGTTCTTCTTCAAACTTGTTGACCTTCACCCAAAATTACAAGTCTGGACATTTGATTTCATTCTCCTTTTGACACACGTTGTTTAAAAACTGCTACTGTGACGCTCCGGTCGACGTCGGAGAATGTTTGACTCAACCGACTGAGAGACTTACCGTATTTGTCTAAAAAGAGGAACACGAATGTGTCTGTGATGGTGATCAGGACGCCTGCCCACAGCGGGATCCTGAAAATGATGAGAATAAACGTGATTGTCCCAGCAAGAAGCTCGATTTTTTAAAAAAAGGTGCAGAGGTGAGAGCAGGGAAACGGGACAATAAAAAAAGTCTAATATTGATCAGGCGCCAGTGGTGAAATAATCAAATCATCATTCAGCACTTCTACGTTTATTGCTGCTCTGGACTCAAACACTGACTGCACTATTACTTTTTTGAGTCACACAGCAATTCTTCAGATCTTTGGCAAACGGTTAAATCCTAAAATCGCTCAATTCTGCTCCCTCTTTACCAAATGAAATGATTAAAAATTAAATTAGTCTGACAACCAAAAAAATATATTTGTGATGCGTTTAACCAGCACTTTGCCGACTCAATGAACTCAAAGCACCGGTTAAAAATTTACCCACAATGCCAGTGCTCTAAGCTTTGTATGCTTTTATCCAATTTCGTATGCGTAAGTGTGTTTTTTATGCATTTATTAATTTGTATTGATTGTTTTGTTGAAAGTTTTAATTGGCATTTTATCTGTACTTCCCGTTTGGTTAACTTGCAATTGTGTAAATGTTTTTTTTATATTTTTGCGCATCAAAAACATACCTGGAGTTTGTAAGTCTTCTCCCTATGAGCCCCAGAAAATATACCAAATTCCCCAGATTTCGTGACATCATAAGTATAATTTTTAAGTTAATAAATTACCCCCAGCCTGCTTACTTTAGCATGTTACTTTTGTTTGTTTTTTTTACTTGTGATGGTAATTCTCTCTGCTGCCAGTAGATGGAGTGCCAACACAATTTCTGATGCGGGAACGCACAACAGATATAAAGTAACGTGTGCTTTTCAGTAGATTATTTTGAGCTCGAAAACACGGGATGCCACAGTAAAAAGGTACTCCAGAGCACGTTTAAAAAGGTCAATAACGCTACAAAACAATGCGCAACGTGTGCCCTTTGAACCGGTGGGAGCGCAGTGTGAACTCTGAGCAGAAGTACGCAGCTTGAAAGACAACGTCAAGATACCAAATGTACATGTATTGTGACAAAGCCAAGAGCGCTACCTGCCCACAGAGAGAAGGTTGAGAGCTATGGCGCAACCGATCACCTCCTGCATGTCGGAGCCGATAATGGCCAACTCCACCATCAACCACAAGATTATCCGTGGGACCTGGACATGGAAGAAAGAAGAAAAGATATGAATCAAATGTTTTTACAAAAAGACGTGTTGAAGACGGTCACGGCGCTCACGGTGGGGTATTGGCGGTTGCAGACTTCGGCCAGGTGCATCCCCGTAACGACCCCGAGACGAGCCGCCAACCTCTGCAGCAGGAGGCCGATGATGGTGGCAACGAGGAGCACCCACAGGAGCTGAGGAGGAGAACACGATTCATGAATACATACGGAGAATATGGACATCGATTTTGTGCATATTGTAAGAAAGTAAATACGGCTTAACGACACCAAAGTCGTCCATCTGACAGATTTACACCCTTTTTCCTTACAGAGGCTAAAATGTAAATCTTAACGGACAAATATGATGCTAAATGTACTTTTTTTGAGCTTTTAACCATGTTCTTACATTGTTCCTTCGTCAAAAGCAGTCCGTAAATCATCAGTAGAACATAATATTGACATGAACACATCGGTTTAACAACTAGCTTTTGTGTGTTTCTGCTGCCAGTAGATGTGCCAACACCAATCCTGATGTGGGAAGGTCCGACTGGTGCGCGGCCTCAAATGTATTAACTACAACCTGTTAAGTTTTAGAACATGAGATGCCAAAGTAAAGCAGCTCAAGACCAGGTTTAAACGACAACAACAGTGGAAATAAAAGGTTTTTTGTTATTTAGCCAGGTTTGTTTAAGGAACAGTCTATTTTTTTTGGGGGGGGGAGGGGGGGGGGGGGGACAGCAGGGGGGGGTTAAACTGAAGATGGGGTTCTTTCCTCTTTCACGTTGACCTTCGATTGCAACCGTTATTGTGTCTCTAGGAGCGAAAACACGCTCACATTTTTCTCTGGGCGAATCTACTGAGAGTGAAGCCTTTTCTTTCATCGTACGTTCAAGCGTTTCGACAACCAAATTCGAACTCGGAATACCTTAAACCCTGCTTTGGCCCCGGACTGCAGGTCAGACTCGATGTTCCCCGGATCGAGGTAAGCGATACTCATCAAGAACCCGGGTCCGGTGAACGCCCACAGCTTCCGGAAACTAAACAACTGCAAAAAAAAAAATTGCATATGGATATGACAGAATGTGTGTTTTTGAATCGCGCTGATGCGGAGACTCGGGCCGTACCTGGTCGCCATCTTCCGGGATGGGCACTTTCTCCTCGAAGTACGTGGAGAAGCCGTCGTCCTGTTCCGAAGGAGACGACGGAGGAGCGAGGGAGCTGTACCGGTGCGTTTGAGTGACGCCGTTCTCCTGAGAGCCGGGCGCGTCTGGAAGAACAGAATTGAACTTTCATTTAAAAAAAGAAGAATTCGAGGCGGGCATTTCCAAATCGTTTGTTTCGTGTTTTTTGGGTTTTTTTGTCCGTTTTCTTCTGATGTATCAATGTTATTTAGTGTCGTTTTAGTTACCCCACCCTCCACCTCACCGTGTGAGGTGGAGGGTGGGGTAACTAAAATGATACTTTTATTTGTTTTCTGACTATGTCAATTTTTTTTATATTTTATTGTCGTAAAAAATAATAATCATCATTTGTTTCCCAGTTCATTAATATTTTAAGTTTAATATTTTTTAAAAAGAACTTAATGTTATCTTTTAAACAATTATATAACATTTCTTTTTTTTGCATTTAGTTTTTTGGTACAAGAACTTTTTTTCGAACGATTTAAGAACATTTTATAGGTGATAAAAAACAAATCATTCATTTTTTTTAATCAATATCTCCCACGACAAGTAATGCTTACTGTCCCGATAATGACTCTATCGACTTATCGTTCAATAAATAAGAGCTGGAACAATGATCACCATTTTAGTGTGTACTTTGTATTTGTGGGTAGATTTTTGTGATTTAGTTAGTTTCGTCTTTATTTGAAGGGACAATGTACGGAGTTACATATGATAACATTTGAGCTGTAGAGAGTTGAATAAGGTAACGTACTGTATATTTATAAAAACAGTTTACTGGGATTCTCTTGCTTTGTTGTTATTGTGCCGGGGGCATAAAGGAGTTTCAGTATTATTGTTTATCGCAGTATTTTTCTGAAGCAATATATCGTGCACTTTCAGCCGTCCATAGTCGTGCTGCCCTTTTACATCAGACAGTTGGTGAGACATTTGCTTTACAAAGGAAGAAGAACAAGAAGAGGAAGAAGAACAACAACCACCACAACAAGAGGAAGAAGAATAAGAACAAGAGCCAGAAGAACTAGAACAAGAACATGAAGAGGAAGAACAACAACCACTACACAAGAAGAACAAAAAGAACAACAACCACAAGAAGAGGAAGAACAACAAGAACAAGAGCCAGAAGAACTAGAACATGAAGAGGAAGAACAACAACCACCACAAGAAGAAGAACAAAAAGAACAACAACCACAAGAAGAGGAAGAACAACAAGAACAAGAGCCAGAAGAACTAGAACAAGAACATGAAGAGGAAGAACAACAACCACACACCACAAGAAGAAGAACAAAAAGAACAACAACCACAAGAAGAGGAAGAACAACAAGAACAAGAGCCAGAAGAACTAGAACAAGAACATGAAGAGGAAGAACAACAACCACCACCACAAGAACAACAAAAGAACAAGAAATATAGCCGCAAGCGGCAATGATCGGCCCTCACCAAAATTGGGGCATTTTCCTCCTTTTATTACACCTACTGCCGAATCTGTGGTGCTATCGCGCTTTCTCTAGTTTGCTTTACAAATAGGGGCATTATTGTGTACTGAAAATGTGAATATTTTGTGAAAAAGTTTGCGGCTTTGCCGCACAAAGACCATCATTTTTTTAAGAAGTTGAATAACTTTTGATGGCGCACTCCTTTTTGTGGTCCCCGGTCAAAAGGTATAAATGTATAAAGTATGTTGAAATTTCAGAGATTTGGCAATTTTCCCATTGGAATAACATGGGAGGCTTCTGTCATTGCTACGGTTACGCTGTCACAAATATGATATGGGTCTGATTGGATTTTTTTTTAATCAAAACGCCTAAATGTAATTTCGTGCCAAATTTCATTAAATTTCCAAAACCTAAATATTTTGCTGCCCATATAAAATTCAATTTCACTCTGTAGGGGGCAACAACTGATTCAAATTTGATGCAAATCGGACTTTGTATGCGCAAATGGCAGCAAATTTAAAATTTGAGTTTGCGGCTTCGCCGCATAGACACCGTGAAAGATATTAAAATAATTCCTCCTCTACAACATTGTCACCAAATTTCGCCCTATCGCCCCAGGAGGAGTTTGTAAAAGTACGACATTTGGGAAAAACTCCCAAGTCATGCTTAGCAAACTTTGATCCAATATGGCTGACATTTGGTTCGGCGGACGGCATTACCGTAATGATATTTTTTACTTCTCTTGTCTCCATCTACCTCTGCGCCAAATTTCATCACGCTACAATCAGATTTTTTTGGGGCCATTTCCTCTCTCAATGCATTTTTTCAACATTCGGGGCCGCTCATGTGCCAAATTTTTGAATTTAGAAAAAGGAGATTTTTAGAGGTGTGCACTTTCTGTTATTGGCCCGCTATACAATAATAGTGTTCAATTTTTGCATTGCATACAATGCATGGAGGAGTGCATTACTGAGTGTTTGGAAGCGGGCGAGCGTTTCACGCTCGATTCGCGACTCGCGACTTACGCAGCCATGCTTTGCACGGCCTTGCGGAACTAATAGGCCTCTCGCCAGCTTGTGGCGCTCGGGCCTAACAAGTCTAAGAACAAGAAGAAACACACCCAGAACAAGAGGAAAAAGAACAAGAAGACGAAGAACAAGAACAAGAGGAAGAAGAAAAGCAAGACGAAGAACAAGACGCACTTGTTCTGACGCATTTCTGAGTTCTGCGTCATGCCATTAACAAACACAAATGTCACTAAAGTCACAATATTCTTTCCATCTGTAACAAAATCAAGAAACAATAAAAAACGTTTCCCCTTCTATAAAACTAGATAACCAACAGCAGCAGTAGAAGTCTGATGTTTCTCTACTCACTGAGCCTGGAGCGCTCATTCTGGACGTCCATGTCGTCTCAAACTTCCCTGTCTGTCCTCTGCTGCCTGACAATAATGACTCTGCCTTTTCCACTCTAACGTTTCTAGGTCACACGATCAAAACGGTGACTCAGGAAGAAACCGCCTCCAGTCGAAATTAGGAACCGCGATTGATTTGTGCTAAAGATTGTGCTCCGTCCATCACCCGATTCAGCCACGTCTGAATGAAATGTCAAGTTACCTTCAACGATCTCTTCTTCTTCAGACTTCATTGTAAGTGCGGATCCCGGGAAAATTAAAAAGAATCACTGGACACCTGCGGCAAGAAAACAGATTTGATTAAAGACTTGTATGAACAAAATAATCGCGTTGTACCGGGTCAAATGAAGTTACAGTAAACGAGTCCATTCCAACTCTGTTGCAATGTTAGAAAACCATGAACAACGCAATGTCTTTTGGAACGTTATAAATCATAAAGGATGCAATATTTGAAAGCACCAAAATAAATATAGAAAAGAGAAGCTGAAACTGAGCAAAGCCAAATGACTTCATTCTTAAGTCATGATAACGGAAAAAGGTATCAGAAAAGCGCCGTTCAGCCCTTGATGTGCATAAACGTGCTTATGTTTCGGCTCTTTTGTTATTTGTATACTCCAGGAATAGTATATAAAGTGCAGAAATATCACTTCTGTGCAACACTTGGATGATTACACTGCAGCAGCTTCTCAAACGTTTTCTGGCGCCCCCCCTGGGAGATAAAACACAGTATCCCCGCCCCCTACAGCCTCTGGGACAGCGCACAATTGGCCCATCACTGCGGTAAATACGGGGTTTCAAGGAGAAGACGCCCTCACGTTCACGTCACTTTTACCACTGCGGGTCCAGGACCGTCACACACGGACCGCTTTCTGCGCGGAGCTGACTCGTACCACTGCATTTATGTTTCATCGTCTTCAGAGCTTTTTTATGGTATATATAGCGTAAAACACATACTTTGAAGACGTACAACTACAGTGGATGGCGGTAAATGCACCTTTTCAGTTGGCCGCCAACCGCCATTCAAAGTAGCACAACAACAACAACACGCGCATTCTTTTCGCATATGCTTTATGTCACATGAGCGCTCAGTAGCAGAGCAAGTTCAAAAGTTAGATTCTAAAAGGAAGTGAAGCGTCCGGTCGACTTGAGAAGGCCAGAACTGATGGTTCAATGTTTTTAATGTTTTCATTCCATGTCATTCAACCAGCGTCAGAGCAGGGAAAGAACAAAAGAAGAAGAATGACCATTTTGTCCGTATAATCACTTTTACTAACTCATCACATTAGCATAACTGTTTTCCATACATTCGCAAAATAAACATTTAAAATTGTTCAATAATCATTCATATTACAACCCTTGTTCCACTGTCGACTGTAGCTTGATCTTTGACCAAGTTTTTTTCTCTGTTTTCATGTTAACCGTAGCTTACTTTATTTTATGCCCGTCTTTTCTAGTAGATTTTAGTTTTTCTGTTGCTCAAAACACGTCTTTCACACGTAATGGATGTCTCCCAATGTCTCCAGATGTCTCCAGATGATGTCTCCAATGTCTCCAGATGATGTCTCCCAATGTCTCCAGATGATGTCTCCCAATGTCTCCCAATGTCTCCAGATGATGTCTCCCGATAGTCTCCCAATGTCTCCCAATGTCTCCAGATGTCTCCAGGATGATCGTTCTCCCAATGTCTCCAGATGATGTCTCCCAAGTGTTCTCCCAGATGTCTCCAGATGATGTCTCCCAATATGTCTCCCGATGTCTCCCGATGTCTCCAGATGTCTTCCAGATGATGTCTCCAGATGATGTCTCCAGATGATGTCTCCAATGTCTCCAGAGATCATGTCTCCAGATGATGTCTCCAGATGATGTCTCCCAATGTCTCCAAATGTCTCCAATGTCTCCCAATGTCTCCCAATGTCTCCAATGTCTCCAATGTCTCCAATTCTCCAAATGTCTCCAATGTCTCCAAATGCTCCAATGTCTCGCGCGCCCCACACTTTGCACTACGGGAACTGTTACATTTTTCACTGCTCTTTGGGGCTTGGGCTTTTTTAATCCATTTCACTTGATACTCTTATTTTGCATAGCTCCAAAAATAACCACTGCAATATCGTACCTTTTAGATACACCTCCACAAGGGCCGTCAAAAGTACTGAAAACCAGACACTAATGATACTAAAACTAGCATTGAAACTAGAAACTCCTTTGAGCAAGTATCAATACAAAAAAACAACACATTAAAAATTCTGCCTTTTGTGAACAGTTTTTAAATAATCTTGAGTAGTATGAGACTACAATGTTTAATAAAGAATGTAGTATAATAGTGTTGAAAATATCACGGACCCATTTTTATTTACCATTGTGATATCGAAATCGGCCTCAAGAATCAAGAATATTCCTTACAACACTTTAGTATCGTGACTACACTTACTCCCTCCTCTTAACGTTTAATATATTATGATCGTGATGATTGTATTTCCACAGTCGAGCAGTTCTACATGAAAACAAACGTGTGTACCAGACTCGGTGGTTTCATTTCCCCGTCGTGCTTCAAAAGTACACCGCACCAGAACAAACGAACTGACCGGACTCGACTTCTCCCGCGGCGTCCTCAGGCGATCACATGACCCTGGGATCAAATCCAACCGAAAACATTGCAGAGCCCCCCCAGCTCCAGCTTTCCCACAGATGCATTACAGAGCCCCGTCGACGTTGATGTCAAACTTTAACGCGAGCGCAGGCGTTCAAACCCTGCAATTATAAGATCTGCCACTGCTTTAAAATTGTTGTTGTGGGGTAAACAAGGACATCTTTTAATTTCACACTGCGCACAAAATTTCTGTTTGGATTTAGTGAGGCGAACAAACTGTTACACAACAAGACATTAGACATATGGGGTAAAAAACAACCTTTTTGTTGAGTCAAAGTATTTATTTATTCATTCAATTGTATTTTAATTGCTATCCGGACTATTGCAGACTCTAAAATATATGCCAAGGACTTTTTATAACAAATATAGCAGCAATTATTAAATCAAAATGTGTAAAAAAAAACATAATAACAATAATAATAATTATAATAAAAATTAAAATCCAATATTTCTCAATTATTTGTAAATATATATTCTCTATCTAGAAACCTTCTGCCCAAAGACCTTTTATAACAAAGATAGCAGCAATTATTAAATCAAAATGTAAAAAGAGAAAAAAAAAAAAAAGAGAAGAAAAAAGAAGAAAAAAGAAAAATCTCAATTATTTGTAAATATATATTCTCTATCTAGAAACGTTCCGTCATCACTTCACCCTGTACTGAATAAATGTATTTAAAACTGTCAGTTGTGCCCGCTCTCTCAGAAGCGCTGTGATAATCCTCAGTGATACATGTAAATAAACTTTCCTTACATACTAGTATCAGCAGTTATTGGAACGCATAATAGTACGCACACCTTTGTTGAGATAGAGTTGAATAGAGTTTCATTCTCGAGTCGACAGAGGAAGCACACTGGGGGTCAGAGGTCGTGTTTAATGCACACGTTTCCAAGTGTCTTCACTCTGAACGCCGGTTTTATAGGACTGAAATGCAAATCTGAACTGCCGTCTTGTCGCCAAATCGCAAGGAGTGCTTAATCTCAATTTCTAAGTAAAAAAAACACTGCCCTTTATTTTACTACAAAAGATTACAACAGCTAGTACTTGTAGATCTGCTGCTTTTATGGTTTATTCAGGATACACAAGTAAAATATATCAGAAGTAAATGTATCTTTGCTCCATTTAGCAGGTCAACTCCTCACTAGAGATGTCAAGATTATTCGGTTAATCTGTAATTATGATTATTCAAGTCACAATACAATCCTAAAAACCAACAAAATAATAATCATGACAATTTTAGAAGCAAAATTAAGTATTTTGTGTGCAATATACAGCCCAAAAAATAGACCTAAATATAAAGAACTGTTTTCATCTGGCTGTTTTTGTCACATTTAAGTTTATTTCGTCTTTCAGAAAGTTCAGTTTGGTGAAGCCGGTCACAAACTAGAGGAACAGCAACACGTAAGACCACCGGAAGGAGCGAAAATGAAAGATTTCACTGCTGTTCGGGTCACAGACAACAATTGTGAATAATTAAAAGCGTTAAATCCTTTTCCTCACAATAATCGTAAGACTTAAATTTGTTATTGCGACATCCCTACTCCTCGAAATACATGGAAATATATAATAGTATTTTAGGATAGTGCAGTGCAATTAATCACATTTTAATCGAGATTTAATCAAGAGCCAATCCTCTGGAAAAGCATGCGTTTTGGAGGTATTTTTGTGTGTGTTAAATAGCAATAATTTTAAGTCTGTATCGTCAGTGTTAAATATAAATAAATCAAATCAAATCAAATTGTGATTGTGCAATATAAGGACATTTTTTATTATTTTTATTTGCTTCTCCCAGCCAAGTATTATTTTGCATATTGTGGGATCAAGTGAAGAGACGGACTCGAAGCATAAAAACCACATTTTCAACTGACAAATATAATCTAAAAAGAGCAGCTTTCACAATCTCTGAATCTATGACACCTCCCACAGCAGTAAGACAGCAGAAGAAGAACTATATATAATGAACACAAGATAATGACCATTCAAATAATATGCTTTAATGTAGATCAATAAACAATATATATATCTAGATTTGTATTTTACTTGTCAAAAGCTTGGAAACTCACTAATATGGCCCAGTAGCTGAAGGAATGATTATAAAAGCCATGTAGAATACAAAGAGAAAATACATTATGTCCAAGTGTTCCTACAATGAAAAGAATGTCCACAGCTCCAAAGATAATTAGTCTAATCACAAACCGGACTTTTTAACATGATTAAAAACTCACCACTTGATTCAACGAAGTTTGCGTACCACTTTAGAATAACTGAACCTTAGTTACTACTTAAATAAGGAGTTAGGGTTTTAAATATGTAAGAGGGTGTACTCAGCCTGAATATGTCTTGGGAAGTTATGAATTACGTTTTAGTTCATGCTTTATCAAGGCTATTTAAAGGTGCATTATAAAAGGGTTATCAAGTTACAAGTTAATCTCTGAAATATTGTTTATCTTACATGATAGTGGTGAAACAAATGTAATACTAACGACATTGATTAGTAGCAAAAATAGTACTTTACAATGTCAAAGTTGAGAATCACTGAAATACATGAATTTAAAGACAAGCACAAGTATAATGGCCAATAGTCAAGAGCACAGAAATGACTAAAAAGCTGCTTTATTAGCTTCAGATTTAAATATACCCTTTGCCAAACACTATTCCAGTTCAAATCCAGACAGGACTTAGGTAGATAGCATTATTAAACTCAGTAAATAAACGAGACAGCCAATATCCAAATGCCAAGTGTCCTATTCATTACAATGTGTCTGCGGCAGCCGGCTAGCTAACCTGGATACAAGGGACAGCGCCTTCAAACACAACAAGTATGTATATTACGCGTGTACAGCAAGGCTTACCTGGTTCTCTTTTATCGGGGGGTACATAAAAGCAGTAATTGGAGTTTGTAGTTAGTCCAAAGTGGCGACATATGTAAAAAATAAGTTTGATGATCCAAGCTCCGGCAAAGTCGTCCCCGTCATGTGTCAGCCATGGTGGTCCGTGCAGTTGCGCATGCGTACAGCAAAGAGCAAAAGCCCGCTTGTACGTAACAGTAACAGTACGTTTTGATTGTTCCAGTTTTGTCACAATAAATACAAGTAAAAATAACTAGTAAATAATAATTTTAAAAGACATGTAATATGATATAAATTAGGGAAACAACTAATGGTTTTTTTTCAGTTGTCGACGAGTCCGCGATTTTTTAAATTATTATTATTTTATTTTTTTCCTATTAGTCGACGAGTCAAACGCTTTTTGATCAATTGTACAGTGATTGTTTTTATACATAGTTTATTTCAAGCAAAAATGTTGCACATAATAGAACCTGAAATCCATGAATATGGGATTGTTGTGGACTTTTGCCCAGTATATATAATATTCCGTGATTAATTTGAAACAAATGTAATTGTCGCAGCACGCAGCACTAATATAAATGGAAAATCTTAATAAATAACATAGTAGTAGAACACGCTCATGGATGTATTATATTAACACGCTCCATTGTGTACATAGCAATGCCTATTTTTATTTTTATTTTTATTTTATACTATAGTAATTTTAAATTGTCCCTTAAATGCATGCCCTTTTGTTTGACTGAATATATGTTGTTTTATTATTGCTTGCTCAGTGTTTTGTGTTGCACCTTCATGCCGAGACAAGTTCCTATGTCTGTGAAGTTTGTTCATTGACAATGGCAATAAACCCCTTTCTGATTCTGATTCTGATTCTGATTCTGATTCCATTCATAACGGATTTGAAGTCCCGCCTGACATCTCGCGATATTCCATCATTGCTCCGTGGAAAAAAGTGCTAAAGCTAAGCTACCTCGGTGTTGCTCTGTGTCATGTAGTCAAATGTGCTCCCCTCTGTCTTGATGACGGCGAGACCGGACTGATTGCGAAATGGATTTACGAAACATCACGGACGAGGTAATTGCACGGAAAATACTATGATTTTGTGTAGATTTGCCGCTTGTCTGTCATCCTCACTGCGCACAACTGGCTAGTCCTGTTAGCGAAACGACGAGAAAAGTTCATCATGCAAAATTATAGCGTACAAAAATGCCCGTTACGCTTTTTATAGGTTGTGTTACAGTGACGCTTCAGTTTGCATGGTTGTTCAATGTAATCTGTTGAATAGATGTGGTTATTTCTGTGCGCGTTGGTGAATTGGGTCATTTGTTACAGCAGTATGAGCATGTATAACAAATAAGTGAACCGTGATTAATTGAGACTTGCGCTAAAATGCCAAATCTGCTCCTGTTTTTTCCAGGCTCCGTTGTTTTTTCCAGGCTCCGTTATTGCAGGCCATATTCAGCCGAAACTCTGAAGAGGTGGCGTTTCTTTTGAGCCATAATGAAGACGTCAATGCGCTGGTAATATCAACTAAACTAGACTATTTAACACGGGCTTATTATTGCTAACAGTGGCTACAGTGGTTTACTTGCACACCAAAATCTGATCATTCTCCGATTTCTGGAGTTATCGGTTGTCAGTTACAGTTACATCTGATATGATTAGTCTGATTTCTTTCATAATTTTCACACACAGGTTTTGACAGACCATTTTTTGAAAAGGGCAAACATTTAAAAGAAATGTTTAATATTTGCTGTATATGAAAATATTGAAAGTTATTTTCAAATGTATTGTACTTTGTCTTACAACAGTTGCTCTAAAAATACCGGTGATTAACTGACACATATCAGCAGAAGTTGTTGATTATCAGATGTCTTTTGTGCATGTAAACATACACCAGAAATCAGATCTAATATTTGAATCGTCTGGTTGTTTTCTGGTCTTGTACATTTACTCACTGATTATCATAGCTCTCGACTAGAGTTTAAAATAGAAAACGTTTCTATTCTCAGGACGAAGAGCAGAGCACACCTCTTCATGCTGCTGCATATTTGGGAGATGTCCAGATTATGGAACTTCTTATTTCATCAGGTATATAAAAATAATAATTATATTCTTATTATATCATATTATATTTCACTATTATTGCCATGTTCTGCTCTTATGAATTAATAATTATTAGGTAATCTTTTGTACTATTGCGTGACCTCTTTCTTATTTACAGGTGCTAATGTCAACGCCAAGGATCGTTCTTTATTGACTCCTTTACATCGAGCAGCTGCATCCAGAAATGAAGTAAACGCAAACTTGTTTTTTGTTGTAGCGTGTTTCTATTATTTCTCGCATAAATGCATTGCAATATGTTGTTTTCAGAGGGCTGTGGAACTGCTGCTCAAACATGGGGCATTTACTGAACCGCAGGACAAATATGGCCACACGCCGTTGCACATGGCGGCCGCAAACTGGGCTATCGGCTCCACAAAGACCCTCATCTCTCATTTATGCAATGTCGACGCTACCGACAAGTTGGGACGGACTCCTCTTCATCACGCAGCTCACAGCGGACATACAGAGGTGGGTTTGGTACCAAAAACCTGGGCACTCAGATGTTCAGTCCCATCTTAATACTTAACCCTTTACACATTTCCATTCTTTAAAGGTAAAATAGTTATGTTTGCATGAAAAGGATTGTAATAATGCTAGTTAGTTATATTTGTGACATAACATTTGTGTGTACTTTGTCGTATTTTGAAGGTAACAATTTTGCATGTTTGATAAAGAAGAAATACAGTTTGTAGTTTTAATGTTTGTTTTTTGTCTGCAGATGGTGAACTTGCTCCATAATAATGCTGCCAACATTGATGCCAAAGACAACAAGGAGCGGCAGCCGGTGCACTGGGCAGCTTATCTGGGTAAAAATATCACTTTTTACAACAAGATTTCTATTCTATATACTTTTAGACACATCTTTTTCGTGTGTTTGGAATTACACAGTTCATTGTTGTCGGGGCTGCAACGACAAAATGGATTAATCGTGATAATAGATTGGTAAATTATATCAATAGCTGGCATATTTTTACCTACTTCTTTAAAAAAAAGTTGTCAAATTGTACAAAATGTTAAATTATTTATTGACTGCAAGTAACAAGCTTTAATTCTGATTGTATATGTTTATAGTAAGGGTGGGTTCTAACTTTGTTCTGGGTTTACCGTAATTCCAGTTCATTTTGACTGTGTCCGAGTGTGAACGCAGCATCAGAACTTTAAACGTTTAAAAAAAAAAAAAAAAAAAAAGCAGGCAGTAACTTGAGGATTGTGTTCTCGTCTTTCAGGGCACGTGGAGGTCGTGAAGCTGCTCCTCTCTCAGGGCGCTGATGTGATGTCCAAAGACAGACAGGGCTACACTCCTCTGCACGCCGCTGCCTCCAATGGACAGATCGATGTGGTCAATTATCTGCTCAAGCTGGGGGTCGAGGTACAGGGGCTTTTGTTTTAGCCACAAATAGAATTGCGTTATTGTCCACTTGCAAATTGGCTCACTGCCCCAAAAACATCACCCTAGTAAAAAAGAAAAGATTATTATTATTATTATTATTATTATTATTATTATTATTATTATTATTATTATTATTATTATTATTATTATTATTGTACAAATTATTTATTATTTGTCAGCACTGGTTTATTTATTTATTTTCTTTTTTTTTAAGAGAAAGCAATAAAAGACATTTTTATATACATTTTAAGCATCTGTTATTAATGTTTATTTATATATTAATTCATTTTAAGAAGAGATCAGATAAACCATTTACATTTTGCAAAAAAGCATGTCAGTGCAGCTTTTAATACAGAAAGTGAAAAGAACATTTGAAAATTAATGGATGTTTAAGGACAAATAATTATAAACATTATATTGTATTATATAACACTTGTGGTCAAATGTGATTAATGTGTGTTCAAACCACAAAAATGGTTCTAGTAACTATTAGGTAACTTGTCATAACAGTCATTAATTTATATGATACACGAGTAAACTGTATTTGCAGCTTGTTGTAATGCTGTACACCGGCTCCTTTTTACAGCGTGAGAATAAACGGGTTATAAATAGTTTGATAAAATTAGTCCTCAGTCACAATGTCCTCTGCGGACTCGGTCTCAGGTTCACGCTCCTCTGTCACCACACGAGCGGCTGTGTTTATGAGAGGGGGCATGTGATGGCAACAAGTCCATTAAGTGCAGTCAGATTATAAACATGTGCATAGTTTAACGCCTGGAGGACTTCTGCAGTGACTCAGCTGACCCTCTTCTGCTCAGAGATCCTCCTCCCCTTTTGGCACATCGTTTGGGAGTTAAAGAGTTTGAGGAATTGCATTTAAAAAAAAAATATAATTCCTCATTGATATTCTGTTCAAAATAATATGATCTTGGCATGTCAAGATTTACAGTAAAGCACAACAATTTGGGGAAAATATCTTTGATTGCGATGAGATTGGCAATTTACGTGTCAAAATCAGGATCGAGTTCGGATTATACATACGGTAATCGTCCAGGAGCGTCAGCATTTGATAAAAGACTGAAACATCAACTGAAATTCACAGGAGTTTTGTAGTGATCTAAATTTAAAGGGTAAAAAAAAACAACTGCTGACCCAGAAAAGAAGATATTTTGTTGTTCTCAGAGGACGCTATGCTACCTAAATACTTGCTGCCTTTTTGTTTGCAATTAAATCAAGCAAATTAATTCACCATTTACGCAATTAATCTTGCAGCACTACACTCAACAATATGGGCAGCCTTACCGGTCCCGTACGCTAAATCAACTTTTTAAACGCATTTTAACTTCTTTTCCCTGTTTTTACTTTCCCTTGTCATCCATCCCACTCAGAGTTGTACTTTGAGTGATTCGTATATGTTTGAGTCATATTTATTCTCCTGCAATCAAGACTCCATTAGACCGACCCTCGTTTTACACAGCCACTTCATTTTCCAATTTGCTCATTTTCCCCATCTTGATATATGATACGTAGAGCCCTTTTCGGCACAAATGAAACAAAATCTGCTGCTCTCCGTAGTCGGGACTGCCGGTATAGTCCGAGAGTGCGACCTTTTGTTGTGAGGACGTTTACAGTGAAAGCAAAGTCCAAAGTATAGCACAATATGTCTCCTTTGATATCCGCCGTCCTTTCTCAGACCGATGAACTGAATGTCTGCGGGAACACGGCTCTGCACGTGGCGTGTCAGATGGGGCAGGACGCCGTGGCGAACGAGCTGGTGAACTGTGGCGCCAACATAAACCACCCGAACCGCAGCGGTGACACGCCCCTGCACATGTCGGCCGCCTCCTCCAACGGGACGCTTGTTGTCTCGAGCTGCTCATCAACAATGGGGCCGACCTCAACACACAGGTACAGAACACGGCGGGTTGCACGTTTTGAGAAGCGCGGGGTCCAAAAGCAGTGCTATAATGACGGCAAAAAATTATGAGGCCAATAATTGTGAACTGGATCGCGATTTGCACAATTTATTTCTTATGAGGCATGTCAAAATCTCGTCTTGTCTCTTTGACCCAATCTCTCTGTCACGTTTTGTTTTGTGAAAATTGTGTCTCAAACTTTGGACTAAATGGGACTTGACTTTTTGGACTTCCTCTGCCTTAATTTTATTTATATTTGTAACTTGCACCATTCTGATTATTTTTTATTATTATTTATTATTATTATTTATTATTAATAATTTATTGTTTTTTCCTACTCTCTGGTCCTGTTTCTTGTTTTTATTTGTAAATATTACAAAAATAGAAAAATAAATTGAGAGAAAAATCATCCAGCTCTAAAAATTATATATTATTTATGTTGTGTGTGTGTGTGTGTGTGTGTGTGTGTGTGTGTGTGAAGTGTGAAAGTTGTGAAAGTGTGAAAGTGTGAATGCGTAATACTGAACAAAGTCACAAGGCGGACGAGACCTGGACCTGCCAAACTGATTCTAAATCAGGACTAACCAGGATAAAACCAGGACTGAACCTGGACAAGTGTGAATGCAGCCTTTTATTGAGCCATGAGGAAAGGAATGGAATTGTTTGTATAAAAAAGCAGCCGCCATATAAAATGAAGGGCATTAATATTAAACCCAGTATATATGGCATTGTTGCAAAACTGTAATAATCAAGTCGTTTCTTTGATTTTCTTGTTTTTTTCCAGAATAAAGAAGGGAAGAGTCCTTTACACATGGCGGCAATGCAAGGCCGATTCTCTGCATCTCAGATCCTCATACAAAACGGTAACTTTTGTCGAATAAGTCAGTGTTTCTCAAAATGTGTACACAATCTGCTCTACAGCTTTAATATTGCTAAAGTTTTATCCACATTTCTGTCTTCTCTCACCCTATGTTCTTGTTTATGAACATGCTGTAGCAATGGTCAGTCTAGTGTTTTTCACATTTATTCTTTCTTTATCATAATAAGACAGTATAATCACATACAAAACATGAAAAAGAGCCTGGGTTTCTCGGAGAGTTGTCAAGTCTGGTTTTCCACCCCAAGACAGCAGGGGGCGATGATGGGCACTTCAAACTAAAAATACATATTTAACCATCACAGGGACTTACAAAGATGAAAATGTTACTTAGTTTCTGCTTTTAAATTCTTGAAATAGCACAACATTAGACCTGATTAAGATCTTGTGGTACTTTGTGTCCAAGACCAGGAGGACCATTAGTGACCAAGGAACTTAGGTGGTCCAAGGACCAAGGACCCTTAGGTGGTCCAAGGACCAAGGACCCTTAGGTGGTCCTTGGTCTAAAAAGTTTAAGAGCCGCAGGTAGAAGTGGGAGGTATTAACAAAAATGTATATCTCAATACTTTTTTAGTATCCTGATGATAATAATAGGTTTAATAATTATCAGAAAAATGTTTACAGAATGAGAAATTAAACAAATAAAAGTGAAGAAATTACACTTTTGATGACACAACTTTTTCCCCAAAAATGTTTGGGTAGTTTTTACTACGAGCGATATGCACGATATTCAAAATGTTGGCATATCTTCAACAAACAACATTCACAATATTATCCATTGTTGAGATATTGCCCACTTTAAACCACCTATATAATTATTATATAATAATAATAATATAATATAATAAATAAATAATAATAATATATAATACATTTTATTTATTTTTATTTTTTTAAATTTATGTTTTATTTGTATTATTATTTATCAAAAATCAGTGTTGTTGGTTTCAATGGTTCCTGTTCTGTCCTCAGGGAGCGAGGTGGACAGCGCGGACCGTTTCGGGAACACGCCGCTGCACGTGGCGGCGCGGTACGGACAGGAGCTGCTCATCAGCACGTTACTGACCAACGGGGCCGATAAAACCAGGTTTGTGCTTTACTTTACTCCTCACTGTACATCTATTACTGCACAGAGTAGAAATGTACGTGCGCGACCATGTCCTGATAACAGTTCAAACTCTATTTCCACCCTTAAGGAATCGGCTTGATACGGATTTCGATAAAATTAGATTTTTAGACGATAAACAAAAAAAACAAAAAAAGGACAAAAATCCTTTATTTTATTTGTTTTCATTTTTCTAAATTCAAAAACATAAAACGACAAACAAGACAAGACCAGAGAGAAACAAATGTGGTCAAATTTAAAATAATAATTAAGAAAAGTGAGACATCCAAAGACAAAGAACGTTAAGGCTCACAAAGTCCAAAATAAATGAAAAATAAATGAAAATATATCAAATTAAAGTTTCTGTCAAATTTGTCCATTTTCTAGTTGAGTCCATGTGTGACTCTTTTTTTTTTCTCCATAATTTCCAACAGTAAAATAATGTTACTTACTTTATACAACCACGAGGTCTTGTAACAGTTCTGATAAAGCTCAAAATCATTCTAAAATAGTTCAGGAATGTCAAATTTTTTTGTGTTTAAGCAATGTTTTTTTTAGTATTTTATTCAAATTTCTTATTTTGATGATAGTTTAATTGTTAGTTTCTGATTTTTTTAAATACTTTTCACAACTATATTAACTCAACAATGTATATTTAATTTGCTATTCTAACATGAATAGTAGAAATATAATATTACTACCATTAGCACTTCTATAACCGTTACTACTGCTGCTGCTATTATTATTATTATTATTATTATTATTATTACTACTACTACTTCTGTTACAACCTGTACTTTTAAATGAAGTTAAAATGGTTATTGTCCTGGGAGCTAACATTACGCTCCTGTACACTACATGCAAACTACCGGCTGTATGTTTCTAGAATAAACTAATAATAATGAGTTTCTTTTGGTTGTCACCTTGAACTCACTGTAGTAATTGTGTCTTCAGACGGGGCGTTAATGGGATGCTTCCACTCCATTTATCCTCGCTCTATGGCTTTCCTGACTGTTGTCGAAAGCTGCTGTCTCCAGGTAAGGTTTATTTCACGTTTTTGTGCTTTTTCTGGGTCACTATTACAGTTTTTCTATAGTTACTGGCTTTATGTTTGATATTAAAGATAACTGAAGCTAAACATCCATAGATGTCTTTGGGACAGTGTGAATTCAAAGGCATTTTTCTGACGTAAGGACATAATAAGATCTGCCAAACTTTACAATCTTTTATTCATTGTCTGGAAGGATTTTGGACCAAAAAATGAGGTGTAATTTCTGTATTTTTGTCGACTCAAATAGTAAATATGTTTTATACAATACAGCAACAAAAAGAAGCAAGAAATTTAAATTTTACACAAAAATGCCTTGAAAACATGACTTTTAACAATAAGTAACTGCAATACATTTTTTCTTACATTTATACAAGAGAACTGCAGTTTCAAATGTACTGGTAATATGTTTTCCTGCAGTGTCTCGCCTGAAGCATTAAACGCACTAAATCATCCCATTTTCATCTTTCTAAATCGGTAGCTCGTCTTAATTTTCTATCCTGTTATTGTCCATGCTTACTTGTTAACCATGTCGTAGCAGGAGACTGTTTAATACTACATTATTACCTTATTATTACCTTGTTTTCTTCAGGTCAACTGTACAACATCATGCCGCCTTTGAACCAAGACCAGATCTCTGGGTTTGATATAAACGCTCAGGACGAACACGGGAGAACCTGCCTGCACGCCGCTGCCTCCGGAGGGTCAGGAAAACATTCAGATAAAGTGTATTTTACCATCGTTATGAAAAGTAATCCACTAATCTCACGGTTAACAGGAACGTTGACTGTCTGAACCTGCTGCTGAACTGCGGCGCTGACCTCGACGCCAGGGACAATTTGGGAAGGTAATTGTGGAGTACTGTATCGTTAGTGTTTAGAATATATATCGTTTCGCCCTCGTGCGATTTTAAAGTTAAATCAAATGCACCTGTTCGAGTCGTCTATGTATGACTTTAACACTCAAGTTTAGGCCAGTGTAATTTACAGGACACAAAATGGACTTTTCTGAGCTTTTAGCCCTGTTCTAACATTGTTCCCTCGTCAAAAACACACCCGGAGTTGCATTTAGCTTCATTCACACTAGTTTGATGAGTCCTAGTTAGAAAATCCTCTCCCCTCCGAGCGTCAAAAACACTCAAAACACTGAATTTCCCCGATGTGAAGTCTTCTTGATCTGTGACGTGGCTCTGAGATTCTTCTTTGCCGTTTTTAAGTCCATAAACCAGGAAATCAGTAAGCATCTACATTAGCAAACAGTTGATTTTAGCCAGTAGATGGAGCTAAAGCCCAGTTACACTGGCGTCTCCCAAGGCTGTGGCAAAATTGTAATGTTTTTTTGTTGTTGTTCTAAAACATGAAATGCCAAAGTAAATCTACTTTAGAGCATGGTTTAAGTCCAATACCAATACAACTAATGTATAATAGTTCTCTTTTAAACTGGTTTGAAGGCAGTTTAGGGTGCGTTCACACTCAAAACACATTAAAATTGGGTTGAAATTTGGACTAAACCCTAAACTAATCCTGAACTATACTATGACTAAACCAGGACTAGAAGATGGCCAAACTAAGGTGCGTTCACACTTCTTGGTCATCAATTGAACCCATAGGTCTGATGTGGACTTGGTTTGGTCTCGTTCAAGTCCTTGTTTGGTCCTGACCTAGTCCACGTTTAGTTTCGGGTTTAGTCTAAATTTTTATGTGAATATGCAAGTGTGAAAGCATCCCAAGTCTACATCAGAGCTAAACCAGAACCAAAGTCGGACAAGTGTGAATGCGCGCTTAGTCCTGATGTAGACTTGGTTTGGTCCTCGTCAAGTCCTGGTTTATTCCCCGTTCTTGGAGGGCGGAGCTCGTGCAGAAGATCCTCATGCGTCCATGTGCTGAAGCGGCATGAGTCCTCCTGGTCCATGCTAAAATCTATTCGGTCACTCCGTCTTAGTTGCCAAAATGGAAGACTTTAAACATTGTGTAATTCTTTGTCCGTTCAGATCTCCTCTTCACTACGCCGCGGCCAATGGGAACAGCCAGTGCACGGTGTCGCTGGTCCGAGCCGGGTCCGAGGTGAACGAGAGGGACCTGATGGGCTGTAGTCCCCTGCACTACGCCGCCGCCTCCCTCACCTTCTCTAGGTGTGTCTGTGTTTTATGTCATGTCAGATCTCTTTGAGCTTCATTGAGTCAGTCCTGTTGATGTCCAGAGCCCCTCGCAGAACTCCTCAGTGTTTTTAAATGCTCCACTCCTTCCCAGACTTGTTCTCATCATGTGCAGCTTACCGAGTTTGACCCCATAATGCGTAATAAAGTACGTTTAAATGCGTATAAAGAATGACGTTTGTTTGTTTTTGCAGCGAGGAAACTGACGCTGATCCTGACTCGTATCTGGAGAAGGAACGAGAAGCCTCTTTGTAAGTTTTATTTTTTGTATTTTTTTTTATGGATTCTAGGAAGTTAATCCTACTTACACCACTTCTGACTGCACAATATAATATTTGAGTACATTTATTTTAAGTATTTAAATAAGAAACTTCTTCCTCCTTCTCCTTTTGAGCATCATCGTCCCTGTAGTGTATTATTTATCCCATTTTATCTCTTTTTCTACACAATATATGAATGTTTTCTTGTATGTTTTGACACTGATGCTCAAATAATTAAAAAAACTTTATTGTTGAGTTTCCCAGCGCATGGAAGACATTTCGACCATCCAGAAGTCATTTTCAATCTGATGGTACTAGCCTGAGAAACTAGAATTGTTTTCTTTCTTTTTTTTTTTGAAAGCACTTTTTTTACTTTTTATTATTAATTTGGTCCCTTTAAAAAAAAAAAAAAGAATTTTTGCACTTTTTATTAAGTTGTTGTTGTATTATTGTTGTTGTTTTTAGAATTTTGCATTTTAATCTTTGCACGTTTTTATTTTATTTTTGCACTTTTTTGTTATTCATTTTGTCCCTTTTTTAATTTTTTGAAGAATTTTACTTTTTGTTAAATTGTTGTTATATTTATTATTATTATTGTTTTTAGAGTTTTTGAACCTTTTAAAATTTAATCTTTGCACGTTTTTATTTTATTGTTGCAACTTTTTTGTTATTCATTTTGTCCCCTTTTTTAATTTTTGAAGAATTTTTGAACTTTTGTTTAAATTGTTGTTGTTATTATTATTATTATTGTTTTTAGAGTTTTTGAACTTGTTAAATTTAATCTTTGCACGTTTTTATTTTATTTTTGCACTTTTTTGTTATTAATTTTGTCCCTTTTTTTTTTTTTGAAGAATTTTTGCACTTTGTTTTGAATTTTTTCACTGAGCTCAGGAGGAGTTTGGAATAGTCAAGCGTTAATGAGTATTACTTGTCACAAAGGGTAACATTTCCTTGTATAATATGCGTTTTGTTTCTGTTGCTGCAGATGTTTGGACTATCTTCTGGACTGTGGAGCAGATCCCACTTTGAAGAACAGCAAAGGCTACAGCGCCGTCCATTACGCGGCGGCTTACGGCAACAAACAGCACTCGAACTGGTACGAGACGCGCGGTAGCTGTGCATACTGGAACACACCAAGCCTTTATCTAAAAACCACTGAACCTTTTTTTTTATGACAGCTGCTGGAGATTTCCTTCAACTGTCTGGAGAAGTAGAAAGCAATTTTCCCGTCAGCCCACTGCACTGGCGGTAAGTGTCGCTCACGCTCGCTTTGACTGCTTGTTATTGGTGTTGTTCGAAACACAATATGCAATATGAAGATAAGATAAGATAAGAGAACCTTTTATTTGGCCCAAAACTCAGTGTGCAACACCAGATTAGGCACAGAAGCGGAATAATAAAAACAGAAAATTTACTTAAAAATAATTTAAATCCAAATAATTACAAAAATTCACACTCTAATTTAGAGGAATTGGCTTTTAGTATATTGATATTAATATTTTTGATCCATATCGCAAAGCTAGGAATATTGCAGATGACTAACAAAGCGATTCGAGAACAAAACTGTAAAGATGAGTCGATTCATGGACGAACAGGAAGTGATGGAAAGTAATGAAAAATGGTAAAAGACAAAAAGGCTTTCTCAATGATATTTAAAAAGCTTTGTTAGTTATGGCATGTCTCCAAAAAGTCCAAAAAGTGTCTAGTTTGTTTTTCCTCGCATTCGTTCATCCGTTCACGTTTCAGTCTTCTCTCAAATGTTGATAATGCTCCTGGAGTTGTTTTATAATCACAGATCATTGCGTTTTAAACTTTTTCTACCCGACTAAAATCCTTCAGCACTTCTAATAGTGACGGAGAATCATCAATTAGAACTATTGTGGATTAGTTAGGGGTGAATGGGTCTCAAAACATAAAAATTATTGAAGAAAAAGCTCTATTTTATCCAAATAGCCTTTAAGATATAGTTCTGCATAGTTTAATCGAAGAAAGTAAAGGCCCAACAATGAAGTATTTTGTCAAACATCAGTTATATTGTTCTTCTGTGCCATGATATACATTTTAAAACCAGCGAGACAAAAGCACTATCTTGTCATGTTTTTCTCACATGGTGCCGTCCTAGCTGTCATTTCCTGTGCGTCTTCCCAGGCGTACTACGGCCACCGCGAGGCCCTGCGCCTGCTCTGTGAGACACTGGTCAGTCTGGACGTGCGGGACCTCCAGGGGCAGACGGCGCTGCACCTGGCCGCTCAGAGGGGCCACACGTCCTGCGTCGACGTCCTGCGTCAAACACCAGGCGTCGTATGCGGTCAGGGAGCACCGCACAAGAGGACGGCGCTGCACGCGGCGGGTAAAGCCTCCGTTTGCACCGGGGCGACGCGGCCACGGTCGTGTTCGGCTCCGGTTGTTTCGACAATTGTTGGAAAACGGGCTGCAATGAGCTCAAACTGCATCGGAACATTAAAAAAACACACAATACAGGCTTAAGCCACAGTCTGCGTGTATTTAACGGTCTGCATCGTCTTGTACACGTGTCAGAACGGCCTTTAATAACCAAATATGTGCGATTATGGCAAAAAACAATGGCAATCTCGTTAGAACTTGGGTCATATTTTGAACTAAACCTACTTCTACTTCTTGAACTACTTCTAAATCGACTTCTTTGACGGTGATTGCCACTTGCCAGAACATGGCAGAGAAGTGGTTTGGGGAAAAAGCGTGTTAAACAGAAAAATCACTGCATTCTCACTCGAAAAACACAATTTGCTTTTATTATTTCCACTTCCAACTGTCTAGTATGTGCAATGTGTTGCTTCTGTACTTTTTCAGACTTGTGAAGGGACTTTGGCTCTTTTAATGTGAGCTGGTGCTTTGGGGTCCGTTCATTTCACAGAGCCGTTCAAAAGACTATCATTTTTAGGTTGATCATCACAGTGCTGTTTATCCAGTAAATCAACACTTTGAACAACACAGGGGCCTTTTTTAAAGACAGCGTCACTTGAACAGTTCTAATACTATGCAAACAAATATTTATGTGCAAACCGCTTCCATGCAAAGTTTGTTCACAGTAAATTGTGTAAGAATATGTTGTTTTTTTAACAGAAAGTTTACGTTAAGGAGCCGGATTTGGTCAGGAACGTCACTTCACTTGTAAAAAACCACAAACGAACCTGAATAATGATCATGTATCGAGCTCTGTAAAACGTCTGACCGTTGTGAAGCACCTTTTTGTGACTTCCTTGTCCGTGGAAGGTGCTAATAATAATAATAATAATAAAATAATAATAATAATAATAATCCAAACAAACGTGGCTCTTGCAGCGGCGGAGGGTCACACGGACTGTCTGCTGATGCTGGTGAACGGAGAACAGAGCGCGGACGTGATCGACCTCGCCGACACGCAGGGACAGTGAGTTCTTTACCGTCATTCATTCTTTCATATTGAACTGTTTTGGGGTTTTTTTTATGCTGCAACGGGCGGTCTTCAAATGTCCGCACGTTCTGGTTGCGGTCAGAATTCGATTGCGTCATGATGGTTCGGTTAAAATTTCTGTTAATTAACTAGCTACATTTATCCATGTCTTCTCTGTTGGCGCAAACGTTTTATTATTTATTTTATCTATAGTTTCACAAAACGGTGGCATTATTCAACCAAAAAGACTCGATTGTTGCCCCGTTTTGAAAAGACGTTTTCAACAAAATCTCATTCATTTAAAAATGTTTAGATTTTCTGTTTGGATCCTTCTTGTGCATGAAGTGGCGAAGCTCCTCTGCTCTCCATCTGAAACCGCCACTGTTTTTAAAGACCACCTCCTCCTCCTCCTCCTCCTCCTCTTCTCTCTCAGGACAGCGCTGATGCTGGCGGCGCTCGGATGTCACACCGACTGCGTCCACATTCTTCTGGAGAAAGCGGCCAAACCCGACGCGTCCGACCAGAAGGGCTTCACCGCTCTGCACAGAGTGGTACGTCTCCACGAGCGCGCTCTAGTGCAAAAACGACGGGCTCCATTCGGGATTCGAATTCGCACACGCGGCGTAGATGATGAGGTTCATTTAGCTAAACGGTGATAGAACTGCAGAACTGATAGAGACATTTCACCGCAGAGAGAGATTTACAGCACAATACAGCATAAAACTTTAACACATTAAAGCAGAAACGGGCAGAAATGTGCCCTCTAAGAACAGGAGAAATGGACAAAAACAATAGGAACGTGTGAACGGCTCGAAAAGATGCGTTTCATTTGCTGCAGGCGGCGACGACGTTGAATTACACACCAAAAATCTGGTCATTTTATCTGATTTCTGGATTCATCAGATTATTGAAACGTAATTTAATCCGTTCCCTCTGATGCGAGCCAAGTAGATTCTTTTGATTTTCTTTTCACGCCTGTTTAGGTTTTGACAAGGACAATTATGACAGAAAAAAAGAGCAAACTAATGTGGCAAATGCAGAGCAGAGGTGGAACAATGATGAATGATGAATGATGAAAAGCACTGATTTTAAGAGAAGATGAACATCACATCATCAATAATAATCTTTTTATTGCTGGTAGAGTTCGTCGATATATCGAACTGTAGATAATAATGTGAATGTTTTGAAGATATGCAACATTTTTATATCGTTTATAGTAAAAAAAAATGCTGCAAATGAGCCAAATAAAAATGAAAAAGTGTCGTAAACTTTCAGAGGAGGTGACGTTTAAGTTATTTTGAGGTTAAATTGACAAACATTTCACACTTAATTAAACTAAGCCACAGTTTGAACACGTTTCTCCGGTTCCTCCGCTCAGTCCATGCTGGGCAGTGAGGAGTGCGTCTCCGCTCTCCTGGACCACGGCGCCTCCGCTCTGTGCCGAGACTCTCAGGGAAGGACGCCGCTGCACTTGGCCGCCTCCCGTGGACACGCGGCGTTACTGCACCTGCTGCTGAAGGCGGCGGCGGCCTCCGACCCGCTGGACTCCATGTTGGACTTCAGGGGATACACGCCGACGCACTGGGCAGCCTACCACGGTCAGACTACCACCAACTCTAGTCAAGTAGTAGTGTAGTAATATTGTGTTACTAAAGACACATTGTGCATTATTTGTTTTGTTCTTGACCTTTTAAACGTGTTCGTGTCAAATTACTGCATTGAAAAGCGTACTTTCTGTCCTCTGTTTCCTTTTGAAATGTGCTTGAAAATGTTGAAACCTCTGGAATATTTAAGAACTGTCAGACAAAACCAGACTAATTCTGTTTTAACTAGTTTATTAGGTTTGTTTACTTTGATCTATTGTCATTCACAAGGACTTGGCAGAAGCTCTAATGTCCAGCGTATCATTATTCATTTATTTATTTTGATACTTTCAAGATGTCTATATATTTTTGTAAATGATTTGTTTCTAAAATATCCGTAAAAGGCTAATATTCAGTTTAAATCATGTCATTTAAACGGCCCACTCCGTCCCAAACATTGCATTTTGTGACGTTCTCATTTCTGCTCTTTTTCTCTGCAGGTCGTGAAAAATGCCTGCAGATTTTACTTGAAAATAAACTCGAAAGTAACCAAGAGGGAAACTCCTTTTCTCCGTTGCACTGTGCACTGTGAGTAGCACACATTTCAAATGTTTTGTTATGTTTAGTTTGATCTAAATCTTCTCTCTGCAGAATAAACGGCCATGATGAAGCTGCTAAACTTATTTTAAAGACAATTGGCCCAAAAAGTGTCAACATGCAGGATGCAAAAGGAAGGTGAGTTTCAGCTTTCAAGGTTTGATCCGTGTTTTATTTTGGGCTGGAGTTCTTTAGCCGCTCAGTCGATTAAAGATTGGTTTTAAGCTTTTAAGTGACTTAAAAACTATCTTTTAGAGATAAGTTTTTTGTTTGTAGCTCAGACGCTCGTCACGTTTCTAATGATTAGACGTTAGTTAGAAATACAGGAAGTCATTTCAAAGCATAAAACTAGTGTGTAATTCACTGGCCAAATTGTCCATGGTCAGTAAGAGGAGCATTCACCTTCTGTGAGCGAGATCCGGGTTTGAGACTGGCTCCCGCATGCTCTTTTTCACTTTTGTATGCAAATATTATCCACTAAATATTTCCACCCCAAGTCTGCCTGCCCATCCATAAAAGTGACCGCACGCCTCTGGGATTCACGCTGCATGTATCACAGTGGCAGAGGGCACGGCGTGTTGAACGCAGGAGAACAAAGATGACTCAAACGTGCAAATGAGAAGGGAAAACCATTATTATGTCATTCAGGGATCACTCCTGGACGAATGAGGGATTACACCGACACGTCATTCATATAAGTTGATTGTATTGTTGTGTTTTGTGTTTGCTGTGGCGGCAGGACTCCGCTCCACGCTGCAGCGTATTCAGGAAACCTCTCAGGACTGGAGCTGCTGCTGTCGCAGGGTTCAGAGGTGAACGCTGTGGACCGCAGCGGCTGCTCTGCCCTGATGGTGGCAGCAGAGAGCGGACAGACCATGGCTGTGGGTGAGTCTGAGGAAGAGATGGACCAATATGGCTTTGTTTATGGCAAGGCCGCTGATACAGCTGGTTTTTGAGTAAACGAGCTCTGCCGATACTTTAGTGCTGATAAGTTGGACTGAGTGATCATTTTCCCCAAATTCTATGATTTGAAATTGCAACTGTAAAATCATTAAAGAGCTGTTTAGTCACACGTTTCACTGTGCTCTCTTTGCTCTCAAATAAAGCTAAATGTCCTTTTAGTTTTGTGCTCAGCCAAAACAACCTGGTTGATGGCCAACACGCTAAAAAGATTTAAAAATATTTATCAGAAATGTGCCGGTATGAACCTTTTTTAAGGCTTAAAATCACTTTTTACACATTTTAAAACTCTTTAGATCATATTTGCAGAGCTGGAAGACCTGGACCTTTGTAATTATTGGGCTAATCCACATGGAATAAGAAACTGACAGATATTAAACCATAAACCATTTAAAAATATCTGCATTTTGACAATTGAGAAGCAAATTCCACCAAAAAACAGGACAAAACCCAAGTCTAAACTGGGCTCAAACCAGAACCAAACATAGACAAGTCATTAAACCTGTAAAAATACCGGTATTCTTTCTTACTACTTGAACTGTGCTTCATGTAAAAGTGTATGATTTTGCTTACAGAGTTCTTGCTGCACAAAGCCGACCTGACTCTGGTGGACTCCAACAACAACACAGCCCTTCACCTGGCCTGCAGCAAGGTCCCAGCACTCACAATGCCACACCTGACCACAAGAGCGGTCACAAAAACACCATTTCAACTGAGAAGAGTGGCCACAGGCAAAATAATCTCAGCTGCAACTGTCTTACTCGCACAATGAGAGCCTTTAGCAGATAGTTCATATCCATAATGAGTCATAAATGTGTTTTATCCGACTCGCTCACCTCACACGCAGACATTCGACCTAAAAAATGAGATACACGTGACAAATTGAGCCTTAAAAACATTGTTGATCCCTAATTTATTGAGCAAAAAGTCAGTATAGTTACCACGAACCATACCTGCAGGTTTATATGAAGCTTCACTATGAATCCTAATTAAATACAGTAAATGTCATTCTAACTCAGCGCATGGTCGTCTTCCTCAAACTAAAATCAAACGTGTCACAACTAATGATTCTTCCTCATTGTTGTGGTGATAACGCTGTACCAAGATGTAAACTTTCACCCAGCTTTAAAACTGTGGCTCTTTCCTCTTTCTTTAGGGGCATGAGATGTGTGCGTTGTTGATTTTGGGAGAAATCAACGACTCGTCTCTCATAAACGCGGCCAACAATACCTTACAAATGTAGGTTCTGAATCTCTCTTATATTTTTACGTATTTTGCCGGTTCAAATGTGGCTCATCTGTGCATTCGGCTCCCGTTAAAGGCCGCTCCACATCGCAGCGCGGCAGGGCCTGGCCACGGTGGTGCAGGTGTTACTGAGCAGAGGGGCCGCCGTGATGGCCGTCGACGAAGAAGGTGAGACGAGAGGCACTTGTCAAAGATTAGAACAATGGTCTGTTTTAACCGCGTACGTTTGTAGTAGTGTTTTATAGCCCACAATGCACTGGGGGAGTAATTAACCATAATGATTAAAAAAGTAATTAAATTAATACAATAAAATGGTAAAATAAAATGGTGACTAAATAATTTAAAACAATAAATAGTGGCTGAAATAATAAATTAAATAAAACAATATATTACAATAAAAAAATATGGTAAATAAATAATCAAAGACAATAAATAGTGGCTAAAATACAATATAATACAATGTAATAAATGTAATACAATAAAATAAAATGGTAGAATTAAAAAAAAAAAATTAATAGGTAAATAAATAATCTAAAAACTTAAAATAGTGCTAAAATTAAAACAAATGAAATAAAAATTAAACAATTTAAAATAAAGATACATAAATTGTCATCATTTTTGTCATTGTTTATTATGTTGTTTTAAATGAATAAATTACAGTGAACAAGGATAAAGTGAAATATATGTTTGCCATTGTGGTCTCTAACGCCTGTATCTCCGTCGTCGCAGGCCGTACTCCGGCTCTGGCCTGCGCTCCCAACAAGAACGTGGCCGACTGCCTGGCTCTGATCCTGTCCACCATGAAGCCTTTCCCTCCCAGAGAAGCGCTGGTTAACAACGCGCCGCATTTTAGCCCCATCCTGAAGAACTGCGGCATCGCTGCCACCTGAAGGACGACGGAAACACTTAAAAAAAAACAAAAAAACTCACTCAAAACATTTATGCACGAGCGGGTCTGACGGAGAAACCACGCGCTCGAGACAAAACCCCTGCAGCGGAAGTGTCAAATATGTCAAAGGGAATCGGACCGCTCCCCCAAACTAGTCTTACTCATTTACGCCGCCTCAGATAAACTCATGGTCCTTGTTGTATAAGTCTGGTCAAGTGGAGGGTTTTTTAACATGAATGGACGTTTTAAAATACTGAGAAAAACACAACACATTATCACTATAAGATACAATTGTCCAAGGGCATACGGTAAATCTGTTATTCTTCATGGACTTCAAGGGCAGAAATACCTTGGGTGCCTTTTTCCACGGATTGGTCTGGTTCTGGGTGGAGCCATTTTTTGTTTTTCGCTCCAGGCAAAGCGACCGCAGTGAGGGCAAGTAAAAGCTCAGGTGATGTGCAACGCTGAGCACGTCCTCTCACTGTCCTCTCACCGAAAACATCCCTGGAGTCGTATTTCGCTTCATCCGTTCACGCTTGTTCCCGAGGTCTTCCTGCGCCGAGCCTCAGAAATGGCGCCGTTTAGAAATCTGCAAATCGTCGTGAGTTAAATCAACGAACGCATCACGGCCGCGCGCTCGCAGAATGTTGCGGCGACACGTGCTCTTCTCTCATTGGTCGATCGCGGCCGTCTGAAGAGCGCGGCCGTCTGAAGAGCGCGTCCCCTCAGTTTGAACTACCGCCATCGCTACTATTACTCCGTCGTTTTGGCTCACTTCGAACCAGACCGTGCCGTGCCAGTCCAGTGGAAGCGAGGCTCTCAACGGCAGTGTCTTTTTTTTTTTATTCTTTATTTTTTTTTTTTTTTTTGCAATTGAACACGTTTTCTACAAAGCCACCGTACGACAGTGCTATTAACATTTATGCAACTTCCAAGCCTCTATTTTCTTAACGTGTTCGAACCTTAACTAGCCGTGTTTTGACTGTGACTTCCTGGATGACTGAGAACCTCCCACGATGTAGAAAGTATGATTACCCCTCTATAGTTCTATGGATGTTTATTGGTATAGTATAGATTATTAAAGCATATATATATATATAATAGCAGATCCAAATGTATGATCCAACTCAGGTCTATGTTACTGTAACAAGCAAAGATAAACAAGTTTTAAAGTTAATTATTTAAACATATTAGACTGAAGCAGAAGTAGCCAACTTGCCTCAATGAAGATCCGGTTTTTGCACCCATATAATGTACGATTAATACATATAACTACGATACACCATATAATACGATTAAATTACACCCATTATAATGCTACGATTAATTACACCCATATATGTACGTTAGTTACACCCATATAATGTACGATTAAATTACACCCATATAATGTACGATTAAATTACACCCATATAATGTACGATTAAATTACACCCATATAATGTACGATTAAATTACACCCATCTAATGTACGATTACTACGTTTTATTCTCTTTACACGGCGCAGTCTTCAGGGGCAGATGGACTGGCCCAAAACGTAGTGACGTAAGTAACAAACTCGCTCTTCTCCAAACATTGTCGCATAAATTATTAGTCAAACAGAATTCAGTGCAAAATCAAGCTCGTAAAACTTGGAAAGCGTTTTTTGAAATCGGTTTTAGTTTTGCTGAAATCGGTCAAAAAGTGCTGTTTGGCAAAATCGGCTTTAACTTTCTCTCTCTCGCGCGGTGAAGCTTTTGAAAAGGCATAACCAAATCACTTGCACGCGCAGTGAGAGCAGCCCAAATCATGTTCTTGCTTGGAAATGATTAGAAATAGCCAGTGTATTGTGTGCTTTTTAAACCGCTCGCTGAAGCACAAATTGTAAAGTATTAACCCGTCATCGTCCACCTCCTGATTATTATTTGTGATGTTTTGTCGAGTCGATTGTTTACAACCCAAAGATGCAAAGAAAGTTAAAGTAGTGCACTCTGTAACTTTTTCCTGCTGGCGTGGGTCGGGGGTCCGTGCTCGTCGAGAATGCTCCGCAGTGCAGCATTAAACCTTCGCCGTCTTGGATTCATTCAATGCGCAAAAAAACAACAACCTGGTGACGTCAGCTCCTTTTCTTTCCCCAATGGGTTTAATGCCGTACTGCGTATCCATGGAAACGAGCAGGTTGCTGACCCCGCACCAGAAAAGTGCCGGTGTGCAGCTTTTTACAACGGCGTCGGTAGCTCTAATGAAGTGTCTTTGTAATGTAATTGTTGTTTTCGCTGCCATCAACAAGACGATCGTATTTATGATTTGTTTGTCATTTCAAACTAAGTGAAACATATTTAGATTGTAAAAGGAAAGGAAGGTCTGCGTTGTAAGCAATAATCTGGACTATTGGTCAACTAAACGTGGCTCAAAACCAGGACTAAACCAGGCCTGGGTTTGACTTGACGTGGACTCGAAACTCGGTCATTGGTCCTTAAACTAAACCACCAAAGTACATGCTTGTATTTGTCCCTCCGAGTGCCTCCAGGGCGAAAACGGGTGGCAATTCCAGGTCTAAACTAGGGCTGAACCGGGTCAAAAATAGGACCGCATGATTGCTATACTAGTTCTAAAACCGGGACTAACCAAAAGGAGGGACCAAAACGTGGATTCAGTTGACTGTAAACGCAGCTAAATTTGAACTGCAGAAGACCTCGTATACGACTTGAAGGACCAAACGTGCGGTTGGAGAAACGCTGGAACTAAAAAGCACTACGTTATAGAATTACGGAGGAAACGGGGGGCTTTAAAGTTGTAAAAGCGATTTGACACCACAGGGCTTCACTCTTTCACGCTACAAACACTGGAGTCTACAGATAAATTAGGTTTTGAATTCAGAACAAAATTGTAGGGTCCAGAATTCATTAATTTTACTCGGATTTTGTAAAATTTGATGATTAATGATTTTTCTCATTAATTTTGACTTTGAAGACTAAAAATTGCATAAAAAAATAGTAACTTAAAGATCACATAAGATTAACCCTACACGAGTAACGATGGCGTTTGGTCCCGGTTGTGATTCTGAACACAAAGTGTCGTTTGTGTCATTGTTTGCTTTTATCTTTTTGTTGTTGAACGTGAAACCCGATAAAATGTTTCAATTCTTTTTAGTCTTCTGATTTTCTTTTTCTTGTGCACAACACGGCCGCCATGTTTTTTTTCACGCTGTGGTCCTAGTCCAGCCCAGGTTTAGTTCCCAGTTCAATGATGTGTGTGAAGAGTGAATTTAACGACCCCTGAGTTCACATTCCACAAACCTGCTAGACCGAGACAAACCAGGTTCTAAAACAGGCTGAACCAGGTCAGTAGGACTAAACCAGGAAACATTTGGTGTATAAGTTATCTTTTTAGTTCTGCTTTTTATTCCTTCTTACACACCATTTTAGTTTCTGTTTTGGAGTTTGCTGCACTATGTAACTTTTCAAGGTGGGGGTCCGGACCTGCTGTCACTGGAATTTCATAGTATTCATTAACTCTAAAATTTCATTCAATTCCATGTCTTTTTTCATTGATAATGGTGGCAAAATGTTCAGGCAAAGGCAATAACATCTCTTGGAGACGAGCAGGTGGAGGACCCTCATCAAAGGAAGTGATTTAAGGTCCGGAATAGGAGAAAACCCTGCCTTATGGGGAGTCTTCATGGAATCTGTCTGTGGGAGCAATGGGACCATCGGCTCGATCGGCTTCAGTCTGGGTTTTAACCGGAAATTGATCAGAGATTTGAGACGCGAACATTTTTTCACATACCGAATTTATTGACACTGAATGAGGAAATGCAACTGTAATTTAACTTAAGATTTTAAAAATTGTATTTTCATCACTTGACATTTAAAACGCAGTACATAACTGAATATTTAAAGCTTGTAATAATTACCCACGATTTTTTAAAACATTGTTTTTTGTTTTGTTTTTTTAATATTTTTTGTATTCAATATTTTTTACTTGATTTGGATGTTAAAAAATATTTCACATCATTCAATGCAAAAGATCAATGATAAAAATACAAGTTTGGTAATGAAACACAAATAAACTTCATAAAAAAATAATGTATGAGGAAAAAAAATTTAAATAATTGGGTGTTTTTATTTGTAGATTGGATGTCTACTTCAGAAGAGATGAACCTGAAATGACAAACATGAGCTGAAGTGAACAAGTGGTTTAAAACTTTAAGATTTAAATATACCAAACTTTCCTCTGAGAAATGACAAGAATGTGGATGTTTTGCCTCTGATGGGAATAAACAGGGTTCTAAACTCATAACTACAACTGAAGCGGAACTGAAAGGGCGTTTGACACGGCTGGGCGAAAACGAGAATACATTTTCGATTTGATTTGGGTTTTTAAGGATTTCGTGAACATAAACTATGCAGAATCTAATCATATTCAAATGTCCTCCTCCAAAGTCTGACCTCCAATACATGTTTTTATCTGTTTTTTGCTGACTGTGATGGACTGTGGACCTCCTAATTCAAAAACCATTTCCCAAATAATTCACAATTTCACATGACTCCATCTGTCGATCTTTTGATTAATTGCCCCGCCCTTGCTTTTAAAGAGAAATCAGAGAAAAACTCTTCCTGATACTAAGAAATGCCATATTTTCAGTTAAAACCAAATGGAGATTTGAAGACGCTAAACACTAAACTCAGCCTTCATTAAGACACGTTCTGACACTAGAGTATTTACAGAAGTGACCCAGGTTTATCAGGTTGTTCCACAGCTCTTTTATATACTTTTTTACATTGTTTTGGCTGATGATTCTTTATGAACGTTTTGCACTGCTGCTTCAAACATGGTCGATTTTCAGTTTTAAAATACAGTTTTAAGACAGAAAACATTTCCTCCTTGTTGATAGAGAAGCAAACTGACATATTTGTAAACTGGAAATTCAAAAGTTTAGCTGATTTTGAAACCAATGCCCCAAATAATTAGCTATTTAGATCTTTTAGTCAGTTGTTCATTGTTAATGTATTACACTTCACTTTTGCCTCCAGTCGCCTCCAGAGTTTTTGAACTCTCATTTGACAAAGCATTTTATATCTGTGTTTGATTTGATTTGACACTTCCTGTTGTGTAACGTACAAATCTGAAGCACAAACTCACCTCAGAGAAACTGTCAAATCTCCTCTGGAACCTGAAACACAAGCAGAACACTGAGTTTATGAAGCTCTTAGAGGAAAGATGAGACAGAAACAGTGTTCAGACCTGGGGGAGGTTCACTGTCCACCTCCATTGGCTCTTCGTCATCTTCATTGTGGCTGTGAGACAGAGGAACTGTTAGACAGACATGTAATATACACCGTTGACAGAGGAATCCTAACGTGTATCGATAGAGATGTGAATCCTGATACTTTTAAACATCATAAAGTCATTATAAGTCAGAGTTTTACATTCTGAGCCTGTGTCTGCTGCTTTCACACCTCATGCTTAGGGTTAGGGTTAAAAACCCTAAGATAACCCTAACCCAGGGGACTTTTTCTTTATTTATTCCATTTTGTCCTCCTTCTTATGAAAGGGAGCTCTCAGACTGCTTGAAATGCTGTACATAAAAATAAAGCTGTAACACACTTATTTCCAGTCAAATCCATCATTCTGTGAAGCATCCGGGTTTGTTCTCCAAACCATCAAGTAACAAATTACCCTAAAATGAAAATTGTACCTGGATATTTTTGCTTTATTGCAAGTCCCTAAAACTCATTTTTAGTGAATTTACCTTCAGCTTTTAAGAGAGAATTGTCAAAAGCCAACATTCTTAATTAATAAGCTTATTTCTTCTTATAATCTTGATTTTATGTTTTTAGTTATGTTATGTTTCAGACACTTCCTCCGGGAGGATCCTGAGGCGTTCCCAGGCCAGCCGAGAGACAGTCCCTCCAGTGTGTCCTGGGTCTTCCCCGGGGGCCTCCTCCCAGTGGGACATGCCCGAAACACCTCCCTAGGGAGGCGCCCAGGAGGCATCCGGAACAGATGCCCGAGCCACCTCAGCTGGCTCCTCTCGACGTGGAGGAGCAGCGGCTCTACTCCGAGCTCCTCCCGTTGACTGAGCTCCTCACCCATCTCTAAGGTTATAGATCTGTAAACTGTCTGGGTTATTGTATTGTTTTAGTTTTTCTTCCTTAAATTAAATATTTCTTCACAGATTCACACATGGATTAAGGGAATCTGGTGGAAAAACAATCAAAAATATTGTTTTAAACAATACTTTACATTTACCAGACAGTTTGTTGCGATTATCTGGAGAATAACTCAGAATCAGATCAGAAAAGGTTTATTGCCAATGTCAGTGAACAAAATTCACAGGCACAGAACTTGGCTTTGGTGATCGGTGCAACATACATCGATGGATGTTAACAGACTATTTTGGAAATCCAACCACCCGAAAAGCTGCTGGACCAGACCCCGCCACCTTAAGACACTGCGTAGGAGTGCTGTCCTCCGTCTTCACAGACATTTTTAACACCACAGCCAAGGACAAACAGAGACTACAGCGCATTGTGCGTTCTGCTGAGAAGGTGATCGGCTGCAGACTTCCATCTCTGCAGGACCTGTACGTCTCCAGAGCTCTGGGACGAGCAGGGTCGATCACAGCTGACCCTTCTCACCTTTGGGACATGGTCTATTTGAACCACTCCCCTCAGGCAGGAGGCTACGGTCCATTCGGACCAGAACCTCCCGCCACAAGAATAGTTTCTTTCCCTCTGCTGTTGGACTCATGAACACTTCTAAACACCTGCCACTTTAACTGCAATTCAATCAATCGCTCACTGCACTCACAACTGTAAATGTAACTGTAAATTCTTGTGTACACGGTAAGCCTATTTTTATTTTATACTATAGTCATTTTAATGCATGCCCTTTGATTTCATATATGTTGTTTTTATTTTGCTCTGTTTTATGTTGGCACCTTAACGCCGAAACAAGTTCCTATGTTTGTGAATTCTGTTCATTGAACATTGCAATAAACCTTTTTCTGATTCTGATTTCTGATTCTGCGCAATAATAAAAGCAAGAATATTCAAATGAGGCAATGAATAATAATAAATTTACTAATAATAGACTTAGTATGTACGCAACATGTACAGATGTAGTGCAGAAAGTGAACAGTGCAATGAGTGGTTGATTAAATTATTGTTAAACGTGACAAGTGTTAAAAGTGTTCACGAGTCAACACAAAAATACCTTTTTCTTTTTTTTCTTTAAATGTTTTTTTGGTTTCCTGTATCTAGCCATATTATGTTGATCACTTTAAAAGTCGAAAATGATAACAAGATTCATTTAAATAATTATTTATCTAGAGATATACCATGCACTCAGACACCAAAAGGCGGCGCTCTAACGCCTGAATTTTCCCTGCGCCTTTTTCCACAATCATCCCTGGAGTGTTTTTGTCCCTCTCGCGCTGCCGTCGCCGGTGTCGCTGCAGCGTGTTTGGGTTGTTCGTTTGTTCTTCAGAGACGCAGTAAAAAAAAAAAACTAACAAAAAAAACCTCCACTTTTCTCTCTTGTTTTACGGACGTGTTTCGCCTCACACGACATTGGCAACGTGCTGCTGGAGTTCAAGGCTTCTGCGGGGACTCGGAGCCACAGACACGCGCCCCGTTCTGCTGCTCGGGACTCAGGCGAATCTGCAGCAGCTCAACTGGAGTCACGTCAAAGGGAAACTGCAGCCGTGGTCAGCAAAGAGGTACATGCGGCTAATGCTAACAACTTCAGCTAACTAGCGCTATGTTACTGTTTAGTCATGCTATGTTTGGCTTGGTGTTTTTTTTTTTTTATCATCTGTGTTCGGGGAAATGATTTATTGATTAGTAGCAACAGATCTGTTACAGTAAATTCAAATAAAACAGATATTACGTAGTTAGCGAGAGAGAAGAGATTTGACTCAAAATCAGCGCTTTTAAAGGAGACTTGCAATATATTTTTTTAAAGTTCTGAATATTGAGCTATAACATAAGTAGATCATTATTTTACATTTTGCTCATTGTTAAACAAAAATTTTGACCTGAAACAGTTTAATAATAGAAACTGGTCCATTGTCTTCCTGTTCATAAGTGCAGAACCGATAAGCTCCGCCTCTTCGTAGTGACGTTTCATTGTAAGGAGCGGCAGATTGTCATTTACGTGTTTTTATTTTTGGACTTTTCTGAGCACTCGAGTCTCAGTCGTGAGAAAAAAACAGTATTAACTCAAACAGGCAGGAATCAATAATTTGCCTTTGTGGAAACTAACGACGGGAAACACTGTTAAGTTAAAAGTCGAGTTAACATAATATCTCCTCTTTTTAATGTTTTATTGCCATGGTTGATAAACAGGACTGTCCCATTTCGATTTGGTACAAACGTATAATGACTACAGTACAATATATTGGAACGCTTAATGAAATAAAGTGTCAAGAATGTAATAAAATGGAGTAACCTTTGAGCTGACTTTTTGCCATTATTTATGTATTTATTGTCTGTATTTGACTTGTTCATTGTTTAATTACATGCATTTGTGCACTTAGGGCTGCAAACTTCAGTAGAAATAACTGAACTAAACTAGAAATAAATCAAGTTTATTTCTAGTTTAGTTTTAGTTTGTCCAAGTTTAGTCCTGGTTTGACCTTAATATATAATACACACTGTTCCTCGTGCTGTCGTTTCCTGATCTCTGATAATCCAGGAGCTGCGGGGCAAAGTCCCCAGGCTATTTGTGCAACGGGAACTGTTAAGAGCTTCAGTGAAGACGCTCGCCCAAAGTCTACACTCTATTCTTCTAATTATTACCCAGAGTGCACCTGTTCAACCGCTGCTGTTACACGAAGTTACTGTCAACCTTCAGTAATAAATATAGGCCGACGTTAACAATGAGGGCCCAGGGCTGAAGGAGAGTTTGCCTTTCCAACCACTCCATCGCAATCATTAGCAACAGTAACAGTTTTTAATGCTTTTCGTGGAAATTGCATCGCTATTACTTTGTTAGAAAAGGTCATTTTGTACGCGTTTTAGGGTCTGTTATAAATATATACGATCACAAACTGTATAATAGTCCCGTCTTCCTGTGTTGTTTCAGACCTGGCAGGCGGCTCTCTCGGCGCTGAACCCGAACCCCACCGACAGCTGCCCCCTGTACCTGAACGTGGCCACGGTGGCTTCGCTCCCGGCGCGTGTCAGCCGCCACAACAGCCCCTCCGCCGCTCACTACGTCGCCCGCCTCGTCCGCTCGTGCCTGCCCGGAGGAAACAACCGCTGCATCGTGGTCAGTGACGGCTCGCGTGTGGCCCTTACTTTACTTACAGATTATTGTGGGGAAAAAATGGGGGGGAAACAGTCGGTTGACCCATAAAATAAAATATATATTAGACATTTTATTTTTACAGCCTGGAATGTTTTGAAAAGAGACCACAGGTGTAAAGAACTGTCAAGAAAGGCAGTTAAATGGAGTATATCCGAGCAACCCAGCGAGTATATCCCTCGCGTGTGGCCCTTACTTTACTTAGAGATTATTGTGCAAAAAAAGGGGGAAAAAAACCCATAAAATAAAATAAAAAATACTTCTTGGTTTATTTATTTTCTACATTTCCATTAGACATTTTATTTACAGCCTGGAATGCTTTTAGAAGAGAGCACAGGTGTAAAGAAGAACCGTCAAGAAAGGCAGTTTAATGGAGTATTATATGTTTTATTCCTATTGTGTTTCCGCGTAAAGTAATTTCATCCTAAAATCTAACCCAGCAACATATTTTATAGTCAGATTGCTTTTTTTCCCATTTCTTTTTATTTATTTTTTTCACTCTTCTATTAGCTGTAACCATTTATTCAAAAGGGGGTTGGTGCAATTGTTAGTTTAGCTATTTTTAATGTTGTCTAGTTCCCACATCGTCAATCTATAGTTGGTTTTGGAATCTCCTCTGATTTCGCAATTTTAATTGACGCAACTGGCAATGTGCAACGGCTGCAGTTTTTGAAGTACCATCATTTCCTCCATGGACCTCAAAATATCTGCTCACTTTGTTGTTTAGATCTGTATGTTTGTTCTGAAACACATGGGATTCTTTATTAGGGTGCTCGTAGTTTAAAATGTGAACTTTGAACCGAATCCGATCACAAACAACAACCCAGATTGCATACCATAGCAATTATTTTGGCTAAATGAAACGCCTCTTTTGTGGCTGTAGATGGTGTGCGAGCGCTCGGACGTGTTCGCCTCGGCCTGCGCCATCTCCAGAGCCTTCCCCATCTTCTCCCGTCGCTCTTCGGCCTCGCGGCGAACCGAGAAGAAACGTGTCGCTGTGGAGTTCGTGATCGTCGGCCCGGAAAGCAGCCCTCTGGAGCCCGCCGAGCTCGAGGTGACTGAGAGCTAGTCGTACAAACGGAGATATTTAAAAAAAACAAACTAAACTCCACTTTTTACATTGCCATCAGTGTTTGTCGAACGCTGCCGATGGCGTCCGGTTGGGGCCCGAATTGTCGACATCCCTGCAACGAGATGAACACGGACCACTTTTTGGATGTAGGTCTCACATTTCTTCAGCGTAAATTGTTTTAATAAATGAATCGTAAAGAACTTTTTTTTTTTTTCATTCTCCAGGAAATCAAAGCTGTCGGTGCCGATCTCGGAATTACTCCAGTGATCATTCGCGGGGAGGAGCTCAAACAGAAAGGATTTGGAGGTACGTTTTGTGTCGGTTTGAGCCCTGAACTAAACATAAGAAAATGACAATAGTTCTGGAAGAAAAGGATATGTATTTCAAGGCATTGTGGTGGATTGTGGGTTTAATTTCGGCGTTTGTAGTTGACGTATCTGCTGGGGACAGAACATTTGCTCTGTAACTTAAATCAGGAAAGGGGTCAAGGAAACAGCTGTTATCCTGTTTTGCTGTTTATTGTTTTGCCGTGTTGCTGGGGCCTGAACATTTGGTCAGTGTTAGGAGAGGTCAAAGGGTAGCCAAAGGGGGTGATCTGCCGTTTGTGAAGGTATGGTACTAACTATAAAGACTGATGTACAATTTGGATCAGGGTGACTCCAGATCTGACCATAAAGAAGCTCCCAGCCTGTGTATTGATGCCGTTTCTGTAAATAAACATCTTTTTGAAATACAGAAGCTAGTGTCGACGAGTTCTTCTTCTGCCACCCAACCACCTCGACCAACACCTTGAGAAACCACATAGTCCTTCTGCACTTTCTCATCGTTCACGTTTCTCCAGCGGAACCATTGCGGTAACGGTCGCACTTGTTGTCCTCTCAGGGATTTACGGCGTGGGGAAAGCGGCGGTGCATCCTCCTGCTTTAGCCGTGCTGAGCCACACACCAGAGGGCGCCACTCAGACCATCGCATGGGTCGGAAAAGGCATCGTGTACGACACCGGGGGACTCAGCATCAAGGGAAAAGTATGTACTAAACACTACTCGGCTGTGGCAGTATATGGGTTTTGCAGTATATTGTCGCCGTTTTGTTGTATCTTATCGCAACCGGACCCCACGTATCGGACCGGGTTGGTGACGTGAAGTCTGCAGAACGGGACGGAGTACAACCAACTAGTGATCGGCCAAACGCGCGACATAACCAAACACTAGTAACATTGACTTTTCTGTGGTTTCATATTTCATTTTAAACGTGCTATTTGAAGTTGAAGGCATAAGCTGGTGTTGAATAAATCACAGTGGCGTCGGTGCCGATCGATTTAAGAAAAGAGGAAGTGCGCTTGTATTACAACCCGAGACGTTAAAGCTCTTTTACACATGCCGGACTGAGTTACAGTTCGTTTATCACTTTTGGAAACTTGACTCGAGCATTATTGGAAGTTATTTCAGGGAATATTGAACCAGAATAATCGTGTTCCCTGTGTGTACATTTACGCTTTACTGTTTTTAACGTAAAGTATTAATTCTGCAGACCACCATGCCAGGGATGAAGAGAGACTGCGGTGGAGCGGCTGCCATTCTGGGAGCGTTCAAAGCCACCATCAAACAGGTCAGACACTGTTGGGATTTCATTTAAAACGAACCCCATCGCTACGGTTTGATTTTGATATTGGTAATCATTCAGTTTATGATTGACTGTTTTTGTCGCAGGGGTTTAAGGATAACCTCCATGCAGTGTTTTGTCTGGCGGAGAACTCGGTCGGACCCACCGCCACTCGCCCTGACGACATCCACACGCTCTACTCCGGAAAGTAAGGCTCCAACAACTTAATAATGGAAACCAGTTCATTGACGTCTTGTACAAAACTGCAGAATTGGTAGAAGGTTTTCATTTACTTGTTTTTATTGTTTAAAAAAATGGTTACGTTGACATTTTAACCCCGTATTACTCAGAGTTACGTACAGGGAGTTACTCAAACATGCATGAATCAATCAAAATACTACTCTGGTTAAGTTAATGATGAAGGAACATTGTTACATCGTTTTGAAAGGCTTGAAAAAGTCGATGTGACGACTAAACTTGTTGTTTTGTAAAGGACGGTGGAGATAAACAACACGGATGCGGAGGGGCGGCTGGTGCTCGCCGATGGAGTGGTCTACGCCTGCAAAGACCTCTCTGCCGACATCATCCTGGACATGGCCACACTCACAGGGGCTCAGGTCGGTCAGAGGTTTATTCACATGAAATCCAAGTGTTCTCTGATGTGTTTAAAGGACAAATATTATGCGCTGTTTGTGTTGTAATCAGCCTTTTAAACATGATCTTGAGTACTTGTAGTTTGGCATCTCGTGTTCTACTGGCTGCAAAGGAAATAAACAATTGGAACGTTTTCTCTGAGATGCTTGGCAGAAATGCTCAAGAGTCTGGATGATGATTTATGGATTTAAAAACGAGAAGATTCTCAGAGAAAAAGTCAGTTATCGAGGAGATTCAGAACGGAGTGTTTTTGATGGTCGGAGGGGAGAAAACTTTGCAAACAGAATTCATCAAACTAGTGTGAATGAAGCCAAATGTAACTCCAGATGTGTTTTTGACGAGGGAACCGTGTTAGAACAGGATTAATTGTTCAATTTAGCAAAATATATGTCCTTTTTAAATCTCTCAAATGAATGTGTAAAAAACAGGGAGAAGATAGGCAATCGGGATTTATGTTTTGCTTTTTAAAATTGATTTGACATTACAGAGGTACAAAAAATAAATAATGGTAATATATAATCTTTTTTTTTTTTCTTTTTTTTTATCCTGTGTCAGTCCATAAGTTTTATACCATTTAAAATAGTCTTTCTCCTCAACCCAAGCCCCGCCCATCCCAGAAGTCCGTAGGCACTGGCCATTAGTCCATTAAATTAATCTTCTTTACAGAAAACAACACTAATGCTAATAACAGTAATCACAGACATGAAAATAATGCACATTTACATTTCAATCAGCAGCAGGTGGGCATTGGATCATATGTTCTGGATTTTCCCATATATTCTTAAATACTTGGTTTACCTTTAGCCCCGCACCAGTGTTGCTTTGTTGGGGGCACGGTATCTTTCCAGTGTATTAAGATACATGTTTTTGCTGCTGCCATAGCTAACAAGATAAGTTTTATTTTTTATATGGATTTAGGGGGGGAATTCTTTAGGATTTCGGTTTCTCCCAACAAAACTAGGCTGGGGTCTTTTGGAATGTCAAGTTTACCAAGCTGTCCAAAAATAATTTTCCAGTACCATTTCTAATTTAGTACAAGTCCAGAACATATGAAAGATGTCAGGCAAATACTATGTGCGATTTAAAAGGTGAAGTTGTAAAAGTCTGAGTCTAGTATTTGAAAGGACAGTTTGAGAATTCACATTTCACATTTTTCTTTATTTTATACTTTTGTTGTTTATTTATGATTGAGTAAAAGCTTTTTAAGTGAGAACAGCTCATAAATTTTTGAGGCTAAATGGTTAGTGTTTTTTTTTTTTTAGGAAAATCTTTGCCTGTTTGTTTTTTTTATCCAGCTTTTGAGTTGTATAAATGTATAGATATCAGTTTGGATCATTTTATATTTTTGCTTAATATAAGAGAATTCTTTGAACGCACCATCCTTGGATGTTGTGTGTGTCCCGGCTTGTTTCCGTTTGTGTGCAGTTATGTCCGAGATACTACTACTGAGGTAATGCTGGGTTATGCCACAGGGGGTGCTAGTATATATGTATTTATTCAGTCCCATATTCTCATGGCAGTTCTGCCAGCATCTTAGGGTATGGTAAATGATTGTTGTTTTTTTATTCCTCCTAGGTCTTCTATACAGCCAAAATATTTAAGATCTTTAAGGGGAAGTGAATTACATTTACATTCATAAAGGGGTTTATCCCCCGCAGTGAGTGCTTAGTTTTATACAGATTTGTATAGTCGTTTTCAGAACATACATTTCTCTGTGAAGGATCAACAATCACCCTCCTCGTTCTTGATACCACTTATGGTTTTCTCTTGTTCTTGTTTTTTAAGAAGCAAACTAAGCCTTTTTTCTCCTCTTCTTCCTTTTTTGAAATAGTGGTATTTTGTTTTTGCCATCTGTGCTTCTGCTTTGTCTGTCAAGAGATAATTGTTTAATAATTTTTTAATTCTATGCGTTTCAGGGTCAGTTTATGTTTTACTCTTTCATCCTCACTTTCAATATGTTCTTTTTCCATCTTGAGAATTTCTTTTCTAATTTTGCATAAGCCTTTTTATCATTTTTGTTTTGGTTAGCAGTATGTGAGATGATCTGCACACGAGTACAAGCAAGCAGAGACCCCCAGACCGCTGTGGCTGTATTATTCATTTTTAGAAAATCTGTCATTTAGTTTTGTAGAAATTCACTTAGTGATGCATTGTTTAGAAGATGTGCTTGGAGTTTCCATTTTTTGCATACAAATATACTTTTTATGTGTTAAATTAATTTTCAAGGGGCAAATATTCCCATTCGAACACGTCTGGCTGCTCGGAGCAGTTACAAACATATCGGTTCTTGTAAACACTTGGTGGACATGTGAATAATAAGAGCAGTCTCTTTCAGTTGACTCTCCACACATCTCCATAGTTCAAAACGATGGGAGCGATTTGAAAGTGGAATAAGATCCTTCCAAGAGTGCATTTCTAAAAAACTGAGGATCATCCTGATTAGGGGCATAAATATGAATCGGTGTCACTGGGGTCAAACTGTACCACGAATATTCCTCCATCTTCGTTTCTTTTTTCACTTGAGAGCAATTTCTGTTTTAGTGTTAGAATTCTGTTTAATGCGTCCATCAGAATTGGCCTCTGAAGCGACAAACTAATGAAATAAAACCTGTTTGAACAGATCTGAGCTGCAGCGTTTAGCAGTTTAGCACAATACGACGAGGATATGGATTTTTATGGAGGAAATGCTTAAACTTAAAAGAACATCCATTATTGCGATTCATCTTTCCGCATCTTTAGAACCATTTATTTTTTTCAGACCGAAAAAGTGAACGCGGCTCGAATTTCGACTCGTTCCTTTCATTCATTTGTTTCGTTTTTTCTTATTCGCCAAAAACGTACGCACTTTTTGTCAAACGTGAATGTATGTCGCTTAAGTCGGGGTTGTAGTCTCACTTTTTATTTAGTTTTAGTCATCAAAAATAGTTTATATTAGGTCAGATTTTCTTAAATGTCAGTATTGATCTAGAACAATTTGATAAAACAAACTTCTTGATAAACAATTTGATAAAACAAACTTCTTGATAAACAATTTAATAAAACAAACATATTTCTTAAACGTCATCACAACAAACGACCCTGCTGCCCAGGAATAAAGATGACTCAAACATGCATGAATCACTCAAGTGCGTAAATGAGAAGGAGAACAATCATAACCTGGTCTGAAAAGTCCATTTTGCACACTTTGTCTGCTTTTTATTCTAATGTCGCTCGTGTGTCGTCTGCAGGGCATCTCCACGGGGAAGTTCCACGCTGCTGTAATGACCAACAGTGACCAGTGGGAGGCGGCGTGTGTCCGGGCCGGCCGCAGCAGTGGGGACCTGGCTCACCCTCTGGTTTACTGCCCCGAAATGCACTTCAGCGAATTCACCTCCGCGATGGCCGACATGAAGAACTCTGTGGCGGTGAGTTCATCTCAGCTTCAGTGTTTCTGTAGCAAATAAGATGGTTTTCTAATAAAAAAAAACAAAAAACACAAATGTTATTTTGATTTGAATGCGTGGCAGTGACAACATTATCCAACCGCTGTATGAATGTAATCTAATCACATTTCGTTTTGTCATTACCCCAGAAAAGTATCTAAAATGATGAAATGACAAAAACAACTGGCGTCTCGTGTCAGTTAATTTAGTGGATTTTTGATTTTGTAAAGAAAAAATTACTTATTTATAATCAATCTTAATTTTTGTTCTCTTTTTACCATATTAGTTTGCTCTTTTTTTTTGCATAATTTTCAGAATCCAGAAATCAGACGATGTTTGAATTGTTGGTGTAAATCTAAACTCAGCCAGTGATAAGTGACGGTTCATTACTCCACAAATTGTAGTCCGTGCATCAGGGCTATTCAATTACATTTTCCCGAGGGCCAGATTTTTCAGAGGAGCCAAGGCCTAACAACATTTTGTGTTGCACAAAATATCCCCATCACTGTTCATATGTTATGAGTTAACACAATAAAATACTGATCGATTTTTGTGAGAAATAACACTTTTTGCCCAACCAGAAACTAGGACTAGACCAGGACCAACCAGGTCTGAACAAACCCAGAATCAAAACGGGTCTAAAGCAGAATTAATCAAGGACTAAACCAATCCCAAATCAGTTCTAATCTAATGCTAACCTAGAATTAAACCAGTAAACTATCTTGGTTTTTGGCTTGTTTTTATGATTGGAAGACGGGTCGTGGGCCGGATGAATTTGCTTGGAGGGCCTGATTTGGCCCCCGGGCCTTATGTTGAATAGCCCTGCTGTACATTATGCAAATATACAAATACAATGAATGTGTGTGCCAGCAGTGTCGCAACAAAACGTATGAGAAGTATTGTGTCAACGGCAGTGATTTTGCCCCATCTAAATGAAACTCTGCGATTGTTTCTGTCCAAATAAACATTTACCTGAAATGAAATATTGTACGTAGATATAAAGTCACAACATCGTCTTTTGTGTTAGTGACTTTACACTTTCTGAAATGATATGAAAGCTTGTGTTGGAGTGAATCTCAGCCGAATCGTTGTTTTTATTTCAGGACCGAGAGAACGCCCAGAGCTCGTGCGCCGGGCTCTTCATCGCGTCACACTTGGGCTTCGACTGGCCCGGCGTCTGGGTCCACGTGGACATCGCGTCACCTGTGCACGCTGTGAGTTTTATTTTCCCCTCGTTTTTTTTTTTCGATTCCAATGAGGCTAAGAACAGTAGCTGGACAAAAACGGCGATCGATTTGTGATCTCAATCCTGTGACGAACTGCCATTTTAGCCAAGTCGACATGCTGTGATTTACTAATAAGTCTCAATAAGACACTTTTTCCCCGTCCACTTCTCCTGTTGGTCAGCCTCAGTACTACACTTGAGTGGCAGAAGGATTTAACCGACTTTAGAGACCTCACGTTGACATAAATCGCGATGTACATTTTTTCCCCCCACTTCTACAATAGCTGCTGTCTTTAAAGTTGAGATGCATCTTCGTGTAGGCTTATTCCAGATTATGGATGAACAGGAACATGTTTGACCACCTTATGACATCACAAGTGGGGGACAGAGCATTTTGAAGTGGTCGGGTGGCCTACATTTTCAGAGTTACTCCTCAAACACGACTGAAAGTAGCTAAGTTTAATGGGCTTCATGTTTTTATAGCTTTTACCACGGGTGCTGTGAGTGTCATGTGACGAGTGGCTCATTATCATGTGACGAGCCGAACTCGTTGCACATTTAGTCAGTAACATGTTTTATAGTTGTTCTTTTCATTTCTGCATGTCACGCTTGACACGGTAACCTAACCCTCTACTCATTTAACGATTATTCATGATTATTAAGACTATGACCAAACAACGGTCAAATCTTTCATTTTCTAACTAATTGTCTAATTGTCTAACACATTGCTATTCCTCAAGTTCGTGTCCAGCTTCATGAAATTTCACGTTCTGAATGAAAACAAACAAAAGTGACGTATGACAGGTTTTATTTTTTTTAACGATGTTCTAATTTTGACCTGTTGTACATATAAACGATAGTTTTACATCAATCGAGTAGGTATTTGTGGAGAAAACGTTGTGAAAAATGTGTAGAAAATGACAGGAAGTGACATCACACTCATTCCAGTCGAGGTTTATGCAGAATTTACTCAAAAGAAACATTCTAAACACTCTGATATATTTGTAAAAAGTGACATTAGATGAGTTTTTGTCCTAGCGTGATGTCAGGAAACGCAAAGTAAAACTATAAACCTATAAACCATTTTGATCATTCTTAGACACATTTTAAATATATAAATCTTAACTGTATTTTAGTTCAATGAGTCGTCCGACCTGTAGGGGGCACTTTAAGTTTAAAGGCGTCATACCTGATTTTTACCGTTCTGAAATGTGAAAACTCGTACTTACCTGACGCCTTCTGAGCATCCTAAACATTCACCACGATGAGTTCAAAAGCACTTTTCACAAGTCGGAGATTAAAACGCTTTATATTTGGATACAGAGAACGTGCTGTCGCCTCATTTTCACCCAAATACATGCTTTTACGACAGATTTTACAACAAAAAGTTCTTTCAAAACTGTAAAAAAAAAAGTAGTTTGCGTAGTTTTTATTTATTTTTTGACTATTCATTGAAGTAAAAAGACTAAATATTGCCGCTTAAACTGTCAGGACGATTCCGTTTTAGTTTTAGGAAACCCCTTGACGTTTCCCCTCGTCTCTCCTCAGGGCGAGCGTGCCACGGGCTTCGGCGTGGCCCTGCTCATGGCCCTCTTCGGTCAGGCCTCCGACGACTCCATCCTGAAGCAGGTTTCTCCGCTCGGCCCCGCCGGCGACGCCACGGAGCGGGACTGCAAACGCCGGAGATTAGTCTGAAAAGAAATGTCGACATGTGTACGACTTTCCTTCCGCCCACTGCCACGGCCACACCTGTTCACAGAAAGCATTTAAACATGATATCACACCTTAAATAAGACGATACGTTACCAAAGTGATCGGATTCAGTCGTATTTACCTTGATTTTAGTATATTTAGACTTGATTAAAATACGATTTACCAATAGAACAAGTGCGTATTGTCATTATTTTAAGTGTAGTCGCATTTTTTCCTCATTTCAAGTGAGAAAATGCTTGCCTTTTAAGTAAAACAAGACATTTTATGCGTGTTCCATTGGGAATCTTACTTTAAAGGTAGTCAAAATATACCCAAAACAAGAGAAATACTACTTATTTCAAGCGCTTTTTAACTTATCTTATTTTAGATGGCCATTTTCCCAGTGTAAGCCTTTTCCCGCATCAGTGTGCTGCTAATGTTAGACGGTTTCACAATCTTCAATAGTGAAAGTTCTTCGTCTCAACATGAACGAGTTAAAGCGACGTTGTGTAACTTTTCAGGCTTCCACTTCCACGAATCAAAACTCCTCGTCGGCATGTTCGGATCATTTCACCTTTTCGATCTTGTTGTGCGGTCGAGCCTCTCCGCAAATGTTTGATGTTTTTCTCCACGATCTTCGTTTGTGTACAAGTTAAAGCAACATTATGTAACTTTTTAGACCCAGTTTTTCCCCCCACATCAGAACTTGTCAAATTGTTTCAACGGTTATTGTTTTTGTGTGGTTTTTGTGTGGTTGAGTTCGGAGAATTTGAGTCGTTTGGTCACTTTGCCTTGATTTGAAATAAATAAAAAGTTGTCAGTCACAATGGTTTTTGGGAGCTTAAAGTACTTTTCTTTTTAAATTTGGGAAATCTAAGAATTTATTTGGTGTTGCTTTAACGGAAAAATACCTCTTGAACTTTATTATTTGTTGTAAATCGGGATCGAGCCATGCAACATTTGACAGAACGCCATTTGAGATTGATCACATCTTCTGTCCTGAAACAATAAAGCAGTGCCATCTGATATACGCGTTTGTGTATTTGTACATCTGATATACGTGTATTTGTGTATCTGTCAACTTTTACTCATGTCCTACTTTAATTTGTCAAGTAATTAGTGTCAAAAGTCAAAGGTGATAATAACTCTTGTGACTTTACGTTGTTCTCCTGTTTTAAAGGTTCCCTCTGTAACTTCTCTGCCACCCGTTTGTCTCCATGGAGATGTTATGGTTCTGCAGGGAATGTTCCACAATAAGGCATTAAACTCCCCACTCTTGCGTTTGTTTACAGCGCTCAAAAATACCTTGGATCTGACCTGTAACTTAATTTAAACGTAATCTTTATGTGAGGAAATATAATGTAGCCTTTTGTGATGGTATAGTTTGAACTAAAATGGCCACAATTGACTGTTATCAAACTGAATTCATTTTTTACATTACAACTGTGGTAATAAAATAGTCAAATAAAGTTTTTCCATCGTAAAATGTTTGTGGCGTTAATGTTAAAGCTTTACAAGTGCAATCGAAAAGACCAAATGCTAAATAATAAGTAATTTTAAGAAACAGCTATTTTTTATAACCACATTAAGTTAACGTGAAGAGTCCAAATTGCGGACACAAAAAAATCATGATTTTTGCACAAATAACACTTGTCAATTAATGCACTTTTTAATGCATTTTGTCGTTGACATATAAAATCAAAATTGCCATTGAATTCTGCGCATGAAAAATACAAAAACAAACGTTAAAGCACATTTATTAAATATTAGTTCTGCCTCATCGACATCTGAGGACTCAAAAGTTGGGATAGATCCATGCTCAAAAGGCACTGGTTCGGTAGAATGCCCGTTAGAAGTGAAGAGGACCAGTACCACCAGTTTGAGAAACACCTGCAAGTGCATTGTTTATTATTTGTATTTATTTATGTTTATATACTTTATTAGTGGTAGTGATTTATTTTGTCTTTTCCCCCAAGTATTTAGTTGCAGAAAATGCATCAGGGACATATATAACTCAATAAGTTCAAAGTTGTGTTCATGGATTTTATTATTAAACAAAACTCGTGACTTTGCGGTTCCTGTTCGAGCCACGTGACGCTGACGTAAATCACGTGACGCTGACGTAAATCACATGACGCAGCGGCTCCGGGCAGATTGTTTTATGAAAGTCCAACGCGTCAGATCCACTCGCTCCTGCCTTTTAACCCGCTTCAACCCGCTTCAACCCGCTTCAACCCGCTTAAACCTGCATTTTAGCGGTTCATCGTCTTCATTTCATCTCCCGGACTCACCATGGCCCCCGTGTCCGCCGGGGTCGCGTTGTTTGCGGCTTTGCTCTGCGCCGTGTCCGCGGGAGTGTTCTTCAAACCAGACGAGCCGTGTTACGTCCCCAAACTACGGACAAACAGCTTCGGACGGAGGTCGGTTCGCTTTTATAAGTCACTTTCAGAGCTGATAAATGCAAATATAGAAACAATCTGTGTGTGTTTATTTTAAGTTTTATTAGATTCAACAAACCGCAAAACTGATGTGAAACGTGACATTTCTGGTTTTGTCTAAAAAGCAAACGTAACAAAGAATACGTTTTAAAATGTTGCTTACAAAACGTTTGTTCTTGTACTGTAGAACTATTGATTATGGCTCGTTGTAGAATTAAACAAATGCATCATAGGAAATCTTCTGTACATTTGATTTAGTTTGTGTGCGCTCAAATGTTGAATGTCTTCTCAACATCTTGATTAGATCGCCTTCACTCTGTTTTAACCACTCAAACGATTCTAAACCAAAAGATGAAGATAAGATAATAACTATGGGTTTTGGTTTTGAAATGAAGTCACGTGAGGAGAGTTACACAAGTGTATGTAGACTTCTTCTTCTTCTTTTTTTTTTTTTTGGTACAGTACTTTGAAAGACTTTTTACTCGCAGGTACTTTCCAGTCCAGGACAAGGAACCTTTTGGTAACTCCTGTGCATGTTCGATGCTGCCTTTTGTTTTTCATATTTTTCATTCGCTCCCAAATTTGCACAAACTTTACGGGTCCACCGCAAATTTGTGTAAAATAAGAGATTAGACTTGAAATTGGCGTAAAATAAGAGACTACACTTGAAACCTGCGTAAAACGAGAGATTACACTTGAAACCTGCGTAAAAGAAGAGACTACACTTGAAACCTGCGTAAAATAAGAGACTACACTTGAAACCTGCGTAAAACGAGAGATTACACTTGAAACCTGCGTAAAACGAGAGATTAGACTTGAAACCTGCGTAAAACGAGAGATTAGATTTGAAACCTGCGTAAAAGAAGAGATTAGACTTGAAACCTGCGTAAAAGAAGAGATTAGACTTGAAACCTGCGTAAAACAAGAGATTAGACTTGAAACCTGTGTAAAACAAGAGATTAGACTTGAAACCTGTGTAAAACAAGAGATTAGACTTGAAACCTGCGTAAAACAAGAGATTAGACTTGAAACCTGCGTAAAAGAAGAGATTACACCGGATTTTGACTCTTCACAATAAAAAAAACTGATAATAATTTAACTTAATTGTTGACGTAAAGTTTGAGTGCTTTTGTGCGTCAAACTGCTTTATTTATTTTTTGTCGGATGCTGCCAAAACTTTACATCTTAATTCCACTTCAAACAGATTTCTTAATAAATTGCATTAAACAGATCTAACATGATTATAAAGTTGCGTAAAAAGTAGTACTTTTGTTGTGGGTTTTTTATACTTTTACTCAACTTAATTAACATTTTAGATCTGTTTTTAATGCAATTTATGAAGTAATCTGTTTAAACTGAAGTTGTTTTAAACCACAACATCTTTATTCGCCGATTAAAGCGCGTGAGTTTGGGGGTCTCAAAAGGAGAAAAGACAGTCGTGTGATAACTGTTACTTGAGCTGTACTCAAACAGTGCTATCATTTTATCTGTATCTTATTACACCGGGTTAGGCTTTAAAACTCTACTCCAAAAAGTACAGTTACAGCCTTCTCAGTTACAGTAATGTGAGTATTTGTAGTTACTTTCCAAACCTGATTGTTTCCTGGTTGTAAGTGAAAGCACGTAATCCAGCCACAAGAGGGATTATGTAAAGCAGTTTGTCAACGTCTCAGCGTGAACGCGGAGAAACGTACAGTCTCAAGTGCTGTTTAAAGCTGCACTCTGTCACTTTTCTCCTGCTCGTCTCCGTGTCCCACAGTATCACTTTGCGCAAAAATACTTTCATTTTTGGGCGATAAAAACACACATTATACAAAAAAAACTGACTGCCATACTGTGAGATATTCCAGGCAATCAATAAAATCTCCATGGAGACGGGCAGTGCAGCATGTCCTCCACCTGAAACGTTACGCAGAGCAGCTTTCATTTCCAGGTCCATAGATGTCACACAAGTCTGGAGAAAAAGGACTAAACCAGGATTTAATCAGGATTTAACCAAGACCACATCAGAGCTAAACCAGGAGGACTTAGTGAGGACTAAACCAGGACCCAGTGCAGACCGAATCATCTGAACCAGCTTTAAATTGTGTCCTAACCACTGACCTGGAAAAGATCTGCTCTATAAACGGAACGAGGTCAAACCCAGACGACGCCTGCACTTTTGTGGGTAGTTTACTGTCGTTTCACATTTGTCTGATTCTTACACCGCAAACGCATTTAAAGACAAACTATGTTCTTTTTATTGTCATCAGAACACAAAACATGCTCTGCTCTGCGTGAAATGATGGTGGATTTAACCAACAGTGAAGTGGGAGACTTTTAGTTAGATCTTTAAGGGGAAATATGTTCTAGAAATCAACATTCATGAGCTTTTAACAGCATTCACTCGTCATTAAGTGTGCTGATTTTTATTTTTTAGTAATTCAATTGCTTCATGCATGTTGGAGTACCGTAATCCTGTTTTTGTCCTGCAACTGAGGCTGGAGTGCTAAGAAAATTCCTGTTTTCACTTCCCCCCTTTCTCCACCCACATCCCTGTACTTATTATGATTATTTGAGGGATCAAGTGAGAGATGCATGTAGAGTTCTGCGATGTCCCACAGCCACTTTTCAAAAAGGAAAACACGTAAACGACAATCCGCTGCTTGGTACTTGTCACTATGAAGAGGCGGGGCTTGTCACTATGAAGAGGCGGGGCTTGTCACTATGAAGAGGCGGGGCTTATCACTATGAAGAGGCGGGGCTTATCACTATGAAGAGGCGGGGCTTATCACTATGAAGAGGCGGGGCTTATCACTATGAAGAGGCGGGGCTTATCACTATGAAGAGGCGGGGCTTATCAGTCCATGGACCTGTTTCTTTTCTGATCAATAATGCGGCAGGCTTATCACTTAACGAAGAAGGCGGGGCTTATCAACAGGGTTTATCACTACAAAGGGGCGGGGTTTATCATAGAAGAGGCGGGGCTTATCACAGGCTTATCACACGAAGAGGCGGGGCTTATCACAGGGTTTAATCACTACAAAGGGGCGGGTGTTTACACTACGAAGAGGCGGGGCTTATCACAGGGTTTATTCACTACAAAGGGCGGGTTTATCACTACGAAGAGGCGGGGCTTATCACGGGGTTTATCACTAACAAAGGGGCGGGGTTTATCACTACAAAGGGGCGGGGTTTATCACTACAAAGGGGCGGGGTTTATCACTACGAAGTGTTTTGCAGTTTTGAACAGGAAGTCAATGGAACTGTTCACGTTGCGCAGCCGTTTTGGATCAATATTGCGGTTTATAATGTCTATGTTCTAGTTCAACACTAAGCACTGGAAAAGGTTTAATTTGTCTCCTTGAAATGCAATATAAAGCGACAGTTTCCTAAACTGACAAAACCGAAGTTGTGACCTTGGTTAAAATGATGTTGTAAATGCTTTTGTCGCGCACCCCGCCGCTCCACAGATGCTTCCTGACTTGCTGACATCGCCTTGTTGTGTGCAGGACGGCCCCTCGCCCTCATGAGTACCTGAACATCTCGGAGCTGCCTAAGTCCTGGGACTGGAGGAACGTCAACGGCACGAACTTCGTCAGTACGACTCGAAACCAGCACATTCCCCAGTACTGCGGCTCCTGCTGGGCCCACGGCAGCACCAGCGCCATGGCAGGCACGCGCAACACGCTTTGTTCTGGAACCGAAGGCTTTTTCTGTCAGCTCTGTGTTCAAGTCACGCACGGACAGTCAGGGCTGTCAAAAGTATACAAAATCAGAGTTCAAGTATCGAATCTAGACACTCATGTAAACAAGTATAGATTTTTTTTTTAAACGTATAAACAAGACAAAGTTTGACCTTTCCTGATCACACACATGTAAGAATTCAATACAGTTGAATAATCACTGGCAACTTTACTTTATGATGGATATTATTAATACTTCATCAAAGGAAACTTCTGCGTTTGTCTCGAGTCTACAGGGGTGTGTGGTTTTTTTGTGTTGATTGTGTTTGTATCTAGATTAGTTTGGGGTGGACAATAATCGTAATAATTTTTTAGCACCCAGATAAAGACATTTTTACCATATTATGTAAATCCGTTCTAAAAACATGTATTAAGAAAGTTTACAAAATGTTTCCCTTTTTATGGGAAGAATTAGTGGAAAAGTAACATTTTGGTGCCTCACTAGACCAAGCCTTAACTAAATAAGGTTTCTAATTGTGACAACCATATTTTAATTTGGTTCAAATATTGTTTCAAAATAATGACCTGACTGAATTGTTTTGATTTGTTTTCCAAAAAAGTCATTTAAAATTGTAACACTGCAACGAATAATGGGAAAAAGTCCTGACGTGTGTTCTAATTACAACTAGTAAGTGTTAATATGCAATAATATGGACTCAATACTGCTCATGGTTATTTTTAAATGTATTAATTAATTCATATTTCCAGTATTATAAAACATGCCGTTTCTCTCCAGATCGCATCAACATCAAGAGGAAAGGGGTGTGGCCATCTGCGTATCTCTCTGTGCAGAACGTGATCGACTGCGGCGACGCAGGAAGCTGCCACGGAGGCGACCACAGCGGAGTCTGGGAGTATGCCAACTCTAAAGGCATCCCCGACGAGACCTGCAACAACTACCAAGCTAAAGACCAGGGTAAGGCTAGAGACTGGACCTAAAACCAGATCTAAAACCTGTGTAAACCAAGAGATCAGACCTGAAACCTGCGTAAAACAAGAGCTTAGACCTGAAACCTGCGTAAAACAAGAGCTTAGACCTGAAACCTGCGTAAAACAAGAGCTTAGACCTGAAACCTGCGTAAAACAAGAGCCAGGGGCAAGAGCCAGGGGCAAGAGCCAAGGGCCAGAATCTAGACCAGAATCTAAAAACAAACCACAACATAAAAGGGGGTGGACCAACACTAAGAAAAGTAACCCAGACAAAACCTGCAGCAACTACTGTGCAAAAGACCAGAGTTTAGACCTATAACCAGACTAAAACCAGGGGAAAGACCAAGGGCCAGAATCCAGACTAGAATTATGCTCCTATATCTGTACTTTACTTAAGTAATACTAGCAGCACCGTGCATGTGAATACGAGCAGCACCGTGCATGTGAATACGAGCAGCACCGTGCAATGTGAATACGAGCAGCACCGTGCATGTGAATACGAGCAGCACCGTGCATGTGAATCCGAGCAGCACCGTGCATGTGAATACTAGCAGCACCGTGCATGTGAATACTAGCATCGACGTGTTTTTGAGCGATGGGACCCACCGCTTCAGTGTGAATCGTCCTGAGACTTGCACATTGTAGTTTGCAGACTTTTCCAATGTTTTGTTCCTTCTCTGGTGTAGAGTGTGCCCAGTTTAACCAGTGTGGCACCTGCACCACCTTTGGGGTCTGCAACGTGGTGAAGGACTACACGCTGTGGAAGGTGGGAGACTTCGGAGCGGTCAGCGGCCGCGAGAAGATGATGGCCGAGATCTACGCCAACGGACCAATCAGGTTTCAGTTTTGACTTCTTAATTATAACTAGTGATGTCATGATGTCAAATGTTTGCGTAACGATTATTGTGAGAATAAACGTCAGCGAAATCTTTAATCATCTTTTATTCCCATGGTCTGACCGGCTTTACACAATTAAAGTTCTTTACAGTTCAGGTCTGTTTTTTGGGCGATAGACGGAACTAAAAATACTTAATTTTGCCTCTAAAATTGTCACGATTATCGATTTTTAACCGAATAATCTTGACATAACTAATTATAAAGCCTTTGTAAAGTGTTGTCACGATACATTTCAAACTTGATTTCGATTCTAAGATCTACTTGTTTCTCGATGCCACGGTGATGATTTAAAAAAATGCTCTTATTTACGACAGACTGACATTTTCAACACAGAATAATTGTAGTTTGTGTTCCGTTTCGGCTAAAACTCAGTCGAGATCGTTCTAAAACTGCTCATTTTTGTGTTGCATCGATACTTGTTCTGATTTTCAATACTTTTGACAACCATGCTTTTTAGTAGTTCATGAAAGTAATAATTTGGTGAAACTCTTTTAACCCCAACGCCGTTCTAAAGTGAAATAATGTGGGAACTTTATTGCCGTGTACAGTACGGACAATGATCAAAGTCGAACATTGTATACTTTTTACTTCCAGTGGCTCAAAACTTGTCGTTTCTGTCTGATTTTAGTGTTTGAGTGAATAAATGTTGTATAACACTGAGCCTTCGACAAAATTCACCTTGGGGACCTTTTTCTTACTTGAGTAAAGTGTTTGGCTGCTCTCGTCGTACAGATTAGCGACGACGTACGACGCAAAATCGACTTTTATGAACGCTTTAATCACGCTCCTTAAAAATGTAACATTCCTAGTCATACACAATGGGTTCAATAATGTGCCGTAGTCATTATTTAAATAAATACATTCTAAAAAAGACTTGCACTTGTGAAATGTCACTGTGAAGAGGCGGGGCTTGTCAGTTCTGCAGTTTCGAACAGGAAGTCGGTGAACCCGCGACTGTTCTTAAGCGGTTTCAGATCAATATTGCCGTTTTACAGTGTACAACATGTAAAATGGCGATCTTGCTCGTGTGACAGTTTAAATTGAAGCTCCAGAAAAGAAGCCCGATACGTCTCCTTTTTTAAACGACTCTCGTCTCACAGTTGCGGCATCATGGCGACGGCGAAGCTGGACGCGTACACGGGCGGCGTTTACTCCGAGTACCAGGACCCGGCCTACATCAACCACATCGTGTCGGTGGCCGGCTGGGGCGTGGAGGACGGCGTGGAGTTCTGGGTCGTCAGGAACTCGTGGGGAGAACCCTGGGTGAGAACGCGGGAGAACAATGTTGTCAAAACGGTTCGATCACCGGACCGATGTGCAGAAATGTCACCTCCCATAACCTCATTTGAACGTCCGCGACTTTTTGTAGCATGTTTGTGCTGTCGATATTCAAAATGTGGCGTAGCTCCACAACAACGTGATTTAAATCTCGATGCGTTGCCCACCGCTGATGCTATGACGTCACAGTTTAGTTTCAAAACGATGGAAAAATGGGACGGATTTTGAATTGGACTGAACTGGAATCGCAGTATGAACAGCACTGTCTAGAACCTGCTCTGTCGTTTAGACCTGTTCAAACACGTTCTGTCATCGTTTTTCTTTCATTCGTTCATTCAGCAAACGTCTTGTGCTCTTTATTATTCCCATCGAAAACTTTTAACCTTTTTAACATCGTGTCGCGTAATAAATTGTAGTAAAACTAATGATATAAGTTTTGTTTTTCCATTGACGCTCAGTTTGAGTATGGATTTTATCTGCTAAACTCACCAACTGCAATCACAAAAAACCTAAACTGATTACCAACTGTATTAACTTTAGTCGATGTAATCCCGATCGTAGAAAAGGCTTTAAAATCAAAACATTTCAATGGTTCCTGCTCTTTTTAGAACCATAGAAATTGTTATTTTTGAAGAATAAGCATTAAATTCAGTAGTAATTTTCTTACAATTATCTTACTGTGACGCCTGCAATTATTATCTCTATTCAGGTCTTTTCACACAGTGGTTGAAGTTAGTATTATGTTTGTATAATTACCTCGCCACCAGGAGCTGTGCGGTCCCAAATTCGACATTCTTACACTTTTTTTGTTGTTGTTTTTAACGACTCAAATGTAAAACCGAGCGACACCCCGTTTCAGGGCGAGAAGGGCTGGCTGCGGATCGTGACCAGCGCGTACAAAGGCGGCAGCGGCAGCAAATACAACCTGGCTCTGGAGGAGGACTGCATGTACGGCGACGTCATCGTGCCCAAAGCGTATCTGTGAGAGCCTCGCGCACAACGGCGAAAATGCAAAAGTATAAACAAAGTACAATCACTAAAAAGGACACGCATTATGCAAAGTGTATAACATTGTCCCCCTCGTCAAAAAACAAACAAACAAACTATTGTGTTTTAGCTTCATACGCGCTTCTTTTATGAATTCTGTTTACGAGCCTCAGAAAACACCCAGTTTCAAAGTTAAAGCTCTTGTGCACTTTAAAACCATAATAAATCACCAGTAGACACGTTTTGAGCATTTCTGCCGCCAATTTACAACCGCGGGCTTACGTTAGCGGGTCGGCGCAAGCTAGCTTTTGTTCATTTCCTCATGGTAATTCCCTCTGCTGCCAGTAGATGGACTTCTAACACAAATTATTCTAAGTTCTAAAACATGAAATGCCAAAGTGAAGTTACTCAAGAGCACGTTTTAAAGCATAATGTGTGTTCTTTTTAAAATGTTTCCACTTGATTAGTTTTGATCAGTTATTTACGTCTTCAATCTAAAGGCTGGGCAGTATCTTGCTAACAGGAATGTCACAGAAGTTAAATAATCCACGCCTTAATAAAACCAGTTAAATATTCTGAACACAAAGCCATGAACGGACCAGCGAGTTCGTAATCGAATCTCAGACTTTTTTAATCAAGTACAATTTTATGAAGAAAAGGGACTTTGCACTGTTTGTTTCAGTAGATCTTTAAACATAACTTTTCTGGGGAGTCGGTCACCTGCAGTAAAGCAATAATTCAATTTCAGGTATTTTTATTGCGTAAAAAAAGATTATTGTGCACCTTTTTAATTGTTGTGGATGATAGAAAGTTGGCTTTAGTTTTAAGCGTAGTATTTCGGTGTTGAATAAACTTGAGCTCGATGTTATACTCGGGGAAATTGTTTTGAAGCCAAAGAACTGCCTTGTTTTACACTGATTTGTCATAATTATTGTGCTGCCTTCACCACCAGAGGGCGGTAAAATGTGCCTTTTTATTTGCACTTTTTTGTTGTTGAAAACAAGAAAAAAGTCACACATGCTGAAGCAAACTTATTTTTTTTTTAATCAAACAAAGCTAAGGCAATAAAAACAAACATTTACAACTTGTGTCGGTGGATTTTTTTATGTTTCAATTTAATATTTACAATAATCGTCCCAAAGCGCTACACAATGAATAAGTCAAGTCTTTTCTTGTACGTTAAATTGAGTTGCCAGGAATGTTCCACAGTACGGCATTTAAAAACCTCTAACTTGCATTTATTTTCAATTATGTGTTTTATTTTGTATTTTTTTGGCTGGAGTCGTTTCCCCGCTCGTCTTTGTAGAGATGGAAACGTTCAAAGCCATAATGTTGAAAATTCCAGACAAAGTACTAACATCGCCATGGAAACGAGCAGCAAAACTACATGTAGTACGCCTTTTAATGCTCCTGGGCATGTTTGTTTAAATAAGTTTTCAAATATAATTCACTTTTTAATTGCGGCATTTGTTAGAAAACGTTGTACAAAATGGTTCGAGTTCAAGTCTGTTAAAAAAAAAAGTGTGGCCACATAATCAGATTTATTAAAAACGGCACAAATCAAATAAACTAAAACGCAGAAAATCAAATATACATGTGAGGAAGAAACGTAGCTGCTCTGTAGTTTTAAGCTGTAACTTCTGGATGATTTTATAAATTTTTTTTTCTTCCAGAAACAGATATTGTCCTTGAACCTTTTTTTTTTTTTTTATTATTTTTTCTCCTCAGTTCAGTTTATGGAAATGATCTAGTCCAGACCTTGCCAGAGTCTGTGGTTCAAGTCCTCCAGGATGTGTTCAGTTGATCATGATGAAGTTAGATTTACAGTGAGCTGGAAACAGACAAAAAAAAAAAACATGTCGGTAATTTAAAACAGAGATTAGGAAAATAAATGTATTTTTTTAATATCTAGAATTAACAGAAATGTGGTTTACAATCTTTTAAACTTCAACAACAAATAAACCTAACAAATGATAAAAATGCCTTGTGATATTTAAAAAAGCCACTATTGGTGCAAGTTTATTTGTAGAACACGATTAGTACACAAAGTATTCCAGTGTTGTCGCGATACAGAATTTTAATACTAAAGACTAGAATTAATCCTCAATACTAATTTCGACTACTTTTTTAGACGCGTTTGACGATCCGAACTCGAGACTTTCCTGTGACTTGGCGTAGTCGTCACAGGCGTAAAAAGTCTTTATCATATGGAAGTACTCACCGATGAACTCTGCCACCGGGTCGTGTTCCCCCTCGGCTCGGATCGTCCCCGCGATGCTGTCGTTCTCCAGAATGGGCAGAAACAGCTGCACGAAGTCCGAGGTGTACGGAGGCGCGATCACGTCCAAAACCTGACGAGGATTTGGGATTTACAGACAAAAAACAAGAAGGTAAAACATAAGAGGAAAGGGTTTGGGTATGATATTGATCAAATCCATCTGAAATGTCCCAAATGTGGCTTTAAATGCTGTGATTGAGGTTCAGTTATTATCAGCCAAAACGTGAATGAACAGGAAAATGAATCGCAAAAGTGGAAAGAATATTGCTTTATAAATTGATGGATTAAAAATACATTTTATTATTTTTGTTTTAAAAGACAAGTTTATTTTTATTCTGCCATTTCTGCTTATTTGATGAATTACAATACAAGTTTGTTTTATCTTGATTTTTATTCTCTAATAATTTTTCTGTTATAAAATACAAGGTTTTCTTTTTTTATTCTGCTATTTCTTGATGAATTACAATACAAGTTTGTTTTATTTTAGTTTTTATTAAAGTTTGTTTTTTTATTCCGCAATTTCTTGTTTTATTTTTTTATTATTTATTTTATGTTTTATTTTATTCTGTTCTAATTATATTTCTTTTAAAATACATTTTTATTCTGCTTATTTGAAGAGTTACATGTTTGTTTTATTTTTTATTTTGTTTTATTTATATTTCTATTCAAATTAAAAAAAAGTTTTATTCTATTTTAAAATACATTTTTTTTATTCTGCTATTTGAAGAGTAACAAGTTTTTATTTAGTTTTTTAAATATTTTTTTTTCTGTTCTTTCGAATTATCTTTCTATTTTAAAATAAACGTTTTTTAAAATTTTGATTCTGTTATTTTTTTACTTATTTGATGAATTGCAATAAAGTTTGTTTCTTTTTTTTGTTTATATTCTGCTCTGCGCTGGGTTTTTACCCTCAGTTGTCATCGTACACGTGAGGTTCCAGTTTTTCTCTAAAACAGTTCACACACGTCTTACACACGGAACGTATGGAACGAGTGACTGAACAGTTCTTGCCTCTGTGACAAAGTATCTGATGAGGGAGATGTCGGTGTTGAGTTTCTCCAGACACTTTCGGATGTAGCCGACGACGCGGAAGAACGTAACCGCGACTGAGGAGGTGAACCATGCGATCCAAGAGGGTCTTCTTCAACTCCAGCTGCAGAACACACAGACGGAGGAGCGGGTCGTGAAGGGTTCAGTGGAACACATTTTGACTTTTTATTTTCTATATGACACTTAATATTATGTTTATTTTGGACATATCATTAGTATTGCACAAAATTTCTTAAAAATTTTTAAGAAACTAATATATTTTAATTTAAAGTTTTTCTTTGTTAAATTTAAACTAAACAAGCTACAAAATTGTAGCACTGTCACAAAATCATTTGGGAAATCGTGAAAAAAAAAAAAAAGTTACTCATGGCGATATATCGAAACAACTCAAAATATCGATACTGTATCACCAAAATGAGTGTCACGATATATGGATTTATTTTGGCCGAGCTCTAGTGATGATCATGCAGTAAGAAAATCATGTAATTCAATAATAATTAAATGCATTATTGCAACGTTTGCCGACATCGACCCGAAGACAACACTCTCCTGAGAAACCCTGGTCTTTTTTTATAATGGGCAATGTTAAAGCAGTTAAATGTAAAAACATTAACTAACATTTTATTTAAACAAAAAAAAAAATGAAAAGAAATTATTAGTTCTGCTTTAAATGGACTTGAAATTGGGAGAACCGGCCTCTCTCAGGTTTTTTTTGAGCAATTCAAAATGTTGTTGTGCTTTTAAATGTAACTCTGTTTTTATGTTCTTAAACGCAATTTTTTCTTCACTTTGCCCCTGGTCACGCTTGGAAAAGAGGCCCCCGGTTAAATAAAGGTTAATAAATAAATAAAAATAAAAGGTTAATAAAATAAATAAAAAATGAAGTCAATTAAATAAAAAAAATAAAAAAGTAATTAAATTTAATAAAAAAAATAAAAGGTTCAAAAGAAAAGAAAAAGAAAAAAAAGAAAGGTTAATAAATAAATAAATAAAAAAGATAACTAAATAAATAAAGGTAATAAATAAATAAAAATCTTACCACCATTTAAACTAGATTACAACAGTATATTTTAGTATTCTGGTTAATACGGCGTAAAGCCAGGGCTCAGACCTGCTCCATGACGTCGAGCTGCGAGTGTTCCGTCTCAAACAGTTTGATGAGGAGCTGGAGGACCTGCGGGTGAAGCAGCTGGTGACACGTGCAGATCTGAGCAGGAGAATGGAGAGCGTCAGCGGAACTCCCACGCCTCACCAAGACTTTTTACCACTCGACCTTTTACCTCGTCGAGCAGGGCCAGATGGACCGGAGTGTGGTCCGTCTGCAGCTGAAAGTAACGCGGCTCGGAAACGGTCCAGTCCACCCACTTCAGCACGCCCATCGCCACCACAGGGAAACTGGACATGGGGAATCGAACGTGAGTATTACTAATGAGTAACGTTAGTTTCAGCCCCCGATTCTGATTTCCTCTGATTATAAGAGACCACACACACACACGCAGTAAAGCTGTGTGAGGGTGGTATGATTGACACTAGTCTGGTTTGGACAACTAAAATGAGATCTAGGGACTAATCCATATGAAAGCGCCATTAAATGAAATGATTTGTATTTGTGGTTTTAGAGAACAACTTGAGCCCGATTCATCCCAGAACGTTTGATTTATAAGTGTTTCAGCTTTGGTTTCACATCTTTAAAAGCTAAAAAAGGCATAAATAAAGATAATGTCGGGCGGCCCACACCTAAAGTCAAGGACGATTATGCTGAACATGTCTGAGGATCACACAAAAAGACGTAACAACAGTGTGTAGTTCGGACAGATATTTAAGACTTTGTCCACTTGACAGAATCTTCTTTTGCACAATTAGTAGGCGAACTAAACTTATTTTCTGCGACAACTTCTTTATTTTTTCTTCCAAATGCAACTTGTTTTGATGAAACTAAATGAATTGAACAAAGCATTGAGACGAATTTAACAAAGAAACCGATTTGGCCTCGTTGTTCTACAGAAGTTGTAGAAGAACATTCGTTTTTTCCTTGATTTTTATGTTTTAATTGCAAGTTTATTTGAGCTTCAATCAGTGTATTGGATTACTTTGAGTGAATTTACACGTCCCGGTTTGAGCCCAGTTTCAGGTCACGAAGTAGACTTGGTTTGGGTCCCGTTGAGGTCCTGGTTTAGGGCGTGTTCACACTTAAACTGGAACTAAACCCTAAGCTAAACCCTAAGCTAAACATGGACTAGACCAGGACCAAACTGAGACTACTGTGAACGCCTCCTTTGTGCTGGTCTAGTCGAGGTTCCGTTCAGTTTTTAAGGCCCCCCTCAGGCCCCCCTCAGGCCCCCAGGTCTTGGCTCACCGGATGCACTGATACAGCGTTCCCAGCTCCGCCACCAGCTCCGTCGCGCCTTTGTTCTCGTTGCAGCACAGATTATGAACCGTCTCGATGGCTTTGGACGTCGACTTCAGCTCGTCTTTGTTGATGTTCACGCGTTTGTTCTGGAGGAGAAAGAGAGAGAAAGACATCGTGGACGAGGTCAGAGCCTGTGCAAAGACTGTTGTTAAGCATTTATTATCGAAATGAAAAGAGTTTATGACGATTAGTTCATTTAGTGTCCAAAAAAAGCTCTGCAAGCGACACATAATGGAGTTTGTTGTGATAAACCAAATTACAAACTAAAATAATACTGATTAAGACTGCAAAAAGTGAATAAAGGTGACCAGTCGACATGAAAAATAATGTTATATACTGTAATTGACCTTTTAGGGCTGCAAGCAACAACTATTTTACAAGTCAAATAGCCAAACAATTATTTCTAAATCCATTTATAACAAATTAACGGTTGCTCTATGGTGATTGAAGGCTTCTGGATAGAGAATTTTTTGTGAATTATTGGTGAAAATCAGAAATTATTTATTCTTTTTTGACATTTTCATTCAATAGTGTGTGTTATTTAGGCAATTGATTGTTGCAGCACTAGACATAATAATACAATCTAAATGTCAAATAAAGTATAAAACATTTTGTATTTCAATCAATAAGACACTTTGTTGTGACTATTTTTTACCTAGAAGCCTTTAGTCCATATTTCAACCTTTATTTGGTTAAAAATGTGTTTAAAAAGTGTCAATGCACAATTTAAATAATCGTTTGATTGGTCGACTGAACCAAATAATGGTTAGCTGCAGCTCTACTTTTGTGTCGAGTCACTGTACACCTTTTAAAGTTATAAAAGATGCACATCACTGACTAAAATATGACCAAATCACACATTTTAGTGAATAAAAAGTGGTAATGAGTCTGGTTCTTTAAATGAGGTAATGGTGAATGTTTTGCTTTATTTTTAATGCTCCAAAGTTTGCTCCCGACGCTCTGAAATGCTGAAATATGCAGTTAAAACCCGGCACGTTGGTTAAAGATCGAGGCTTTGGTGAATCAAATGCCGTAGTCACTGCACCTTCTTCCACGTTTCGACCACACTGGCGGCGTAGGCCAAAATGTGGATGTATTTGTGCTTGTGATCCTGGTTGATTTTTGAGCCCGGTTTGAACAGCGACTGCATGAAGAGGTCCAAGAAAGCAGGAACTCTGATCTGAAGCAAAGACACAGCAGCAGGTGATTATGATCCGAGCGACGGCCTCAAACACCAGCGCAGACTCGGCCTCACCAGCTCGACAGGAGGCGGGTCCATGCTGGTGAACATTTTGAAGAGCACGGTGATGTCGGCCGGATTCAGAGCTCCTTTGGACAACATGGCGCCCAAAGCCTGGCAAGCGCGAGGATAAGCGGCCGCCGTGCCCAGGGCTAAGGTGATCTGACTGGCGTCGTGACCCCTGAGCAGACGGCAAAACACTGCATTTAAGAACATAATGACACGCCTTGTGGAAGAGTGTGGTGCAACGGTCATTCTCAGCTTGAAAAGGGAGAAAAGGGGTAGATTTTGTTTATTTACATCAGCAATATTCATTTGAAGCTTCCCACAGAGTAAAAACAACTTAGACTATGTACTGAAAAAAGGTGCTGCTCTTTGTATTGTCCCAAACACAAAAAGTAATTAGGCTGTTAAAAATGGTATTATGCCACTTTTATACGCCACAATTTTGATGAGAAAAAAAAATATAAAAATGTGTTGTGCTTTAACAAAATAAAACTTAATAATAAATTATAATGGAATTATTTTTATTCTTTTGGCCACCAGGTGGCAGAATGCATTAAAGTGCTAATTTTCAGTTACCCACCAATCAAACATGGCCTGACCACTAGGGGGACTATCAAATGTCAGGCCACCCCTTGGAGGCGCCTCTGATTTTTCCTGTGTGGTCTACTGTGATTTAGGATATTTGAACAACTTTGGGCGAATACAGTTAAATAAATAAAAAAAATATATATATATATATATATATATATATATATATATATATATATAGATATAGATATATATATATATAGATGATATAGATATAGATGATATCTATCTATCTATCTATCAAAAATATATGGCTGTGCAACTGATCTTTCCATTTCAAGATTCAGATTCATTTTCCACACATAATTGAGCCAAACTAAGCAGTGTGAAATAAAAGGTTGCTGTGAATCTAATAAATATATTTGACTTCATAAACTGTTTACAGTCGCCCCTCACTATTACACGCTTGACCTTTCGCACATTGTGTTCTGTGTCCTGATTGGCTGAGGGACTGGAGACTATTGACCGTACCGTGTCTCTTGTACAGGAGCTACAGAATGCCTTCAGTTTGGCAGTGTGACTGAAATGCTGTATGTCTGTACGTTTTCTCTAACCCTAACCCACAATGTCGACCAAACGTTCTGCTCTGACAGAAGTGTAAGAAGTGCGTAGTGGGGGGTTTTGCCACCTAAAAACGTTTCTAATAGGTGTAAAAAAAATAATGCTGACTACTTTGCGGATTTCCCTTAGTGCGGGTTATTTTTAGAACGTAACTCCAGCGATGAACGAGGGGCCGCTGTACGGCAGAACCCTACCTCTCGTGAGCAGATTTCTGCACCTCCTGCCCGATCCTCCGCACGGCCGAGCCCCCCTGCTCCTCCTGAGCCAGAATCGACATCATGGCCTGAGCAAAGAGGTACGTGTGCTCGCCGTGACACACCATCTTCTACAGGGACAGAGACACAAGAGACAAGAGACAAGAGACAGGAGAGAAGAGGAGAGAAAGAGATACAAGAGAACAAGAGACAGGAGAGAAAGAGGAGAAAGAGACACAAGAGACAAGAGACAGGAGAGAAAGAGGAGAAAGAGACACAAGAGAGAGACAGAGGAGACAAGAGACAGAGGAGACAAGAGACAGGAGAGAAGAGGAAAAGGAGACAAAGAGAGACAGAGGAGAGAGAGAGACAGAGGAGACAAGAGACAGAGGAGACAAGAGACAAAGAGCAGGAGAGAAAGAGGAGAAGAGACACAAGAGAGAACAGAGGAGACAAGAGACAGAGGAGACAAGAGACAAGAGACAGGAGAGAAAGAGGAAAAGGAGACACAAGAGAGAGACAGAGGAGAGAGAGAGACAGAGGAGACAAGAGACAGGAGAGAAAGAGGAGAAAGAGACACAAGAGACAAGAGACAGGGAGAAAGAGGAGAACGACAGAGGAGAAAGAGACACAAGAGAGAGACAGAGGAGAGAGAGAGACAGAGGAGACAAGAGACAAGAGACAGAGAGAGAAGAGGAAAAGGAGACACAAGAGAGACAGAGGAGACACAAGAGAGAGACAGGAGAGAAAGAGGAGAACGACAGAGGAGAAGAGAGACAAGAGAGAGACAGAGGAGACAGAGGAGACATAAGAGAGGGACAGAAGAGAGAGACAGGAGAGAGAGAGACAGAGGAGACAAGAAGACAGGAGAGAAAGAGGAGAAGGAGACACAAGAGAGACAGAGGAGAGACACGAGAGAGAGACAGGAGAGAAAAGAGGAACGACAGAGGAGAAAGAGAACACAGAGAGAGAGACAGAGGAGAACAGAGAGAGACAGAGGACAAGAGACAAGAGAGAAGACAGAGGAGAAAGAGACACAAGAGAGAGACAGAGGAGACAGAAGAGAGAGACAGGAGAGAGAGAGAGAGACAGTGGAGACAGGAGAGAGAGACAGGAGAGAGAGAGACAGAGGAGACAGAAGAGACAAGAGACAAGAGACAGGAGACAAAGAGGAGAACGACAGAGGAGAAAGAGACACCAGAGGAGACAAGAGACAAGAGAGAGACAGAGGAGACAGAAGAGAGAGACAGGAGAGAGAGACAGAAGAGACAAGAGACAGGAGACAGGAGAGAAAGAGGAGAACGACAGAGGAGAAAGAGACAGAATAGAGAGACAGAAGAGAGAGACATTTAATGTTCCAAACCACGTCAACTTTGACCCCGACACATTAACGGTACAGAATATTAGATGCAGAACTTGCACCCACAGCGAACTCGGGCAGGTTCTTCTCCAGGTTCTCCTCCCCTCCGTCGAGCAGCGTGGACAGAGACGTCCGGAGCACCCGAGAAAAGACCTCCAGCTGCTGACAGGCCGTGGACACGGACGTGATCTCGCCCTGGTAACCGGCGTCTGAAATCAGCTGCCACCAGGATCAAAAACACATCTATTATTGCACTGAAAAGGCTGAAGTGAAAATGAGGTGGAGCAAGTTGGATTTGATTATCACATTTGAGCCTCCGAGACATTCGTTATTTTCATTTAATCTCATTTTTTATGCAGGAGAAAATAAAACAATCGTGTCTGACCAGAAGTAAACAGAATTCCACAATAAAATGTGAAAGTCCCATTCCACTGAGATAAAGTTGGTCTTCTATCAACTACATAAATACTTCCATCCTTACACCCGATGTGGACCCAGTTTGGACCCTAGTTTGGACCCTAGTTTGGACCCCAGTTTGGACCCCAGTTTGGACCCCAGTTTGGACCCTAGTTTGGACCCTAGTTTGGACTTGCCTGATTCAGACTTTTACAGTTAGACTTGGGCTGCGTCAAGTCATCGACAAATTGCGACTGGATAAAGAATAGTCACAGTTTGATCGTCGTAATCTTTATCTGGACTGTACAGACTTAAAACACGTCAGAAAATACCCTTTTATAACGACGACAGTGACGTCATCAAATTAAAGTGTCAATATTACACTTTATCCGTAAATATTCTCCATTTAGAAGCCTTCAGTCACTGCATTAGAACCTTTATTTGGTCGATAATGCGTTTTAAAAGTCACAATAAAGTAAATAATCCTTGGTTGCAGGCGTGGTCTTGAGTCACGCTGCTGGATTTGTACCTTGACCGTGAAGTTGAGCATGAGACAGTCTGGATGAGCCTCTGCCAGTTTGTAGAACAGATCTCTCCACGTTGTGTGCGCGATCATCTGCTCCAGCCACGCAGGCGTCTGAAAGAGACAGCTTTTTACATTATTATTTGGGGAGCATTTTGTGAGAGGTCCAAGGCCACAATATTTCCATTTTATCACGCGACGTTTTCATGTTTTTCTAATTGTTACTTGGGTTGATGGGAATATGTTTGAGTCAAGCAAAAGCAGAACCCACATAAGCACAAGGAACATCTTTTTCTCTGGTAGTTCAAACATTAAGACAAATATTATGCATTTTTTCTTTTGTTATTGGCCTTTAACCATGCTCCTGAGTACCTTTAGTTTGGCATCTCATGTTTAAAAGGGTTATAAAAAGGTAAAATAAACACATGTATCCAAGTTGTGAACTCAGAATGAGTCTGGTGATGGTTTATGGATTTAAAAACAGCAGAGAAGATTCTCAGAGCCACGTCACAGATCGAGAAAACGTCACAGATCGAGAAAACGTCACAGATCGAGAAAACGTCACAGATCGAGAAAACGTCACAGATCGGAGTGTTTTTGACGCTCGGAGGGGAGAAGACTTTTTAACCAGGATTCATCAAACAAGCGTGAATGAAGCCAAATGTAACTCCAGATGTGTTTTTGATCACTGAATGACGTTAGAACAGGGTTAAACGCTCCAAAAAGTCAATTCATCATAATATGTGTCCTTTAAAGGAGCTGTGATATTTGTCAATTAAAAACAATTGATGTAAATTAGACGAGCTTTCGCCCTTGTTTACAGTTTTCCCTCGTGTCACGTCTTAGCCTGCGCAGCGCTCTCACCTCTCCCTCCACAGTGAAGATGGAGTCTGCTTTCTGTGGGTCGAAGTGTTTTATGAGGAGACTCTTCAGGTGGTTTTCAACTCGCTCCTGGACCTGCGCCGGCTCCACACCTTCAGACGGAACATTTGAATGTCCAATGAAAAGATACAATACAACACAGATCGCTTGTTTCCTCGCACGTTTTATATAATTTACTGCTAATTTATAATGGGAATTAGCATGACTCCTGCCAAGTGCATCTACAATAAATCTGAAATCCAGGCAATGATAATTGATTGCTGAAGAAGTTGTTGCACAATAATAGACAATACAAGAGCTGTAGAGTGTGTAATAATTAACATATCAGGCTCATTATAGATAATAATTTACGCTTTCATTGTAGAGGTGAAAGATGTAGAGAAAAATGTATTGTACTATATTAGAATATCATCTGTAATTAAAAGTATTTAAAAAAGGGACAGGAAACTCGTGTAATCTCCCAAATAATGATATAAAGTGATATTTCTGCCCTTTTGTGGTTAATTTTATGGTTAATTTGTGTTTTTTGCGATACTTGAACCTCGACTAAGACATTTACAGCCACAATTTATCGTCAATTTCAGTTTGTTATTTATCAATTGCAACTCATACTCTACTCACAATATGGTACATTTGGTTATACTGATATCGTCCTGCTTTAGGGATATCGTGCCAGTGGCATCTGAAGCGGCACATACCCATCTGAATGAGCCACTCGGCCAGAAGGTTCACAGTCTGAGCCACCGCCGAGTAGTTTTCCGAGAGGAGCTGGATGACGTGCTCTGGAGACCCACCGGCCTGGAAGTACCTGCGGAAATAAAGCAGTTTTAAGCGAACAGACGTCTACACTTCAGAGCCGCTAAGTTACGTTTGTTTACTCGCATTTTCAGAGTGTTAAAAATGGCTGGTTCCATGATGTAATCTCTGCTCGAGAATTTCTCTAGACACGCTTCTTGGATTTTGCTGTCATCGACATAGCCATCCTCCTGCAATAAACAAACACAAGCAGCTAACGTTATACAATATTCCACTCAACACAATGCCAAAGCAACAGAGCAATTTAAACTTACACAACACATGGCACATTATAAATTACTAGCGCTGCAACTAACTATTATTTTAGAAGTCGATTAGCCAGCGAATATTTATTTTAATTAGTCAACAAGTCAGATTATTATTTATATTGTAGCTATCCTATGGTTTTGGGTTCATATAATGTAAGCAATTTGATCTTAAAATATGCTATTAGTTCTTAAACTCCTTGCACTTAGGGGCCAATTTTTCCTAAAACGCCTGAAAAAATGATTTCCATTTCAAACTGAAGCTGTTCCTGAACCTCTGCAGCCTTTGTGAAGCTGAGACGCTGTAGTTTTGGACTCTGGTGTCTGTTTTGACTCTAATTATAAAGTAGAAACAAGCTCTGCACAGCGGAAATAAAAAAAATTAAATTCAGCCAAGATGTTCTTTGTTAAATATATGAATGAGTGAAGCTGGTTTCAGAAGGGATCGGGTGATTGACACTAAAATGAGCATTTATTGGGTTTTGACAATTCTCTTTTTTAAAACTAAATTAGCTAAAAATGTGTTTTAGGCTTGTAAATAAAGTAAAAATATCCAGGAGGAATCCATATAAAAGTCATATTAATTTTAAAGATGATTATTTTCATAGATTATAAATTAAAGGCAATTTTGTACTTGTGGGGTTGGAGTACAAACTGACCCTGATGCTTCCCAGAATGATTGATTTGACTGGAAACAAGAGGGTTTTAAGTACATATCAACAGTTTGAGAGCTCCCTTTTATCAGATGTGGACAAAATGGAATAAATATAGTAAAACTCCAACATCAGCGTAAGAGGCTACGACGCATCTCTCCTGTTAAAGTTGTATAGTATATTGTGCACCGTCCCGGGCTCAATAAATAAACTAAACTCAAAAGGAAACTTCTCAATAAAGTGTTTTTCATTCAAATCACAAAAGTGCAGTTTTTGTGATCACCCGTTTTCTTGGCCAGTGGCAATTGTGTTAAAGCCCGTTTATGGTGCAGATAAATAGATTTAACGTTATTTGTTTTGAGCAGCAAGTCAGTGCAAAACATGTCGACATAAAAGGAAGCAAAATGTAATGTTACTCAGAAGCAAGAGGTAGAACTTGGCGACACACCCCCTCAAAATAATATCTATTACCAAAAACATATCAAATCTAATCAAACAAACATATTTGTTTTCCCATAACTTTTGCAAACGGGTCTAATGTCATTCCTCCATAGACTTTGAAATACACAGATCAATCAGTTTATACATTGAGGAGTGGTAAATAAGTTTTATTCCATATGATTTATTGGTTACATTTGGCTAATAAAAAGTTTAATATTATAAAATGGCAATATAAAAATCATATAATGTTCGCTTTTTGAATCAGGTTTGCAAATGCATGAAATCCATCAGCACATAATGTATTGAGCTGATATTCTACTACAACACGCACATTTGCAGATTCATTTACGTTTGCTCGCACTTTGGCACTGGTCTGTACGCGCAAACCTTTACAAAAAAAAAACAGATTGCTAAAAATGAACTGTCTGCCAACTCTGCCCTGTAAAAAAAAGACAAGTTTCTGACCATGCCGCCGTCTGGACCTTCCCAATCCGCTCCAACTCCACTTCCACTTCCACCACTTCCACCACTTCCACCACTTCCACCTCCTCCGACACCTCCGTAATATCCATCGTCCATTGTGCTGTAAAAATACCAGTTCAAACTAAAACGCAGTTATTTAATTTAGGGCGATAAACGATGTGCAGCGTTAGCCTAGCTCCCGCTGCTAACATGCTAATAACAACAACCGTGAAAATGGCGACGCACGGACTGACGCACAGACCACGCCCCCAACGTAAAAGCAAGAATTTTATTTGACTATATTATTCATCAATTATTGCCCAAAAAAGACAAATTAAATTGTATTTATGATTTTATATACATGTAAATATTTTAGAAGTTGTTTGTACGCTTCTATGAATTTATTTTGTGTACATTTTAAAACATTGCATTTTCATACACTGGAATTTAAAAACAGTACAAATTGAATATTAAAGCATTGTGTTTGAAAAAACAAAATCATATTTATATTCAATGAATATTTTTACTTGGATGTAAAAAAAAAATAATCATTTAACATAATTCAAATTTAAAAAATCACAAATTCAGTATAAAATAAAAGCTTTGGTAATAAAAACCATACCTTCATACACTTGTTTAGCGCTGGAGAAAGGGTTTTATCTGCACAGTTCTCTTTTTAAAGGCAATTTCATATCGATTCCTAATTTAATAGTTTCTATTGTGATTTTATTGCAGCTTTTGTTTTGAGCACAAATTGTACACACAATTCTTACCTGCTTGGGCCACTTGCTAGAGACACTGCATGGTCAAATTGCAGGTCAGATTTTTTTGTAACCTTCCGTTTAACCTCGACTTAAAAGATGTTAATAAATGGAACATGTAAACTAGGGGGGAAAAAATATCTAATGGGGCTGAACAACTTGTGATTTGTTTTAAAATCAGGATTCAGAGTCTATATTCTAAATGCAGCAAGACCAAGAACATGAACAAGTAGAGAAGACCAAATACTAGAATCACTACAGAAAACTAAACAATTTTTGGGTACATGGGGACTGAATATGCTGTACCAAAATTGAAGTCTTTTCAAGTCTTCAAGATAATATTATTCTAAGTTTAAGTACAAAGCAGTGAGCCAGGAACTTAAGTCAAGAGTATAAAAGAATTTGGGGTGACTGTCTGGAAATTACATTAACTTATTATAAATCAGATGTTATTTAAAAGCCAAAACATGAAATAATGACTAAAATCTTGTATTTTCAAAAAGGACAACACAAAAATGAGAAAAATATATTTTGACATTTGTAGACCGACTTACAAGAGGAACTAAGTCTTTTACTCAACTCAATCTGGACAAATGTTTTATTATCCGACTGGTAATAAGTTTCACCTCCAATAATTTATTTTAACATTTACATCTTTATTGTTCCATCTCTTCAGTAACCGGTGAGTGACCCGGGAGTACCAAGCTAAAAAAGGAGTAACCCGTCGTTCTCTCTCTGTATCAACCAGACACAGAGAGAACATACAAACTCCACATAAAGTCACTGCGTATTTACCTTTCACTCGAGTTATTGAACATAGAAAGACTCCAGACAGACAGGAACAAACATTTTTTTTTATTTATAATGCAAACTGCAACATATGAATTATATTATTTACCCAAAGGAGCAGGAGAAAGGTCCTATACCCATGGCATTAGTCACACTGTGTTAATCTAAGTCCAACAAACATAGTTCCCGTTCTGAGTTTGAAAGGAAATCCACCCTCAAACGAAATGTACATTCCTTAAGATGCAGGACAAAAGTCGTCGCTCCATCTTCCGTTCCAACGTCGCGATCTCCACAGACAGCGCAAAGAAAACCCTGACTTCAAAACTGGATCAGAAACTTTTAAGGGGCTAGGAAAAATATTAGTGCAAACTTTATGCACGATCGGTCACTACTTTTTAAAAACGTCATACAGGTAGTGTTAACAAATTCACCCAAATCGTTAAATATCAAATAATTGATAAAGTTAATTTCATTTTAGGGTGTTTTAGACAAAGGCCTCTCAAGTAATTGTTAGCTTAACTGAACAGCTCAGTTATTGCAAGGATAAATAATATTTACAAGAGAAAAAGGAAAAAAGTTCATATATTGATTTGAAAATAAAAATAAAGACCAAAATATTTTTTTAAAAAGACCTCAAACTTTTTTGGTTCAAAAGTTCAAAAAAGCGCTGCAAACACCCCTCTTGCCTTTCTGTACATCGAGTCTCGGAAAGTTAAAGAGGAAAGGGTTAGTTGATTGTACGGCTAAAAAAAATAAAAATAAAAAAATAAAAAAAAAGGAAAAAAATTGCCGGGAAGGAGACAAAATACAGTGATATAGAGAGGAGTCTGTTGTGGAAAAGTCTTGAAGTAGCACCATGTTCACAGCAGGGGGCGCACATGGGGTAGAGGGGTGAGAGTTGTGAGAGAGTTCATTTGCCCTGGTCGTAGTCGGGTTGTGTGCAGCTTATACAGATATAGTCCTCGCTCTCGGCCCGTTCTGACGACAAACCCACGCACACCTGATGGAACCACTGATTACAGCTGCCGTCGCACTGCACCCAGTTCACCTGCGAAACAGGACATGTGATTATTACTGCGCCCAGTTCACCTGCGAAACAGCACATGTGATTATTACTGCGCCCAGTTCACCTGCGAAACAGCACATGTTGATTATTACTGCGCCCAGTTCACCTGCGAACAGACAATGTGATTATTACTGCGCCCAGTTCACTCTGCGAAACAGCACATGTGATTATTACTGCCCAGTTCACCTGCGGAACAGCATGTGATTATTACCCCAGTTCACCTGCGAAAACATGTGATTATTACTGCGCCCAGTTCACCTGCGCGAAACAGCGATTGTGATTATTACTGCGCCCAGTTCACCTGCGGAACAGACTCATGTGATTAATTACTGCACCCAGTTTCATCTGCGAAACAGGACATGTGATTATTACTAGCGCCAGTTCACCTGCGAACAGCACATGTGATTATTACTGCGCCCAGTTCACCTGCGAAACAGCACATGTGATTATTTACTGCATCGAGTTCACTGCGGAAACAGCACATGTGATTATTACTACACCCAGTTCACCTGCGGAACAGCACATGTGATTATTACTACACCCAGTTCACCTGCGGAACAGCACATGTGATTATTACTTCGCCAGTTCAACCTGCGGAACAGCACATGTGATTATCATAGATGGTATTTTAACAACCTAACGAACCTTTTAACAAGAGTCTTTTCTCTAAGTGAAGAAAAGTCACACACAAAAATCAGGAAAAATGTTTTTTACAGTATATACAGTAAGTGTATGTATAATGTATATGTATTTAAAAGGTGCACAGAATAACCCCCACCTGCTTGTCTCCATGGAGATGGACAAGTTCAATGCAATACTATGGAACCTTCCAGACAAATTTCTATGATATGGAAGCCCACAGGTACATAAAAGTAAAAGCCTCACAGGAAGTAGATAATAATATATTTTTTTTATTATTATTATTATTATTATTATTATTATTATTATTATTATTATTATTATTATTATTATTATTATTATTATTATTATTATTATTATTATTATTATTATTATTAATAATAATAATAATAATAACAATAATATTATTATTAATATTATTATTATTATCATTATTATCATCATCATTATCATCATTATTATCATCATTATCATTATTATTTATTCTTTATTATTATCATCATTGATTATTTATTAATAATATTAATACCTTTTTTTGTGCCTTTTTGTACAATGGAGACAAGCAAGTGGCAGACAGAATAGTGCACCGTTTACATTTCTTCTAAAGCACATTCTGACTCAACATGTCGCCCATCATACAGTCATCACATGCGCCGTCATAAGCGTGTACCTCGTCTCCCTCCGGCTCCCTGCACCACGGCGCTGCGCACAGGGAGTAATCCTCCTCAGACTCAGACGGAGCAGGATCAGAAGTGTCAGCCGGGGAACAGCTGCTCCTCCGGCTCTCCTCTATTCTCTTCTCTCTCCTTTCCCCTCGCCGCTCTTCTCGCCGCTCCTCTCGTCGTTCTTTACTCCTCTTCGACTTCTTTTTACGAGATTTCTTGGCCTTTTCGCTGAGCTGAGAGTCAGAACTGTCCTTGCGCTTTTTGGTCCGTTTGCTCTGGCCGTTTTCTCCATTCTGTAACAATGCACAAATGACTCTATTTTACTACATTATTATAGGTAAGTTTTCTAAATGCTAATTTCTACCAATATCTCCATATGGCCATAACCAAACAACAGCCACTCTACATTTGTGCAACGTTAGCAAATGCTAGTTTTTAACAATACATTACACCTAACCCTAATTTAAATCCTAACCTTAACAAGATTGAGAAAGTAGACACAGGTATTTTAGTTAAGGTTCATGCTTTTGATCAGGTTCAGCAACACAACTGCATCGGGAAAAGAAAGACGGCTGTAATTGCAAACATAACTCTCGTTTTATCATTCATTCATTATTGAGAATGGTTTAACATTTTTGCCGCGCATCTAGATTCGGACGTGATTTACCGTAAACACCTTGCTCGTCGTCGCATTACCACACATCAAGTCCAGCTGGTGTCCTACCTTCCCGTGCTTGTGGTGATGCTCCCTCTCGGGGCTGTGCTGTGGTGACGGTGTGGGCGGTGGGCTCAGTTTGTACAGTAAATATCTGTGAAGCTGCTCCGTCTCTGGCAGAGTCACCTGCAGCAGGAAGCCCTCCACCAGCAGCTCGTCCAACTCCGACGGAAGAGCTGCAAAAGAACGGCGAGAAAACAGGTCTGAGCAAGGTTACGGTTTCCTTTTGAAGAGACTGTCCTTCAGAGAGAAGTTTCATCACACTTTTCAGTTATTCAATACTTTATTACTTACTGTATGTATTATTTGCCAACTAAAATGTCATTATACTTTTTACCCGGCGCGGTTAGAGCCTACTGCTCTAACAAATACGATATCCAGAGTTTTACATGGAAAATTTACTGTACATCTTTGAGTGAGCAAAATTATTTACTTTGAAAAATAACAGAACCGGTTCCTACCAAGTGACTCAAGACAGAATGATGTCTGCACTCACCATAAAGTGGAATAGAGGCGTGCTCTGAGTAGAACGGTGAACCGTGTCGTTCCCAGTCTGAACGTGAAGGCAACCGGTGGCTCCCTCGCCCCTGAAACAGGAAAACATAAACAGTCAAATAACCACAGTTAAATGTCACAAATGCAGCCAAAACGGGCCACTATCCCCCGTATAGTTTACCTTCCCCAGTCGCTCGAGCAGCCCCTCGGAGCAGGCCTGTTGGACCTTGTGCTGCCATCGCACCGTCCTCTCGATCAGAAACCGGAGCGCGTCCCCTTCGGGCAGCCGCACCCTGATCCTCTGCAGCGACGCCAACAGCGGCAGCACTTTGTCCAGCGGAGGTTTCCTGGACCTCTGACAGAGCGGGCAGAACCAGGCCCGCTCGTGCTCCTCCTCGGGCAGCTCGGCCTGAACGCAGCCGCAGTGGAACAGCTCTCGGCACAGCTCGCACCGCACCATGGCTCCAGACGCCGGCTTCTGGCACACGCAAACGCCCAGAGAACCGCAGTCTTCCGCCGTGGAAAGCCGCGACTCGTTCGACGTGCGGAGAGCCAAGAGCAGCTCCATCTCCGTGTGGTGGACTTCTGCCAGAGTCGCCATCTGAAAGAAGACGACAACGCGGTTAAATGTGAGGTTTGATTGTTGTTGCGTCGTTGACAGGCAGAACCTGTCGGCGGGGGGTCTGCCAGCTAAGTACAGGAATAAAATAGTAAACAGTGCCCCTCATTTACTCATTTATACTCTTATATAGACCTAGTTTTCTGGACAAGTGAAGACTGCCACAGACTAGAGTTTTGGAGTCTTCAACCACTTTCAAATGCGAGAAACTAGAGCAGCCCACAGACATGAGGTATTACTTTATAATTTTCAGTCCAGTTCAAAAATGTAGTGGAGTGCAAAGTATAATTCTTAAGGTTTTTGAGTGTGTTTAAAACAAGTGTTTGAGGGCAGCACACGGGCTAAATAAAGAGACTCCGGACACTCACGGCAGAAGCAGAGTCTTTGCTTTCAGAAAGAGCCTTTTCCACGTCGCACACAGAGTCCAGCCTCGAGGGGCTCCGTTTACTCAGCGGTGACGCTTCTTTTCCTTTTTTAGACTTTGACCTGAGGAGACCAGGGCCCACATCACAGCGAGGACACAGGACCTGCAACACAAACGATTTTTGGAGAAAATGTGATTATTGCAACATTCACAGGCTCGTCCTTGTTCCAGATGTTACGCTGTGAAAATGGATCATCTAACCTTGCCTAAAATGGTAATGTCAGGGACCGATAACGCTAAGGGAAATCACCGTTTTTGAAAGAAATATCCAAACGTATAATCAGAAATGTTAAAACGCATTAGTATTTGTTTGGGATTGGCTCAAACTTGTCATATTAATCTTGAATCTTAAAGTCAACCATGGCAATACTTTCTGAAGCCATTGTTAAAATATATTACACCTAAATTCATCCGTGCCGACACAGAGGATGATGACCTTTGTGCCAGTTTTTGTTTCATGTGGACAGGCTCGGTAATTACAGAGATATGAACTATAAACCAGGACAAATCTGCAATCTGACATGAATTTTTAATATTTTTTTTGTATATATTTGCCATTTGTAGTTTAAAAAGCACAATGGAAAAGATCAGTCAAACATTAGAGACACAAACAGATGAACAAACGAGGCAGATTAAGTTGTTTTCACACATGAGAGTGTGGCCCCAGAGGTCGTTTTGTTTTCTCCACTTTTGGTTCAGTCCTGTTCACACATGCCGCTCCTCATTCTCCCCAAACACTACACATGAGCCACATGAGACGTGATCAGCTGACCAGCACCACCACTCATCTCCATGACAACAGGCTTCAAAGCACATCCCCCAGTGCTGTACGCGCTGGTCTTTTGGTAACTGCACCGTGGGAGCGATGGTGGCAGACAAATGCTGCAGAGGCAGAAGTGATGCAACATTGAGGCATTCTGCCTTCGTCAGACGCAGGTTTCAAACGGCGGCTCAGCAGAACCCATACATATATATATATTGAATATATACGACCCAATAAACTTTTACCCTTACAGTGTTTAGGTCGGCCCGAGGTCGGCCACTTTCACACGGTTCTTTCCCCCCTCCAGAATACAGGGATTTCTCAGAGCGGCCCCGTGTTCACACTGGGAAAATCACACCGTTCTAAAGCTGCTTTACGTAGACTTTACTGGTTGTGGTTTATTTAGAGGTTTGTAACATAGATCGTTTTCACATTAAGAAACATTTTAAAAGACTGAAATAAGATTAAAAAGATCAAGTTGCTAAAAAAAAAAAAGAGTGAAGTGCTAGATCAAAGTACTTGTGCTAAAACCTTCTTATCAAGATTAAGCAAAGATGTCTTACATTTAACAGAGCGATATCTGTCTCGGGATTATGCAATGTTGTGACTCAAAACTAAAGCTCTATGTATTTATACACATTAATTTTCGCTCCGTAGACCCCTGTGCTCACCTCGAGCAGAGAGTAGTGAGAGTTGCGGAGGAGGAAGGTCTTGGCGGCGCTCTCCTTCCACGTCTGAACGTCACTGACCAAAGCCTCCAGACGACTCAGAGGCTCCAGTTTCACCGGGATCGAGTCGGCTCTCTGCACCAGCTCCAACAGGTTCTCCAGCACCGGGATACGACCGCCCAGCTGTAGAAACAATCAAACAGATATTTGGAAAACAAAATCGTTTCACGGTATTTTGTAACACCGTGGAGACAGTATTAAAACCAGGGAAAATACCAAGAGCCAGTGGTGAAAGAATGACATTTTGTTACTTAAAAGTACAAATATTATGTGTTGTTATCAGCTCTTGAGTACCTTTACTTTGGCATCTATCGTTTTAGAACAAAATATTTTTATAACAAACAAAATTACATTTGGATCCCATGGGACTAATTTGAGGCCCCATCTCCTGGCTGCTGAGGGAATTACACAGCGGTAAAAAAAAAAAAAAAAAAAAAGTCAACACATTTCAAGCTGGCCTCTCGCTTCCGGGTCTCGGCACTCAGATGTACTGATCGTGATTAGACTGGAGAAATCCCACGAACGGACTCTGGAGATGATTTATGGACTTTAACATCAGAGAAGACGTCACGGAACAAGCAAAAACGTCAGTCACGAAGGGGAGAGGGGAGGAGGGGAGAAGATATTCTAACCAGGATTCATTAAACTAGAATGAATGAAACTAAAACGCAACTAGGCATGTTTTTAATGAGCTCAAAGTAAATTTTCCTTTAAGTTACGAATCGATACTTTAAACATTTACTTTTGTACTTTCTTACTTTCCACCACTGCAAATAACTCATCACTATTACGTATTTTGGTGTTCATAAATTGAGATGAACGAGGCACTGTCTTCAAAACTGTTATTCCATTTGACTTGTTCTGTTTGCTTTTGGTTTGTTATAATTTTGTGTTATATAAAAATAATTTAAAAAAAAAAGATGATCACTATCGTCCCTGGCCCTTCACACTTCGTACCTGCAGCGCCTCGGCCTCCTGCAGCCAGCCCTTTGCTCGCTCCACGACGTCCTTCAGCTCCAGACAGTTGGGCAGAAAAGCAGGGATGTTCTCCACCTCCTGCAGCGCCGCGTCCAGCGCCTCGACGCTCTGGAACGGCCTGGAATCACACGAGCTTCGTCAATGAGGTCTCGTCAAAATTGGTAATAAAAAACTGTAAACACAGCTCATGATGTCAGATTTTGTTCATTGTAAACCGTCATATGGATCCAAAATGACAATGATAATAGAAACATCATAGACTTCCTGTTCAAAACTGTAGAACTGAGTGACACTTCGGCGTAACAAGCAGCAGAACGTGCATGAATCAAAGTAAACACTGATGAGGTCAATGAAGAGGTCACACAGAGATTATAAAATAGGTCTCCTTTAAGTGACGGGGGGAAACTGGGCCACCCAATGAAACCTTGGCAGTCTCTGATGATACTTTATTAATTTTCTGTTTGTAAACTGATGTGTTCCCCCAATCAACCGACCTTTCCTGGTCTAAGAATTGAACTGACGACCTTCTCCCCGAGCAGCTGCAGACCACTGTTACAGCTAATCATCTAATGTGCAAAAAGCTGTTTAGAAAATGAGAGCTAGTGCCTGGACAGAAACATGTTCCTCTTTCTTTTGAGTCCTTGTCTCCTGACCTGTTCTCCATGAGCCCCAGCGCTCGCTCCTCCCACTGCTCCGACACCGTCAGCAGCTCCTGAAGCCGAGCCATGGCCTTCTCCACGGAGCCGTGCGGAGCCAGACCCACGCCCTGGTCGATCAGTCTCCTCATGGTGTCCAGGCACAGGGCCTCGGGCTGCGAGCTCTCCTGCGCCACAGCCTCCAGCCAACGCGCCTGCTCCAGCCGCTCCCGGAGCACAGGCCGCTGGGGCAGGTCTACGTCCAGGCCCAGGCTCAGGTCCAGCAGGTCCTGCAGGTCCGAGGGGCTGGGAGACTCGTCAGACAGAAGCCGCTCACTGCGCTGCTCGAAGTCCTCCACACGAGTCAGCAGGTCCTGAAGGAGAGGGGCATTTAACACCAGAGGCACGAATGCAGTTTCAAGGACACATTATGCAGTATTTGTTCTGTTATTGGCCTTTAAACACATTTACTTTGGTATTTAAGGTTCAAAGTGTAATCTAAGAATAGAAAATACACATTACTTTCCATCATCAGCGCTCTCTAAACTGGGATTTGGTGTTAGCAGGACATCTACTGGCAGCAGTGAGAATTATCATGGATATTTAAAATGCTAATGTAAAAAAACGCAATTGTAATGAATGAGATTTAACTGCAGAAATACTCAGAACGAGTCTGGTGATGATTTATGGACATGAAAACAACACGAGGGACACGTCTCATGAGGCTCACAGCAAGAAAACATCGTAAACAGGATTAAGGAAACAAGCGTGAAGTAAAAATACAACTCCAAGTATGTTTTTTATGAAAGGGAACTAAGTTATTACACGGTTAAAAGCTCATAAAAGTTAAATTAGCAAAATAAGTGTCCTTAAAAGGTCCTTAAACATGTTTTAAATGGAAAAACTAACATTCGGACTTGGTTTGAAAATGGATACATTTGTTTTTGACTCCGTGTGCCTCGACTTTCTTTAGACGTCTTTCTTTTATGGTTTGCTTTGGTCTCTTGTGTTCTCTCTGGTCTTGTTCTGTTTCTTGTGTTTTTACATTTAGAAAATGTATTAAATATATATACATACATACACACACACACACACATTTTTTAAATAAATAATAATACAAAATAATAATAAAATAATAATAATAATATAATAATAATAATAATAATAATAATAATAATAATAATAATAATGTTTTGAAGTTGGGTGGTGGTGAAAATATTCAGAAAAAAAAAACATAACATAAAAAAGGTACATGATACAATAATGTAACTGAAGTCATGAAAAAGGGAAAGTCACATGTGGATTGTATTGCAACATAAAAAAAAGACTGTATTTTTGCATGTATAATTGTGCTTCTGCGTCACCATTTTAAAAGACAATAAAGACCCTGTTCTTTTCACACAAATGTACTCAAACGCACCCTGAGCAGCGGGGCCTGTCGGATGTTGCAGGGCAGAGCGTCCAACTGTCGAACGAACGACCGCAGCTCCTCCACCGTCAGCTCGTTCTGGCTCTGAGATTTACCGCCGCAAGAACGGTACCTGCAAAAGACACAAGTCATCAAGACAGAAGAGAAATATTCAACAAACGTATATTAAAATAACCATAGATTCATGCGCTTTTAATGAATTAACGTGACCGACACGCACAGGTTCGTTTGTCCACTCTGAATAACGAGTTACTTGAAAATGTTGTGTGCATTACAGAAAACATATACATAACATTGGGGTTTTCCTGTTTGTTTTAGTGACAATGATCAGAAAATACTTTGTAAATCCAAGTAAAACACATTTTAATAAACAAATAATAAAATAATTGCTGACCACGTGTTATGTCAGGTCAGCGTTATGTCATCTGGACAACATAAACCAACGCTTTTAAGCCAAAAGATGATTTAGCACAGAAACTGAGATATTATTGAATCAAAATATCAACGAATGATAAACAATTTGTGATTCAATGATAACAAAATAAAAAAAATATTCTCTATTTAGACGTGATCCCTCTGTTTTTACCTGCATCTTGTTAAAAAATCTCAAAGTATAAAAGATAATATCATTAATTCGATATGTCGCCCACCTTTATTTGAGTGTTCAGACGCAGTTTATTATTATTATTATTACTAACGTTATCATTTGTATTGTTTTAAGTTCATTATTGACCTGGTTTGCCGCTTGCCGTTGAGAAGCTGCTGAGCCGTCGCAGCCACTTTGTCGGCCTCGGCGGCGATGGTCTTCAGCTGCTCCTGGAGGTTTTTGTCGGGAAAAGCGCCCATCTCTGCCAGCTCCACAAGACCGTGCAGCTCCTCCAGGCCTGAGGGGAACGAGGGAGTTTAACACAACACGCAAAATCAAAATGGAAAAAAGTTCTGTCGTGGCATCAAAAACGCTCGTACTCCTCTTGTTGCCTTCCTTCTTCTCCACGATCTCCGTTGCGTCTCGGAGCCAGTTCTTGTAGGACTCGGCTCGATGCTTCACTCCTGCCATCAGCGGGTAAAGCTCTTCCAGTGTGAACTTGTAACTGGAGTAAAAGAACATGACGTACGATGAATATTTACAGTGCAACAAGAGTATAGCGCTACTACTGTCTTTGATTAAGATCTGCCTCAATTTAGCGCTTTTAAATCTGGTCTTAAATTCAACAATTCATCAATTCATGTGAGTGTTTTGAGTTATTTATGGGAGTTTTATCTTTTATTGCCGTGTGTATTTAACTGTTATACTTATATTTAACTGTTGTTCATTTATGGCATTCAGTTATTGCGACACGTGTCGATTATGATTTTGAGAGCAATGGTTCCTTGAACGCAGGACCAGATTACGTAAATAGAGAACAGACAATTGTGATTATTCAGGTCACAATATAATCATAACAACTAAAAAAGTATCATCGTGACTATTTTGGAAGCTAAATTAAGTCATTTCAATTAAATCTGCACTCCAAAAGTGTTCATTATGTGGCTGTTTATGTCACAAAAACTTGACTTTTCCAAAAGTATGTGACCAACTTTCTGAAGTCAAACTTTCTGAATGCAAAAGTAAAGTATTAGTGAAATCCTTAATGATCTTTTATTCTTTGTTGAAAATCATTCTCATTGTGAATACTTATATTGTGATGTTTCTCTTCACAATAATAGAAAAGGTCTTTGATTGGTTTGAAAACTCACTACAGTGTGAGGGCGTCCGTGGGGCATTGGCACAGCTGCTGCACATGGTACAGACACACCATCTTCTTGGGGCAGCAGTCGCAGGTGAGTCCCGACAGGAAACAGGTGGTGAGGCATCGGGTGCACTGGCGCTCCTCGTCTGGGAGCAGCTCGAAGTCCACCTGCCGCGAGCGCACGACTCCCTGAGGAGACGCAGACAACAAAGAGTGTGAGGAAGGGCTGACGGGGGAGTAACGGGGGAGTAACGGAGGAGCGACGGAATAGGGATGAAGGGGGAGCGACGGAGGAAAGGGCTGAAGGGGGAGCGAAGGAGGAGCGACGGACGGAATAGGGATGAAGGGGGAGCGACGGGGGAGCGACGGAGGAAAGGGCTGAAGGGGGAGCGACGGGGAAGCAACAGGGAAGCAACAGGGTAAAATGGCTGACAGGGGAGCGACGGGAGAGAAGGGCTGAAGGGGGAGCGACGGGGAAAAGGGCTGAAGAGGGAGCGACAGAGGAGAGACGGGGAAAGGGCTGAAGAGGGAGCGACGGGGGGAAGGGCTGAAGAGGGAGCGACAGAGGAGAGACGGGGGGAAAGGGCTGAAGGGGGCGACGGAGGAGAGACGGGGAAAGGGCTGAAGAGGGAGCGACGGAGGAGAGACGGGGGAAAGGGCTGAAGGGGGAGCGACGGGAGGAAAGGGCTGAAGGGCAGCGACGGGGGGAAAGGGCTGAAGGTGCAGCGACGGGGGAAAGGGCTGAAGGGGGAGCGACGGGGGAAAGGGCTGAAGGGGGAGCGACGGAGGAGAGACGGGGGAAAGGGCTGAAGGGGGAGCGACGGGGGCAGCGACGGGGGGGGAAAGGGCTGAAGGGGCAGCGACGGGGGGAAAGGGCTTAAGGATTTTAAAATGTGTGACAGCGATCAGGAACATCAAAAAAGGATTTGCTGCTTGAATCTCACCAGTTTAGTGATCTTCTTCCTGAGCTCCTCCTCCTCCTGGACCATGTCTTGGACTTCTTTGGTCAAAAGTGAGGCCAGATTCACCTCGATGGTGGCGGCCTTCACTGCCATGTTACAGACCATTTCATCGTGAGAGAAAACGCAGTATCTGCTCAGCTGCCGGTAATGCTGGATGCAGCTGCGCCCAATCGGCATCTGGAGGAAAGGGACCAGTTTAGAGCGATATACGCGCGTATAACTGAATACTACTACTTCTGATCTGAGCATGACCAGGTTTTAACTACATTTTGAGTCTTTCAAGGCGCATCTTCTTACCCAGTCCATGGTGCAGAAGTTGACGGCTTCAGCGAAGTTGAAGCCCTGGTTGAATCCGCTGTGATACGCTCTGGGGAAAGTGATCACAAACTCTCCTGCGCACTGGTTTGTCCGAAAGATCTGGAACGAGTTCACATACAAACCTCAGTCTAACTTCTGAAACCATCTCTATAAATGACTCACAAAACTGAGCTGCTTTGTAAGTAAACCAGTGTCGGAAAACAGCATAAATCTGGAGTAAAACATAGTGTAGTTTAGGTTTGAACTCACCGGGACGCCGTGGTTCATGAGCGTGTTGGGGTTCATGATGGTGACCAGCTGATGCAGCAGGTCAGGCTGACATTCAAACAGCTCCGGGGCCAGTTTCTTCATCACAGACTCCAGAAGTTCAGCCGCGTAACCAGGCGCGCCGTACCACGTCTTGGGCTCACCCCTGAAACGTGGACAAACTCACTCACACACTGGACCTTTAACACACGGTTTAGGAGAACATACAAGGACCTTTAACACACCGTTTAGGAGAACATACGAGGCCCTTTAACACACTGTTTAGGAGAACATACGAGGCCCTTTAACAAACTGTTTTGGAGAACATACGAGGCCCTTTAACACACTGTTTAGGAGAACATACGAGGCCCTTTAACAAACTGTTTTGGAGAACATACGAGGCCCTTTAGTACACTGTTTTGGAGAACATACGAGGCCCTTTAACACACCGTTTAGGAGAACATATATGGCCCTTTAACACACGGTTTAGGAGAACATACGAGGCCCTTTAACACACCGTTTAGGAGAACATGTGTGGACCTTTAACACACCGTTTAGGAGAAAATATATGGCCCTTTAACACACGGTTTAGGAGAACATACGAGGCCCTTTAACACACTGTTTTGGAGAACATACAAGGCCCTTTAACACACCGTTTAGGAGAACATACGAGGCCCTTTAACACACCGTTTAGGAGAACAGACCTTTGATGAGAAGCTATAATATGCGTTTACCAGTGCAGGTAGTTGATGGAGTAGCTCCAGTGGTCCTCGATGTGCCAGCAGAAGGAGGAGAAGCACATGCCCACGTAGAGCCAGGGCAGCTTCATGCCGCAGATGTCTGCCGTGATGTGGGTCAGCACCGAGGCGTCGAGCACCGGCATGTTGTTCAGGTTCCAGCCGCTGGTCAGGTAATGCTGAAGGAGAAAGATCATTTACACACACACGAGACGAGGAGACCGAACCATGACATGATAATAATTGCAGTTTAATGTATTTATTCTAAAGAGTGTAGCTATTACATTTACATTGTACTTTTGAAAATCTGTCAAGACAATTCAATACCTCGTCCTCTGGAGTGACCTGGAAGTGCCCGTTCTTCACCGGAAACCCGCTGCCGAACTCCTTGGAGGCGATGTCCGCTCCGTACTCCACCGTCACGTCGTCCTCGATCGAGCTCACCAGACGCCAAAACTCCTTCTCCACCAGCTCCGTCGGAACCATCTACAGGAGAACCAGGAGAACAAGAAGAAATTAAAAACACAGATTCATTCAAGGATTTTATGTGGAAACGACAACCAGTCAGATTTGTTCTATCGTTTCATTTATTCAACTTGCATCCATAGTTTTGTTGTTGTTGTATTGAACATGTCAAAAAGTGTCCTAAATATGTGCAATTTTAGCACTTTGTATACTTAAAATGCCCTATTTGTATATGAAAACATTACATAAGATTGTTATTATAACCAAGAAATCAAACAGAGAGACCACCATTATAAACCTTATAAAGAAATATTTATTAATGCTTATAAATCAGAACTTTCAATGGGAATAATATCTAAACTATATAAAAGTATTAACAATTTGGACAACCACACTACTAATGACATAAAAACCAAATGGGAAAGAGAAGGTAACTTTATTTTGACAGACGAAGAATGGGAAAATACGTGCAAGTCTCAGCGAACCACCACAAAATCACACGTTTGTTGTTGGAAAAATGTGTTTAACAAAGTGCTAAGTGTTGGAGAAACCGTGGCGGCCAGGAGGCAAACTACAGACTATTTTTGTGACATTGCCATTCCATTTGATTTCAAGAACTACGCATTAGGGCCTTCAAACTCCTGCCACGGACACGGTAAATGGATACCTATGGAGCCAACGCGAAAAGGCCATCGTCTATCGCTCTCTGGTCGTGCTCTACGTTCTGTGAAGACGTTTCAAAATGACATCTCTAAATTTGAGGATTCGCCCGCCGCGTCCCGCCTTAAATCAAAGCCCATTTTTGACACATTTGGGCCGCAGCGCGACTCGTGCAAACGCAGGAGCACTCACGTGAACCGGCATGTTGAAGTAGTCCGACTTGAACGAATCGGCCATGTCTCCAAAGGCTTGCAGAGTGTAGCTCCGGCTGGCCTGCTCGAACCCGAACGCGGCTTGGGGCTTCCCACATTCCTGCGGAACGGAAAGATAAAAAAACGATAAGTCGATGTCGTACGGGACGTCCTTTGCAACTGCCGGGCGGAGGAGTTCACTTCTCATCCAATCCACGTGTCATAGGCAAACGCGGTGAAGAAAATGCAGCACAAATACGCGTTAAAAAATACACTACGAATACAAATAATAGTTCTATTTAACTCAAAAAGTCTGCATTTGAAGCAATCAAAAAAGGCAAATCAAATGAGAGCAATTGTTTGAAATGAATAAAAGGGTAAAATCATTAATAAATAAAAAACACAGACGTCCACACAATTTACACTGTGTTAAAAGTGTGTCTTATTCATCATCTTTAGTTTAACCTTTAATCAAATAAAACTAGTAACACATCACGTCATTTATGAAAACAAATTAGACGCAATTTTGGTTTGAGCCCGTTTTAACCCGGATAAAAGACTCTTATGGTTCTGTATTGAGCCGAAACAAGTCAAATCGACTGATCTCAACTAATCGATTATTGAGATTATCGTAAACTAATTCAGGAATTGAATAATCGTTATCTGAATCTATGCACAAACTTTAAAACATACCGTGATGTGCTGAGAGAGGGGAGGATTTTTGGTTCAGACAAAGCGAGAATAACACTAAAAAACCCGACACTTTAGAGAACATTTAGTGTTTGATTTAAAAACCCATTTTGTCTGCAAATATATTTTATCAGATTTTACTTTAAAACATTTCTATTCACTGGCCTTTTGCGATCTAAACAACTACTCAACTAATCGAAGAGTGAAATACTCATTAGTTGCAAGCGTTATTTCTGTTCTATTCTTGGTTGAGTCCAGGTTTAGTCCACAATTGGATCAGTCTCACAAAAACTACACCGCAGACGCATAGTTTGCTGGCTGATCCAGGTGCCAGACAGGGCGTGGCCTTTGCTCCCAATTATCCGTCTGCGCGCTCTCTCAGAGGGGCTTCGGAGGCGCGTCCTCCAGGGGGCGGCGCGTTCACCTGAACGAGGCACTTGGGGCACCTCCAGTCTCCTCGCGGGATCTCCGGCAGCGGCGGGATGAGGCAGAACGTGTGGTAGCTGTCGTCGCAGCCGTCGCACAGGAGCAGTCGGTCCTCGGCGTTTCCCTGCCCGCAGACCAGGCACATGTACTGGTCCACCTGCAGACGCACAAGGCGCTTAGAGACCGCTTTTCGACAGATCTACTCAGGTTTATACCGTTTTTAAGCAGAGGTCATAACTTTCAGGGGTCAAAGCGCAGTTTAAACCTCAAAAGAATTATATTATAGTACTTCAAACAATAATATATATTTTTTGTGACTCATTTTTACCATTTCATTATTATAAACCTCTTGCTCTCAGTGATAATGTAGTAAAAAAACAGCCAATTGTTTTAAAAGTTTGTTAAGACAAAAACAAAGCCTCTCAAATCAAGATCAAATATTCCATTGTTTTTTGCACAACGTCCCTTTATAAACTATTTATGAGACGTTAATAAGCACTTAATAGCATTGGTACAAACATTAGAATACCTCATGAACATTAATGAGCCTTTAACAAAAACATGTGTTACTAAACGGTACAAAATGTTTGTAAGAATGTTTATCAAACTATTTTCAATAACTAAGTGATAAATAGAAATGGGCAGATATGGATTTTTTTAGCCGATACCGATATCAAATATTTGCTGATACTGGTATTTAGAATTTAAAATACATAGTAAGGCACACAAATGTTATTTATTCATAAGTGAAAAGTTAATATATGAACTTTGCTTCAACTTAAAAAATTGCAGCAGCAGAAAAAAATTGCTGAATTTGTTGTAGTAAATAAATGGTATTTTTTATTTTTTTTAAACCCTAAATGCTTTTCTATTATAATTTTTACTCATTAGTCTGCACCGGTCAGCACCAAATACCAGCAGTTTTTCTAAATATCGGCCGATACGGAACCGATATATCGCCCATCCCTAGTGATAAATTGAAAATGTCATAAGTGCTCAAACGCATAACTAGTGCTTATTAAAACAAAGTTTACTATGGAAGCTTATTTGAAATATTGTCATTTTTTGAATGTGTGACTCTTTGACAAGTGCCATTTATTGATTTAAAACTAGAGTTAACTTTTCGTCCACATTTCCTTAATAAACGCGGATCAAATTCCCAATGATTGGCCGTTTGTGACAGCTCAAACTGCCCGGGTCAAACCTCCGTGGCCCCTCGGCTCCAGATCGAGGCCCCGGTCCGACTGGCCTTTTGAGCGTGTTTTGCGCCGAGCGTAAACTTGCTTTATTTGACGGTTTGTTGATGGTGTTCAAAGCGGCTTCGGCGATCTCGGTCGGTTCCGCCGGCTCCTCCTTTATCTCAGTCACTGCCATTCGCGCTGAAAGAAAAATATAGAGAGTTTATTTACTTCATATTGACCATTTTTTTCATCAACAGCCACAAAATAAACCAATACGGAAAAAGAAACAGTAACTAAAGAAATCGATTTTGCATGCGTTTTTCCAGGTCATTTTGGAAAGAACTGAAAATGAATGGTTCCGACTTTGTAATTATTAAAATGAACTCTCAAAAACAAGTCTGTGTAATCCCTCATTTGTCCATGAACTCTTAAACTGTATCCAAAATCCCAGCGTTCGAATAGTCGGTAAAATTCATTACGGCTTGTGTGGACAGAGACATTTTCTTACTCGGTTCTCGTTTGACTGGGAAAGTTCCCATCCTCCTCATCCTCAGAGCCGGACGAGCATCACAGACCTCTCCTGGTTCAATTTTGATTTTCTGCAATAAATGAAGGATTAAATATGTTATAAAGATACAAGTACAGCATGCAACAAAGCCATTACATCTTAAATAATAATAATTTAACTAAATATGTATAAATATCGTTAGCACCATAAGAACGACATTTTGGTTGTTTGGTCGACTAAGACGCCATTGACCGACTAAACGTTGTATGTATGTATGTATGTATGTGTGTCTTTCAGAGTACCACGTGATCTAAACCCAGACTATATCAGGTTTAGGCTAAACATGGTGTAAAATGAGACTAAACTAAAATAAGACAGGACCACAGCCGAACAGAGAGAGAAGTGGGAGTTTCATCTGCCGTTGAACACTTAAAACGCGCTGCGTTTACAAGTAGTTTTCTGTAAAAAAAATATTGGTAATTGTTTGAATTTCTGTGCTCCTTTGGTGCTGTCAGGAGGGACGTGACGATCTGCCACGATCTTCAGCGGAACAAAGCGAAAATGACTACATTTCCCATGATGCTTTGTGCCGCTGTTTGAGCCAATAGGATCGCACACTACGCACGGACGGAACGGTGTTTGTAAAAAAAAAAAACGACAGATAGATTAGAGAAGAAAGACGAGCAGAGACCCAGATTTTATGTTTTTATATATTTTTTTCATTATTCCACCAGTTCACAGTGTAGCTTCTTCTTGACATAATGTGAATTTGGCACTTTAGAAAACTAATCACTGAACAATTAATGAGAATAATAGGATAATATGGCTATTATGATTATTTTTTATGATGATGATTATTTTTATTATATCATTTTTTTTTTAGGATTTTTTTTTTTTTCATGATTTTCTTTTAAAACATTTTTTTAATTTGTATTATTATTATTTTTATTTAAGTTTAGGATTATTATTGGTATTATTATAATGTAATTTTTTATTTGCGATTATGATTATCAAGCAAAACCTCAATCTTTCCTTTGATAAAACTGCGAGCCTTCCCACAACATCACGATCAATATACCGTGAGTTTTAGACCGCAATAACGCCGCTAGATTGGCAGAAGGTCACACCCTTTTACACAATAGATTTGAGATCGAGTGACAGCAGAACACACGTGGGCCCGTTTAAATCGATTAATCCGTGTACACGGCGTTTCTCCGGTCGCCTACGGCCCGATTAGACGCGGCCTGTAACGTTAAACACGCGTGTGGTCAGCCCACCTCGGCCCTCATGCGCTTGGCTCTGCGCGCGATGGTGCACGTCTCCTGGGGCTGCACGGACTGTCGCTGCGGGATGTCGTGGGGCGTGTACTCCCGGTCCTTTGTGTCGTTCGTCAAGCTCGCCTTCTGCAAAAAAAAAAAACATTAAAAAAAAACAACGTTCAATCTTCGCCGAGTAGACCGAGGTTTCCGGAGACAGATGGGCGACGAAAATATTCAGAAGCGTTAGTTTGTTCGTTCGTTGTCAAGAGCATAAAACGTCTGATCGTGATGTGATTCATGGCGTTCTCAGATGATTCAAATGTCATGTACACGTCACGTCTGATTTGTTCACGCCTGGGCAGGTTTTGACAAGGAAAATGAGGCAAAAATAAAAAATGTATGCGAAAATGGAAGAAAAGGTACAGTGAAGTTTAACATAACTTATTCACACTTTCACAAATAGAAGGCGTTGTAGATTACATGCACTAAATCTGATGAACACATTCATGACATTTTTATTTGCCCAGTGTCGTAAGTAATAAAAGTGCAAAAATGTGCAATCAAATATAATCTGAATGCAATCTTTTAGTAGAAGTAGTAGAAGTAATAGTAGTGGTAGCAGAAGGAGCAGAAGAAGTAATAGTAGAAGAAGTAATAGTAGAAGAAGTAGACATAAAAGAAGTAATAGGAGAAGTAGTAGGAGGAGGAGTAGGAGGAGGAGTAGATGTAGAAGAAGTAGAAGTACTAGAAGAAGAAGTAGACAGAGCAGACGTAGAAGGAGTAGAACGAGGAGAAGAAGAAGTAGAAGAGTGGGACTAAACTTAGACTAGTACATGGTAAAGTGGGTACGGATTCTTTAAGAACCTCTTAAACTCGCTGATAGTTCACAGTCAGGCTAAGAACCTCTTGAACTTGCTGATGGTTCACCATCAGGCTAAGAACCTCTAAAACTCGCTGATGGTTCACCGTCAGGCTAAGAACCTCTTGAACTCGCTGATGGTTCACCGTCAGGCTAAGAACCTCTTGAACTCGCTGATGGTTCACCATCAGGCTAAAAGAACCTCTAAAACTCGCTGATGGTTCACCATCAGGCTAAGAACCTCTAAAACTCGCTGATGGTTCACCATCAGGCTAAGAACCTCTAAAACTCGCTGATGGTTCACCATCAGGCTAAGAACCTCTAAAACTCGCTGATGGTTCACCATCAGGCTAAGAACCTCTAAAACTCGCTGATGGTTCACCATCAGGCTAAGAACCTCTAAAACTCGCTGATGGTTCACCATCAGGCTAAGAACCTCTAAAACTCGCTGATGGTTCACCATCAGGCTAAGAACCTCTTGAACTCGCTGATGGTTCACCATCAGGCTAAGAACCTCTTGAACTCGCTAATAGTTCACCGTCAGGCTAAGAACCTCTTAAACTTGCTGATGGTTCACCATCAGGCTAAGAACCTCTAAAACTCGCTGATGGTTCACCGTCAGGCTAAGAACCTCTTGAACTCGCTGATGGTTCACCGTCAGGCTAAGAACCTCTTGAACTCGCTGATGGTTCACCGTCAGGCTAAGAACCTCTTGAACTCGCTGATGGTTCACCGTCAGGCTAAGAACCTCTTGAACTCGCTGATGGTTCACCGTCAGGCTAAGAACCTCTAAAACTCGCTGATGGTTCACCGTCAGGCTAAGAACCTCTAAAAACTCGCTGATGGTTCACCGTCAGGCTAAGAACCTCTTGAACTCGCTGATAGTTCACCGTCAGGCTAAGAACCTCTTGAACTCGCTGATAGTTCCCCGTCAGGCTAAGAACCTCTAAAACTCACTGATAGTTCACCGTCAGGCTAGTGTGGACTTCTCTCAGCACTAATGTAAAGAGACGGTTCGTACCGGCAGGTTGGACCCGGTCTGGAACAGGTTGTACGGGTACAGGATCCTCTCGTAGTGAGCTCTGAGGTGGGACCCGATGGCTTTACCCGCGGCAAAGCCCATCTTCACCGAGATCTTAGACCAACGGCGATCTCTGCAAACCACTTCGAAACCGCCCTCCTCGTGCACCAACTGTTGAGAGGAAGAGGAAGAGGGAGAGGAAGAGATATGAAATCAAAATAGATCCTACTATATTTAAAGGACACATTACGCAACATTTACTCAACATTACTTAATGTCAAAACGATAATTTTAAGTTGTATTTGACCCGTTTCAGTAATCCCGTTTTTGAGGTCCAGTTCTCTGCGCCTCATTAAAACACAAGGTTTCAAGTTCCCAGTTTTGTGACGTCAAAGGTAGAGCTCTGAGATCTACTGCGCTATGTTTAAGTCAATAAGATCGTCTCTAAGCTCGCCCTGTTCGTCAAATCGCGTTCGTTACAACCGCCTGCTTACTTTTGTAATTCCCTCTTCAGCCAGTAGAGGGCGTGCTAACACATATCCTGACGAGGGAACGTGTGGTTTCAATGAATGCATTGTTTTAAGTGCCAAAGAAAAGAGAATGTTTAAAGACCACATAATGAGCTCTAAACTGTTCTTGAAGTAAAAGGTATACAAATATCCATATTTCCGGTATGTGTAAAACATGCTGGTGTTTGTCTCACCTTGTTGAGCTGGTAAAGGTCCAGTATTTTCCGTTCCACATGCGGAATCTTCAGGGTCGATCCTTGGAGCTCCCAGAACTTTGCAATTTGATCCAAGAAGTTCAGTTTGACTCTGGTCTGCGCCTGAAACCAGAGGGGGCAGCGGTGAGTCACATTTACATTTTAGAGCAGTTTTTTTAACACCATACTTTTTTTTACTTGTACATTTTGTAGTTTTGCAGTTGACAAAGAATTCAAAGTTTGCGTTTCCTACACTTGAACTTAGGAACTGTGTGTATGATTTTGATTTCAGATTCAATAAACTTAAAACGTCTGCGTCCTCACGTTCAGCTCTTTAATGCAGATTTATGCTTAATGATGATTACATAAACACTGGACATGTTGTAATTCTCCAATCAGAAAGCAGACTGCGCCTCACATGAGCCTCTCTTTGGGGTCCAGCTCCTGCAGTCATGGATCAGTGCTGGACCCAAACGTTAATCGATGAGTGCTTAGAAAAAAAACACCATTTCAACCCCTTTGAAGTCGTCGTTCATCTTCACAGCAGACTTTTGGCTCCGCCTCCGTTGCAGCCGTCAACTCTCGTCAATCACCCAGACGAGGCGCAGCTCATCACCAACGCGCCCACTGGACGCGTCTCGGTCTGAAGGCTCTGACAGCGCAGGTTCAGCCGTGAGTGAAGCTCCTTTTTTCTTTTAAACCGGAGCGCAGGCAACACACGCTTTATTTAAAGACAGACATTCAACGTTTTCTCGTTTTCACTTCATGTTTTGTACACTTACTCATTTGTGACCTTTTCTTTCTTCAGGTGGAACATTTAACCCACATATTGATTCCTTTTTGTAAATAATAATGTATAAAAACACACTTATCGAGGCCCTCAAAGCTTGTGTTAAGACTCTTTAGCTTCTTTGCTCTTCTGATTTGACAGTTTCTCGCTAGTCCGTTTACAAAAGACACACGAGGGCAAACAAAGAACGACAACAACCACAAGATCTCTGGGATGTTTTTGTGTTTAGTATTCTACCTCGAGCTCGTTGAGCCGCTGGATTCTCGGCGTGAACTTGAGCCGGTCGACATCGCAGGCGAACGGAGGCTGCCATTCCTGAAGAAAAGAACGTGTGAACAAAACGCTTCAGTCGACGGCGAAAAACAAATGTCAAAAAAAAAAGGGAGCAGTTTAATGAGAAGAGAGAGAGAGAGAGAGAATGCAGGTTGAGTTCCAGGTTACATCCCAGTTTTGAAAAAGATAAAGGCGATGATGCACAGTAAATTCAAATGTACAAATGAAATCGCATCGTTATTTGTGGTGGTGTTGTTGTTGTTGTTGTTGTTGTTGTTGTTCAGTTTGTCAGTGGATGAAAGCATGAAAATATTTTTAAAAAAGTATATACGGGATTATGTAACGTTTCGGGAACCAGTCGCTTGTCTGCATGGAGTCGTGTTGCCTGGAATCTTTCACAGTATGGCATTAAACGCGTGCATCTCCAAAGAGCCGGTGACACACTTCCAGCAGGGTTGCCAAGTCTGCTTCTTTACAGCGACTTTGGTTTGCTCTTAAAAGACACTTTAACGTGATGAAAAAAAAGAAGAGGTTTTAGTGTCTTTTTCCAGGGTTTGTTTCACACTAATAAACCCAGAAAAGACCGAACAACAGCGATTTCTTTCATTTTCTTTCATTTCCATCGTCAAACATGTTAATATTCCTCAAGTTTGTGACCGGCTTTACGGAATTTAACTTTCTAAAAAGACAAAATAAAGTTAAATGTGACAAAAAACATCCGGATAATAACAGGTATTTACATTTAGCTCTATTTTTTGGACAATAGAGTGAACTAAAAATACTTAATTTTGCTTCTAATTATTATTTTTGTGGTTCTTACGATTACATTGTGACCTGAACCATCACGATCATCAATTAATCGAATAATCATTATTATTAAACGGCGACAAACTGTTTTTAGTGGTTCACTTTTTCTTTTTTAAACAACATAAAGACACAGAGAAAACATACAAACAGTAAAAACATGGCCTTAATCTTGTCACTCTCAACCCTGAAGTCCTACCATGCCCAGTTACAAGTCAGATCTGTGGAGAGGCGACCCCGCTCACAGCAAGAACGCATGATTTTCAAGGGATTTTTAGCAATAGAAACTCCTGTAACTGAAAAAATGCAAGAGCTTTAAAGTGCCGTAAGACAGGTTTTTACAATGTTCTTATTTTCACATTTATTTAGTGTGTTTATACCTGTCGTACATATAAATTATAATTTTACACCAATCGAGCAGGTATTTGTGGAGAAAACGTTGAAAAATCTGTAGAAAATGACAGGAAGTGACATCAGACTGGGACACATTCCAGTCAAAGTTTATGCAGAATTTAAACAAACAACTTTTTTTAACTCTCTAAACATGAATTCAACAAAATAAAGTCGCTTTCATATATTTCTATTTGCCAAATAAAATAGATTGTGACATTAGATCAGTTTTGGCCCAGTGTTTGCTGGGTAATTTCCTTGTGTGATGTCATCAATTACAAACAGGAAGTGAAATAATAAACCTAAAAAAAACAAAAGTGCTATTCTGTGATAACATTTTTTATCATTTTAAAAGACAAATTCAAAATATATTGATCTTAACTGCATTTTAGTTCAATGAGCCGTCCGACCTGTAGGGGGCCCTTTAATGCCATGCTGTGGAATATTCAAAGGCATCTGCACGGGAAAGCAGCAGCGACTCAAAACGATGACATAATGTTCCACTGGAGGGTTTATTTATTTACCTTCTGCCTCTCCTGTCACACGCCTCAGACATTTACAACGCCGGCGGCTCGGACCCAACAGGAAGTGAGGCGTGTTTGCTAATGTTTAACTCGAATGACCTCGCGTCGCACACACGGCGCTGAAATGGCACTTCCACGTTTGAGACGGGGCCGTGCCAAAGCGTGGACGAGACAAACCACCGCGCGATACGCGTGTGAATGACTTTGAATTATTTGTGAGGGACGTTTATAAATACAGCGAAACAGAAACAGAAAGTACGCGTCTCGACAAGGGAAATGAGGGACAAACTTCTATAGTGTGAATATTAGATACGAGTTGTTTAACTAGTGTATTATAAATCAGAAAGTTTTATATTTTTGGGACATTTTGACGTATTATTGGATATGGCAGTAGTCGACGATAATAATGGTGAAGACATGCCATCAAAACTATTAAGCATCTCTTAAAGTGCCCCTACAGGTCGGACGACTCGTTGAAGTAAAAATGCAGATGAATGTATTTAGAATTTGGCTTAATTTTTTTATTTTTTTTTAAATGTTATCACGGACTAGCACATATTTTAGGTTTATAATTCCACTTCCTGTTTGTAATTGATGACATCACACTAGGAAATTACCCAGAAAACACTGGGCCAAAACTCATCTAATGTCAAAGTTTTTTTTTTTTTTGGCAAATAAAAATATATAAGACTTTATTTTTGTTGAATTAATGTTTAGAATGTCAAAAAAAGTCGTTTCTTGTGTGTAAATTATGCATAAACTTTGACTGGAATGAGTATCCCTGGTGTGATGTCACTTCCTGTCGTTGACAACACATTTTTCAACGTTTTCTCCACAAATACCAGCTCGGTTGGCGTAAAACTATAATTTGTATGTACAACAGGTATAAAACACACCAAATAAAGTCAAAATTAGAAAAAGAGTTCGTGCAAAACAACTATTTACACAGAAAAGTACTATGTAAACAGTGTATTTATACATTAGAGATATTTTACGTGGATTAGACTCATGATTTACTCCAAAATCTTCACTCAATATAGTCTCCTTTTTGCATTCAAATCCTTTTAATCTAAATAAAAATATAAATGGACTAAGACGCCATCGACCGATTAATCGACAACAACGACTAGCAAAGTAAGATTACGATGGCTTTAGTGTTCAATAAACTATAGCCGGAACCGATTTCTGGGCTCAGCATTTACCACGGGAACATTTTGTTATTTTTATGCCGTGCAAGAAGATCGGAGCTAATTACAGACACTAACGACTAGAGAGGTTTTCGATGGTTTGGCTCCCTGCAAACTACCTTCAGTTAAATGAAAGTGCGATTATTGCTCCTCAAAAAACAACTACAAATTCCTCAGATCAAAAACGACACCGCGGCCCTCTCGACTCCCTCTCTGCCAAAAATAGTCCCAGAAACCTCGGAGTCGTGTTTGACCGTGTCATTGGAAGCCCGGTCCAAAGCGGCTGAGGAACATCTCTAAAAGAGCTTAAGTCTGTCTTAATAGTCAGTCTTAATAGTCTGACCTGGAAAAGATTATTCATGGTTTTTATGTCATCACGGCTTTGATTATGGTAATGATGTTTACACCCGTTTTAATGAAGCCAGGACGCCCCAGAACGCAAATGAAACACGCCCGTTTTCATCAATCGAAAATGTCAAATGTTTTGCGTAAAAACACGTTTCTAGTCTTTAAAAACGATCAACAAAAATTGTAGCGCAGTCACGAAATAATACGGCGATATATCGATACAGCAGCCCACAAAAACGATACCGTATCACCAAATTTAGTATCACGATATCGCGGCACATTCCTAAAGTAGTTCTTATTCATTTTATTTTTTTCATTTCTCAACACAGAATACAGAACACCACACGACCAGAGAGCTAAAAATCAAAATAAGAACACAAGTAGACGTCAACTAAACATCAATAAAAGCTCAATTTCAATTAAAATGAAATACATTTTCTCCATTTGTCTGATGTCTGTCCCAATGTCAGTCCAGTCCTTGATCGTTGGTGATGTTTGTTTCATCCATTTTCTTTCTGATGGCCTTTTTTTTTCCTGCCGTCAAAAGTACGTTCCTAAAAAAGGTATCCATTTATTGTCCACGGCAGGAGTTTTGAGGCCCAAGTTCACAGTTCTAAAATCGAATGGGACCATCTAAACTAGTTCTAAAGCTGTGCAAGAAAAAAAGATTCTGTGAAAGCTTAGAACAGCATTTTCAGACGGGCAAATGAAGCCACGACACGTTTTAGCGACGCATCGGAGCCCTTTAACCCTCGTCTGCCATCGATCAAACGCTACACGGAGGATTTTCGGCTCGCTTACACAACAAACGCCACTTGGGTTCTGCGTAAACGTGATCTTCCGTTCTCATTTTTTCATTTAAAATTTCAGACCGGCCACACGCCGACATTTTTAGCCGCTCCGATACCCGTGAGCAGATCTGAGCAAAACCACAACGCAAATTCACAACAACAGGAAGTGGAAAGTGCAACCAGCGACAAGATTTTAAATACAAACAAACGGCTGTGCAGCGGTAACGCTCTTCAGAACGACCAAAAGTTTGGGCTGTGAAGTGGCAATTTAAAGACATCATTTTAAATGGCGAAAAGTCCTCAAAATGTCACCGACAAACAGGAAGCTGAGAACCCTGAAATACTGAACATTTCACCGACCAGATATCAGCTTTGGTTTGGGAAAGGCTCGAGCTCTCTAAATGTTTAAAGATTGCGGAACTTGCATTTTCAAACCTATTGCCGATTTTATGCAACTAACAAGGTTTTAAATCAGGCGTGTCCAAACTATGGCCCGGGGACCAAATGTGGCCCTCAAAAAACAAAAAGTATTGCTTTTTATTGTAAGATTTCAAAAAATTCTAAACATTTTGATGTCATTTCAACCTATAATTAACGGTCCAAACCTTATCAAAAGGTGTGGTGGCCCATCAAAACTATGTCACGTGAAACATTTTAAATGATTCACTTCATGGTCATGTTGTCTGCGGCCCCCTGTGCTGAATAAACTAAAAAATGCGGCCCTCTGTGATAAAAGTTTGGACACCCCTGTTTTAAATGAACAGAACATCGCAGTGAATCATTGTTTTTAGGCCTATTATTTGAGGATAACGGGTCGTTTAGGTCATCTTTTCCATCGTTAACAGTGAAGCTGCGACTCGTGATTATTTTAGTAGTCGACTAAGCAAGTCAAATGATTATTTCTGTTGAACATTGAGACTTTTCACATACATTATCGTGCTAAGAACAGTTAAAATATGGCGACTGAAGGCTGAATGAAAGATAATATTTACGAATAAAGTGCGTTATTGATGAAAATGAAAATAGTTTGTTCCTTTTTGACATTTTTATTTGATAATGTCACTGTCAGTGTTATGAAAATGTATTTTTGAATGAGTTTTAGTCCAGATAATGACTACAATGATCAAAATACGACTACGATGATTACCTTCTGGTCGACTAACATTTGACTAGTCGTTGCCGCCCTTGTCAACAGTTTTATATTGTTTATGATAATGCAAGTAAATGAAGAGGGAGTCAATGCTGAAGTGGAGGTCACGTTTGGGTTCCTGTTCTTGAGAGGAGGCTTAAGGCAAGTCCGCTGAGCCTCTTGGATTTGCATGTCGAGTTCCTGCTTGTGTTAACAATGTAAAACTCTAGAGAGACGACGCAAGAAAAGCAGCCACTTCCTCTTTAGTCCGACCAGAGAAACGAGACAAAATGAGAGATGAAGTGAAGGTTTTCTGTGTTAAAAATATCCCCAGCAGCAGCAGCAGCAGCCCACATTCACACAAAGACCCACTGATTTAAAAGATGGCTCCAGGAGAAACAGGACCAGGGATTAAATACGGCTTAAGGCCAATAGTTTGAACTCTAACCTAAAAACTTTTTCAAAACAAGAGTCCACACCGGGCACACTTTGGGTTTGTCCTGATGCAAAAAATAAATAAAAAATGTAAATAAATGGTCAGAGCTGGCCGAAAATGAATGGAATTTGCAGATAAACATTAAAAGTACTGAAAAAACACACAACGTTATTATAATGCTTTCCTGTTTTTTTCTATTACGACAATGGCAATAACAATGGCAAGACAACGTTGTGTCCCCCCCAATTGTCCAATTTTGTCCCCAATATCACAAGTTGTACAGTAAATTGTTGCCACTGAATCCTACCTTTTAAAACGTATATTTTGCAGACTACTTTTTGATGTTTTTCCAAAATTCCGCAGTACCTAAAAAGCCACTTACAGCCGGCGTGAACTTAAAACGTCGACGTACTTTCTGTCCAACAAGTATCTCCGCCGCAAAAACAAACAAACGGGATAACACTTGCGGCTTTATGTTGTTCTTGAGCTGCAGCAGAAGCGAGTACGAGACCATACGGTAACGTTCTTTTTCGCGTTCTGGTTGTCATTGTGGCATCGAAATCAACACCGTCCAGACTGTCCCTTAGCGTGAACTCAAAATGGAGTTGGGACATATCTTTGCATCTTGACAACACCAATTACAGGCGAATTATGCGTTATTTAAACTTGCCAAAATGTACAAACTGGAGTGTGCGGTGAGAAAGGTCAATTGAACAACTTAATACTGACTTTAACTGATGTCATTTCTCAATAATAATAAAAAGGTAATGAAAGGGACTTATGACAACTTAAAAGACGTGTATTGTCAACAGTATCAGCTGCTACTACTACGACTGCTGCACTTAAAACTGGACTTTATTTAACCTTTTTTAAGTGCATAGACAGTAGTGCAAACGCTCGTAAACTTCACTTGCGCAAGACTCAAGCAGTGAGCACAAAACTACACACATTTGCCATTTCTCCTGCGGTGTGAGGGCCTCAACTGCTGCCAGCATTAGAATGACACAGGTTGGAATCGTTTTTTTTTGTTGTTTTTTTTTTTTATGATGTGCAAATCGGTCTGTTCACAACTCAGAACAGCCGATTGACAGTGCGGATTTTCGTGCGTAAGGAGAGATTAGATAAAAAACAAGACGCGTATTCGGAAGCAGGAAGCGGCGATGGGTAAACATTTGTGAGTCGTGTCTTTGTGTAGGACAGGCCTCTGGTGCCGAATGTACACGCAGCTCTGCCTCTCTTTGTGCGTGTGTGCGTGCGCGTGAGTGTGTGCGTGCGCGTGATAGAGTGTGTGTGTGTGTGTGCGTGTGAGCGCCCACGATCAGACAATGTGGGGCAAACACTGAGCAAGAACTACTTTTGCCCAACAAACTATGCGCGTAATGTTGCTGATTATTATTATTATTTTTATTTATTTTTTAAACGCAACATTACGCGACTAAACAATCACACACACACACACACACACACACACACACGGCAAATGTAACAGTAGTAGTAATAATATATTAATAATAATTGCGTGGAATGTCGCACTTTGTGGTTTATTTTGAGTCTCATTTGCATCGTGGACACGCCCTTCGCCTCTTCCATCGCGACATTTGGAGAATAAGGTCACGTCACGTTAATGTGTGTGTGTGTGTGTGTGTGTGTGTGTGTGTGTGTGTGTGTATGTGTGTGTGTGTCTACGTTCGCCTTCCTGGCCCGAGTGAAACATGTTAAAAAAAAAAAAAAAAACGTAAAAATGTTGATAAGTAAATGCGTTATAAGTAAATAATACATTGAAGAATACGCAAGTTGTTCCGTGCGTAATTTAGTGCGCAATTCTTGCACGCAAACTCCAGCCGCGTTGGGGGGGGGGGAAGAGAGAAAAGACGATTAAAAAGTGGAATTGGCGAAGAAATGTGATTAAAAGTGACGTGGGCGACGTGAAATGTGAAGTGGCCAGCGAGCCGCGCGGTTGTCTCCATAAATACGGTTTCGTGGGGCACGTACAGACGGCGCTGTGGCGAACTGCGGCTTAAAAAGGCCCGATTTACACAGGCTTGCGTTACCTAACACGGACTTAAATCCTTTCCAAAGGGTCGAGTAGGTGGGCAAAAGTGCGACTCCAAAGTGTTTTAAAGTGAGGGGAAAGCTGGGCGAGGAAGTTGACACAAAGAGTTGACCATTTCCGTGCGTAAAATGTTGGACCTGGAAAGAATGAACAGTGAAAACTTGTCATTTTAATAGATTTTCCGCCAAATTAAAGTGAGTTCGGTGTGTTGTCGCTGATGCGTGCTGGCGTGGGGGGTTTTTTGTGGTTTGTTTTGTTGCCAAACTGTCCCTGAATGGCACGGCTGGGCGCGTTTGGCTGCCGCTGCTCGGAGCACAACAGTGGATCCCAGGCCAAAAAGCTTGAGCCGCCGCAAATCACCGCCGCCATGTTGAAACCTGTCTAAAACACAACTTTGCAGCTCCACTGACCACTCGCGGGGGAGGACAGCGCGCCGCGTCCAGAGCCCCGGACGCGGACGGACGCGGACGGACACGTACCTGCGGCGGGCGGATTTTGCAGATGCCAGTTTTCTCCGCAATGGGCCGTATTTTGTTGATGTACGCAAACGGGTCGGAGAATTCCTCCCAGCTGGGCTCAAAAACAGGGCACTCCGGGGGTGGAAGGAACTCGCTCGGAGGCTGAGTCATCGTTGCATCTTCCTCGAGGCTCCCGGGGGTCAAAATGCGTCGTATTCCGAACCGCGCGGAGGAGCAGCTGTTTGTGTTTATTTTGAATCGTTAGTTCATGTCCACTCGCTCCACGCTCTCATTCAACTCAACCGAGTTATCGAGTTGAGACGGGAGGCGGAGACTGCGCGCGGCGTCCACTTCCGCGGCGCAAAGTAGACCTCTCTCGGAAAAGGCGTCACAAAGAGTTGATTTATTCTGTGGGAAATGCAGGCGCTCAGGCATGTTTGATTACACTTGCACGGGTGCTTCACAGGTTTAGTTTCACACACTAATTAAACAGAGATTTGACAACAATGAAAATAAATATATATATATAAATAATCTCAAATTAAATTAAAATATTCAAGGACGTCAGCTTCCTGTTACATGCAACATTCTGGGTTATTTTCACCATTCCAAATATGTCAAATATTGTTTTTTTGACGTTGTTTATTGCTATGGAAACGGGCATATTTTTTTATTTTCATAATTCTGAAACCCGCGTATTAAAGTTAGTCTTAAGTGACGTTTTTTTTTTTTAAGTAATGAGAAAGAGAATCTGTTTTACGATTACATCCGGGCCCCCAAAACAAAGAAGAGAAACTAAACCAGAGTAAATAAATCAATTAAATGTGTTTTGTAAAGACCACAATCACAAACGTACTTTCATTTTTTTTTTTTTTTACATTTTACATTATTCAACGTAGAAAATAACCTTATAATTGACAATGCCATTACAGTCATAATAATAAAGAAACGGTCAAAAAAGATCTCGTTTCGTTAAATATGAAAAAAAATCGACCCTTGCCGTTTTGAGTTTATTTTGATGTGTTACGTAACAACGTCAGCGAAGACAAACACGCACATGTCACACTTTATTCTAACATTTAAAACATTTACAAAAGGTCAAAGTAAAGTGGCGCTATCGGTTTGTTTTGTTTAGTTTGCGCACATTCACGGGGGGAAAAGATCGTCGAGTTCCTAATATCGTTCATTGGTCCGTTTTCTATTGTAACACTTGAGGCGCGCTTCATTCGGACACCTCGTCGTCCCGCGGTGCTTCAGTTTGCATGAGCCTGGGCCGGGGGCGACCGCGCGGCTTCGCAAATCGAACGCACCGTGAGATCCGTGCGCGGAGGCCGGGACTCCGTTTTTAAATGGTCAGGAGACGCGCTCTGATTGGTCCGCAGTCATAAACAGTAGATTTTCATTGATTCGTTTTGAATTCGTAGTAGAAATACGAACGGAAATATTCAATACAACTGCACGCTATTTTGATTACAGATTTACTCGCTTGATTTTGTTAATATTTTGACAACAATGTGTACTTTTTTGACCACCTTTCCCAACTGCGTATTAGATGACATCATACCTCGTACAGACGTCCTGGGATGCGGCCATGCAAATTAACACGACACTAATATCAGCTTTTATAATTGTGGAATGGTATTTTAGACATTTATAATACTGTAAAATGACAAAAGCGCACACATCAAACGCTAATAATTCTTCATTGTCATCTCTTATCTCCTGTAAATACTTTTTTATTGTAATAATTGTAGTGCAGAGCAGAGGTTTCCAACTTTTCAGATTAAAAGTGTTTATTGTTGCTAATTAAGTAATACATTTAAGCCTTTTCCATTGCTCTAATTATGGCTTCGTTCAGGATAAAACCTGTGGTAAATATTTATCATAGTTTTAAATCAGTGTAGTATCAGTTTGTGAAAGAAAAGTTGAATAATAAAACGTTTAAATGACAGCTGAGTTCTAAAATGGAGTGCCACTGTTGTCTTTAAAGGTTAAGGTACTTTATTGTCCCCGTAGCGAAATTTGTCCTCTGCATTTGACCCATCCTGGACAGTTTAAACGTTCATTCAACAAAATAATGACATATGGTATTGTTCGTCAAATCGTCAACTGTTTGGTAATTTATATGGATTTTGGTTCTTGTTTACAGTCTGGTTGCTAGGTAACAGTTGTGGGATTACAACTACCTAATATCATATTTGCTACTCATGTCCAAAACAGGAAGTACATCTATAAACTTTACAAACACTGTTCGGTAAAATTGTAAATATGATCATGTTCACTACGTTTGAGTGAAATGTGTAGTCTAACCCGTCGTGTGCACGTTTTTGGTATCTTATTGTTGCTAAGTTACCACGATACAGCAGTTACTTATCGTCTTTAAGTGCAATAGTCCTTATGGTTTGATGTAAATGTCAGAAGAAAGCAAAATTACACTTATTCTCTTATAATTGAGAGATTGGGAGGGCTTTAATGTGTTTTTCTTCTTCTCAAAAAAAATAAAAAAAATAATAATAATAATAATAATAATAAAAATAAATAAAATAAAAAATAAAATAAATGGCTAGCCTTGTAAATAAATTACGCACATGCTTTGGTTCTGTTTTTGTGGTTTGACTGTAGTGACTGTCAACAAGGATGATATTTATGTTCCGTTGTAAAAAGAAAAAAATGCTTAATTGCCCAGAACAAAATGATAAAAATACAAAACGAATGGATGGTCAGTATATTTTGCAGACTGTACATGTCATCTGAGGTAAGGCTGGGTAACTAATCACATTTTAATCAAGATCTAGTTCCAGTCAATCACGATCGTCAGTGAAAGGCCATTTTTATACAGTAAAAGCGTGTTATTTGGAGCAGGCTTTGGAGGGGGGGAAAAATGTGACTAATTGTGTTAAATTTCAATCTTTAAGCTTCGGTTTTGTTTTATAGTCAGGAAATTAACATTGAAAACCGTTTTAAATAAAGAATGAATGAAAGAATGACGCGTTTGTGTAACAGAGGACTTTTGCAAACTCAAGAAAAGCAAAGCAGAAATTTATTTCATGTCAGATTCTGTTTTAACCCATTCATTGTGGGCTGAACTAGAGAAGTGTAGTTTGCTTCACTGAATTCTTAATTAATTGGAATATTAACCGGAGCATTTTGTTGAGAGCACGTATGATTTATTGGCGACTTCTGCTTAAATACATTCACTAGTAAAAACCACAACCTCAGGACTTGGATGCAAAAGATCTGAAACATAATCTAAACGGCCGGTGCAGGTTCCTGGGCCTCGATACCTCGGTCTAGAAGATAAAACTGAATCATTAGAAGAGGCAGGGGAAAGGTGCGAAGACACAAACGCTTTCTTTCCTTCTTTCTTTTTCTTGTTCACACTGTGCAAGTTTTGACACGGAAAATTGCACACAAAAAACTAACAAAAAAAGGCAGAAGTGGCAAAGACAAAAATGAAAATCCTCTATATATATATATATATTATACTAATTCTACATAAACTAAATGCGTTATAGATCCGAGCCACAGACACGTCCTTCAACAGTAACGCGTTGGTCACAGGGCACAGAGTGAGTTCGAGCAAGATTTCGCGCGTGGGATTAAAAAAAAAAAAAAAGTTGGCATTCAGTGAAACACGCGAGGAGCAGTTAGCGATTAGCACGGGCCATTAACGACAATAAAAAGACATCTGTCCCCAAGATTTTGTCCCAAGTCAGATGTTCAGACGAAGAATCAGAAAAAGGTCAAAGGGGGTTCCAGACACACAAAGAACAGCCATCCATCCCAACTTTTCACCCACGACGACCCTTTCCGCGCTAAATATCTGTTATATAATCAGAGTTTTTGCACGAAACAAAAAAAAGAGCATCGTATAAGTCCACAGAAAGATGCATAGTCAAAAGTAGTTCCTTGTTGTTTACACACAGTTACTCGTGGCTGACCCGCTCCAGGGCGATGTAGTAGCTCTTCTTGTCGTCCAGACAGTGCCAGCCGATGGGTCCGATCTCACAGTCCGCGCAGATCAGGTACTTGACGCGCCCCACGTCGTTTGTGAAGCCCACGTTTTCGAAGTCGAACATGTCGTGGACCAGCCAGAACGACGCCAGCGTGTCCCCGTCCGAGCCGTCGGCGGCGAACGTGCCGGACTTTTTGCGCATGGATGGGAGGAACAGCTGTGAGGAGGAGGAGGGAGGAGGAAGAGGAGGGATTTAGTTTACGTCTCAGTTTAGTTTGGGTCTCGCAATTTTTTAATAAGAAACGGCGCGGCCAAGATATACAGTTCTGTCACGTTGCCCACCTCTAGTCTCTACACCTTTTCTCATCACAACTATTTGCTTCAGTCTCCATAGTGACAGGTTCGTGGTTGCTTTTGTACATTTGGAACATTTCAACTATCAATTTCAGTTTGAATAATTAACATTCGAGACTCAAATATTAGCTCGAGTTTTTTTGGACCATTTATTTATTGCAGTACAAGTTTTAGGTCTATGTTCTTTAGGAAAATAGAATTTTTTTTTATGTGGGACACTTTTACAAAAACATCATAAAAATACCAAAAATGCAATCTATATTTTGGTAAATATAAAAGATCTGATGCATAGGACTTGGGACTTCACAATATACTCTGTAAAAACTAAAATAAATTATAATCGTGACCATTTCAGAAGCAAAATTAAGTGGTTTTAATATATCAAAACATAAAGTACTTTTTTTCTCTGGCTGCTTTCGTCACATTTACTGTATTTTGCCATTCATAAAGCTGATCACAGACATGAGAAATAGTAATGAGTCAGACGAGATTTCAATAATCGTGAATAATAGTTAAATCGTGATGTTATTTTCTCACAATACTCGTAACACTCTTACTCTGACTTGAGGCCAAAAGACTTTCTGACCTCTGCCCTTCTCTCACCTCTTTCTCTGTGAACTGCGCCATCCCCGGGCACAGCACTTTGGAGCCGCAGCGTTGGCACAAAACAGCCTTTATGTTCTTCCCCTCCTCGGACACGAGCTCGGACCGCTCCGGGCTTTCTTTGGGCGGCTCACTGGCATCCATTTTACTGTGAAAACAAACAAAAATCAGCCACAAGGTTTCAGTAAGGACATGTAATCAGTGCTGCTACTTTTATGCCAGTGGATGGAATTCAATGGGAACGCAACTTTCTTCAGCAAATTACAAAGCCAAGCAGCAAACACAAAGATATATATAAAAGAAAAAGTAAAATAATTAATACAAGAGGACATTGATTCATATAAATGCATGTTTTTGGTAAACATTAGGGTACAAATACATCTAATTTTAATGAGATGTACAGAGATTATACAATTTACTCTGAGAAATCTGCGTAATATTTGCCATTAAAGTGCCAAATTTGATTGCTTTCCAGAGTAAAGCTTAATAACTACCCTGAATACAAATAGATACCAGCACTTTCGCTTACAACTAACAAATAATGTCAGTATTTTACAAGAACTAACTAGATTATTCTCAATACTGATCACATATGATGAAGTCAACAAAATAAATAGTCCGCAGCTTGTATTTACAATCCAAAAGTCTGTAGAGTGAACGCAGACTCGAGATAACTGCCGTTCTCCAGCCGTGCCAACTACAGCGTTATTGGCACGAACACGGGCAGGAAAATGCCCTAAAACCGGATTGAACATGTAATCAAAGAAAACGTATGAACTTACTTTAATAATGATCTCCGTGAACCGATGAAAAGGCTAAATATGAAAGGTGCATTAAGGAGGAAAAAGGCTGTAACAAGCGATGAGTGAGAATGCAACACGAAACCTGTCCGGACAGAAACAATAGACAGTCGAGTTAGGTTCCGGGTTCAGTAGCACCGCGAGAGGGCAGTAGATTTTGTCAGTTTTATCTGAATTATTTAAAGATTGATTTTTTTAATCTGAAGTATTTCAAATAAGTAGATGCAAATTACGATAAGAGATTAAATTAAATGTTAAAATATACACCATAACGTTATAATTATGTTCATCTCAAGCATTTGCATTAAGTGGATGTAAATAAGCAAAAATAAATGTTTATATGAAATAGAAGCACCAAAAAGACAAAAGCTGGAAGTAAAATTGTGAAGTTGGAAGTAAAATTGTGATATTTGATCAATATGTAGTTCGGTAACGGTCAGGTCACGATATAAGGATCATCAATAAATGACCACAGAAACACATGTGGAAAAGATTTATTACAATATTTTCCAAGATTACCATTAATAAATATTCAGGTTTACATTTCAGAGAAATGTATGAATTATTACCTACATGGAACAGTACACAAAGAATAATACACATGTTTTAGTAATAAAGCTCAAATCTAGAAAAAGGATTTTTTTATTTTTTTTAAACAGCAGTTGATACAACCTAAGACTGGAGTTTAGGAAATGATTGAGTTGAAAGTTATGGAGAGAAAAAGAAGGATCTGAGGCTCGTCTTTAGTGTCGGCCATTTTGTTAAAAACATTTCCATCGGCCTAAGGCACAGGAAGAATAAAAGTCCAGGTTTAAAAAGCGCAAGGTGCGTTCGATATTTACACCTGTGTCTACGTCTCTAGCACAAAACCAAATTTTCACAAAGCCACAACCAACGGATCGGGTCAGACCTGTACATTGTGCAAAGCTCAGGAACTATTCTACAAATTAATCCTTATCATTTTTACACACAAAAACTCAATTAACCTGAAGTGAGCTGCTACTTTACAGAGTACGACTTGCAGTATGGTAGTTCCTTAGCTGAATCATTTTTGTCAATTGAGAGAGAAAAAAAAAAAATAGCAAATGAAACTTACGCAACTTCAGCATACATTATAAAATTGCTTATTACAAAGATTTGCTATGGGTTTCTCAATCAAATGCCCGCAAATTATTCCTCATTCGCATAATTAGTAGTATGATTGTGGAAGAAAATGTGGAGCTAGAGATTGTGCCATTTTGTCCAGCAGTAAGAAGATTTTTGAAAACACTCGGGCTTGAAGACATCGGTACGTCTTTGTCTGACTTCAAGTTTTGGAAGTCGTTCGATGGAGGGTTATGCTACTTTTCTTTTCTTTGATTAAAACCGTGACAGAATAAACAAGAGAATGTGGAGGAACATAAGGAGTGTTGTGTACAGGAGGACATGGAGGTTCCAGCAGCAGCGTGAGTGGATTTGAGTATTCTATGTGTTTTGAATGTAAAAAGGTGTTTTGCCTGTATGTAAAAAACAGGGCTCGACATTCACCATTTCTTGCTCATTGGCCACTGTGGCTTGTGTTTTGGAAAAGTTACTGACCGATTAGGGTTTTTCCTGGCTACAATGAAAAGGTTTAATATGGCAGGTTGTAATGGGTTGTGTGTATAATTGATAATACGATCTACACGTCGGGCTAGGGCTGGTTCGAGGTGGATGTTGTTTTTTTTTGAGCCAATTATCAACTATTACAGCGGTCGACGAGTCAAGCAACGATTTCTATTGCACTTTGAGACTTTTAAATACAGCAACAACCACATAAAAGGTTGAAATATGGTGACAGAAGGCTTCTAGACAGAGAATCATTACGAAATAAAGTGCATTATTGCGGATTTTGTTGTTGTTGACGAACTCATTTAAAATTGGGACCGTCCTAGTTATGAAAAGGTGTTTTTGTATGTGTTTTAGAGCCTGTATTGTCCCAAAAAAAAACAACACTACAATTATCAAAATACAACTATGATTATTTTTTAGAGTCGACTAGTCACGATTAGGATTGATATCAGAACCAATAAAAACACCCGTCCAATCCTATCCGCGTCTGGGCACGGATCCATTTGTGGTTTTGGTGTGTTGATTATGGCTTTGCTCGTAGAACAACGTGCAGCAGAGGTCAAGGAACAGAATTCAAGTGGCCAAAGTGGAGAGTGGGACTGATCGTAGCCAAAATAAATAAATAATGTACATCCACCAGTTTTTGGCTTAAAAGGTGCACTACGAAACCTTTCTGCTGGAGCTCGTCTCCATGGAGATGACGTTGCTTTGACTTCAGTCTGGCATTGCTGCAGTTCAATAATTACGACAAGGTAAACAACATCATGTCTTTCATGATCTGTTCTTTTGCCTTGTATTTTTTGTATTTATTTACATACTTCTTCATTCACATTACTATTGTCATGACTACACTGGGAAATATGACAATCTTAGATAATATAATAGGTCAATAAGTGCATTCAATAAGTGAATTTTGTATTATTTATTTTGATTTGAGTATATTCTGAGTTTTTCTTTGGGTCTGGATGGAGGGATGAGAAAGACCCCTGAAAGTAGTTTAAAAAAAAAATATATGCTACAGCAAATGTTCTTTTAGCAAATCTTATTTCAAGAGTTTTCAAAAATCACTCAAATCTAGTCCACATTTACTCAAATCTAGGTAAAAGTTTTGGTTTTCTAGCAATAAGGACTAATTCAAGGTTGGGGTTTTCCAAAGTATTTGAACTATATTTTGTCATTACGATTATCATCATATCATTAGACATTTTTAAACTAAAATATATTATCATTCCTGCTGAATATTTTCACAGGGCTAAATGTGTGTCATCTATACTGCACATGATAATAAAAATAAACTAACAAACGCCTGTGATTGAATAAATGCTAGATAGTCAAGTTTAATGCCATACTGTCGAACATCTCCATGGAGACGAGCGACCTGCGCCTGAAAAGTCCCACAGTGCACTTTAATGTCAAGCCCTGTTGTGTGTGATGTGATGAAATGGTCTGTGTGTGGTGGGTGAGGTCACAGTCGCTCAGAGTAAAGTATCGTCCGTGCATCCGCCCTCGAGGCCGTAACGGAACTCCTGGAGGTTGGAGACGCCGTAGAAGTGGACGAACGCCGCCGCCACGACCAGGACGTGGAAAATCTGATGCGAGTGAAACTGCAACGAAAGAGAAAGAGCAGAGAGGCGGCGGTGAGTGACGGGCAGCGGAATGGAAGGACACGTGTCAGAAACGGCCAAAACCAGGCGTGGTGGAGCCGAAACCAGGCGCGGTGGAGCCAAAAAAACCAGGCGTGATGGACCTAAAAAAAAAACAGCCGTGGACCCTAAAAAAAACACAGTCGTGGACCCTAAAAACGTCATGTCAAGATGATTAGGTTAAAATCGATAATTGTAATTATTCAGGTCCCAATATAAATCGCAAGAACCAAAAAAATAAATCGTGACAATTTTAGAAGCAAAATTAAGTCTTTTAAGTTATCTATTAAAATGATTATCTATTTAAAAAAAAAAAAAATAAGACCTAAATAACTTTTTATGTCAAATTTATTTATTTATTTTATTTTCTCTTTTCACACAGTTAAATTTGGTAAAGCCGGTCACAAACTTGAGGAATACGAACAACACTCGTTAAATCGTGATGTTTTCTCTCAAAATAACGGTAAACAAAATGTATACATACACACGACGAATAGTCATCTTATTAGTATCTAGCTTCTACTGCAGTGAAACCTCCGATTTCAGATGTTTCAGACGTTACCGTTCACATTGCCACAAACAAAGCCTAATTCAACCGAAGTTAAAGCGCCGGCGCTAGCTTCAGTCGGACGCAGAATGAACACATCCTTAGCATAGATTAGCATCTGCCTTTTGATGGCCCTGAACTCGTGTCCCGGGCTTGTCCTGCGAGCGCGTGAGTGAGGTAAAAATGAGGGTTGACGCATGAATGACCGAATCGCCGCCCCTCACTTGGAAACAATAATCCCTTTCGCTCGTTCTGCGTCACTGTTCGAGGTCTAACGGCTGTTTTGGGGCCGTACAAAACTGAAACAATCCAAAATCTTATCTTTTATAATAGAGATGGACCAAGAGACATTCGGCAAACAGTTGAGCGCACAACAACCACAGTCCTGTAGTCGTTTAGTAAACAATCGATGAGTTTTAGTCAACCAAATGTTTCATTAGTCGACTAAATATTTGATCAGGATTAAAAAGGGTTTATGTGGACGAACATCTTTTAGTTTTGGGAGTGGTTTAATCTTACTTTTCCTGCTAACTTTGTGAGCTTTTACCACGTAGGGCTACAAATCATGCTTATAGACTATTATTTATAGACACATTGATTTTTTAAATACATTTTTATCCAACTAAAGATTGAAATGTGGCGGACTGAACGCTTCTAGATAGAGAATATTATAAAATCATGAATTCATTTTGACTTAATAACGGCGGTGTGTGTAATAAACAGGTCTTGACATGGGTTTTAGATTCTGTACAGTGAAGATAATGAGCTGTACCTCTTTTCCCCCAGTAAAAACCAGAGCCCCCCGTAAACGACTGAAGACTCACCCCCAGATGTCACACTTTCCCGGGAAGAACCTCTCCGGGATCCTGGCCGCGTACAAACCGGCCCCGGTGATGTACATCGCCCCCATCAGGTAGAACCAGCCCATCTGCCCCACCGTGGTCGCTTTGACGAACCCCTCCTCGATGGTGAAGTGCATTGTGGGCACGATCCCGCTGAGACCCAGACCCATGAACACTCCTGTGGATGGTCGAGGTTTAGATTTAGATTTATTAATGATGTACAATGTAAATATGTCAGAATTTAACCGATCGGCTACTTTCCATCCGTCGTCCCTGGCAACCCATACAACATAAAACACAACATAAAAGCCACTCTCCCCGCCCCGCCACTCTAAAATTAAACTTTCTAAATTAAACTTTCTGAATGACAAAATAAAGATAATGTGACAAAAACAGGCCGATAAGAAAAGTACTTTGTGACCATTTTAGAAGCAAATGTAAACTATAGGCCAAAAAATACAATTATTTTATATTTTTAGTTCTTATTTATTCATTTAGTTCATTCTTCATATTGTGAATTAAGCTAATAATCGTGACATCACATTTTACAATGTTGTGATGAGATTTGCAAACGCTTTTTCGTCCGTAACTCACTTCAGAGCGCATTTTCTGCTAAAAATAGTTTGAGTTTAGTAGGGCAAGATAAAACTGCCACAGGTTATTTGTTCCATGTGTTCAGTCGGCCCGGACCAAAAGACCCGTGACAAGCAGTAGGTGAAAATACTGTAGAATATGAGAAAATACATTAAAATCTCATCTTATTCTCGAGGCAAAATGTGTCTCGTTCGACCGCTAGTGTTTAGTATTTATTATTGTGCCTGTCCACAAGAAAAATAAAGAACAAACTCGGGAAAAGTTCAATATTTCTCTGTTCCTTTCACACACACAAAAAAAAACAGTGGTGGAATTCAATCCAAGTGCAATTGCCGACAGATTTTAAGACCCGTGCGACTCTCCCTTCTCTAACCCGGCGACTCCGGGCACGGAAACCTCCGTACCTGCTCGGGTCGGGCGGTGGCGCGGGCGTGGAGAAGCGGTCCCACTGCGCCACGACGATGGCCGCGATGCCGAGGACGCAGACGACGGTGAGGTAGATGAGGCGCGGCTGAGGCGAGCAGTAAGAACGAGTAGTACAGCCACGGCACGAACGAGCCCATGATCAGGAGAGCGATGCCCGAGTAGTCCAGTCTGCGGGAGAAGAGGGGGACTTTAGTGACCGCTCAGTGCGCACGGGATCAGTGACCGCTCGGAATCAATCAGTGACCGCTCAGCACACAGAAAATCAGACTTTTTAAGAGACATTTTTTAACCAAACAAAAAGGTTGAATCTAATGACTGAAGGCTTCGAGATAGAGAATAATTACGGAAAATATGACTTTTTTTTTTAAGCATTCTGATATTTATATAATAATTCAGCTGTCTTTTAATAATAAAAACAAAATTAAAAAGTTAATTTCATCTGTGATTTAGTCTGTTGTCCAGGTAACAAGTCTTGATGAGTTGAGTCATCGTTGCAGCTCTTGAATATGGTGAAATAAAGTATTTTCAATCACAGCAACAGATTTCACTCAAAGAAACGAGAGCCAAATTCATGTTATCGCCGTTGTATAATCATAAAAAAGCTTTGGTCTGTGCTTCAGAATGTTTATCCTCCTCCAGATTAGAAGGCCAAACCAATCCTTTTCATCTAAAAAAGAAAATAAAAAATCTCTATGGCTAAAAAGAAAGTGCAGAGTTCATCTACAAAAGTGAGGTAATTTAAGGCTTGCAGTTCACTCTTTGTATAGAAATGTTTTCAATCTACTTTAGTACATTTGAACTATTATTCTATCCGTCCTTGAGCAAATCCAGTCATTTTAAAAATCGATAAAACCAGTAGAAAATGTTAACAAAAAAAAACAACACTTCGACAAGTTTTCTAAATGTTTTGTGGGCTCCTGAGTTCAGTCGCACAGAACAGAAAAGTCAGCTCCTGCAGCAGAGTTTTAAACCGGTTTCGCCTGGTCCTTACTTGGAGAAAGTGCGCGAGACCTTCTCCGAGTGGCAGTAGACAGTGTGGAACAGCCAGGAGAAGCTGAGGCAGAGCACAGCGCCCAAGAAGAACATCCCAAAGACCACCTTCTCCTGCAGAGGGGCCATGAAGTACCATGTTGGGCCGCAGCATGGTGAGCGTGCCCAGGCAGATGAACAGGATCAGACCTGCGGGAGAGAGAGAGGGAGGGGAGAGAGAGGGAAAAGATAAAAAGAGATATGGACCGAGAAAAAGGGAGGGAGAGAGAAAAGAGATGAGAAAGAAAAATGAGGAGATAGATGAGAGAAAAGAGAGAAAAAAATATGGAGGGAAAAGAAAGATGTGAGGGAGAAGTTAAGAGAAAGAGAGATGGAAAAAAGGGAGACGAAAAAAGAAAACGGATGAGAGAAATAAAAAAGGAAGCAATTAGATGAGGGAGAGAGAAAAGAGATGAGAGAAAAAGAGAGGGAAATGAAAGATAAGAGACGGTAAGAAAGAAGAGAGATTAGGGAAGGAAATATGAGAGAAGATGAGAAAAGACATGCGGAAGAAGAGGAATGAAATTGAGAGAAAAGAGATTGAGAGAGAAAGAAAGAGAAAAAAAAAGGGGTGAGGAAGAGGGAGAAAGAGAAATAGGTGTCGTTAATGATTTTTACCATGTCAGAATATGAAATCACAGACTCCGTACACGCGCTGGTGGTGCTAAAGTAACAGATGAGACTCAGCACCACGTTTGGCCTGTGATACCAAACCGGTGAGACTCAGCACCACGTTGGGTCTGTGATAATACCTAATCAGCACACGTTGGGGTCTGTGATAATACCTAATAGAGGAGAACTCAGCACCACTTTCGGTCTTGATAATACTAATAGAGGAAGACTCAGCACCACGTTTGGTCTGTGATAATACCTAACAGAGGAGACTCAGCACCACGTTTGGTCTGTGATAATACCTAACAGAGGAGACTCAGCACCACGTTTGGTCTGTGATAATACCTAACAGAGGAGACTCAGCACCACGTTTGGTCTGTGATAATACCTAACAGAGGTCTGTCGATAATACCTAACAGACTCAGCACCACGTTTGGTCTGTGATAATACCTAACAGAGGAGACTCAGCACCACGTTTGGTCGGATCCAAGTACCTAACGAGGAGACTCAGCACCAGGTTTGGTTGTGAAATACCTAATAGATGAGACTCGGCACCACATTGGGCCTGTGATAATACCGAACAGATGAGACTCAGCACCACATTCGGAAATACCTAATAGATGACTCGGCCCACATTGGGCCTGTGATAATACCGAACAGATGAACTCAGCACCACATTCGGCCCCGTCATACCTAACAGGTGAGTCCATATGTTCCCGGTCTCGGTGTGGATCCTGAAGATGCTCCCGAAACAGGCCCTGAACGAGGGCATGGGAGGCCTGTGTCCGTGCAGCAGGTAGTCGTTGTCCTTCAGCCACTCGGGCAGGACGTGGAAGGGGATGACTCGCCAGCGTCCCTCCCAGACCTGCACACACATACAAAAAAAGGCCGGATTTAGCTGCACTTCTCCACCAGAGGCCGCCGACCCTTCTGCCTCCGTGAGCTACCACACAAGTCATAAAAATGGAACATTTCAGGCAAAGCAATAACATCAACAACATCAAGCAGGTAGTCTCCGATCAGAAAGTTACATAGTGTACCTTTAAAAACGAACTGAAAAGTAGATATGGGAAATACTTTACTTTTAATTTGATTCTAAGTTAGTACGAATTTATTTAAAACTGCAGCTTCACATCAATGTTATTTCCTTATCGCAAACTCCTTCTTGTAAATACAATTGTGAATACGATTGTGAATACGATTGTTTAACCCTCAGCAGAGAGTTTTAAGTTTCAGATCGTTGACAAACTCCTGCAACATTTATGTCTCCCCGACAGACTGGAATATGTAACAAAACCCGACGGGCAGGAAGATGTCAAGATATTTCCCCCCTGATAACTTGAGAAATCGATCACTTAAACTCAAGCGACAATAGTGAATCTACAACTGACAGAAAGAGGAAGTAAAAAAAAAAAAAAAATAATAAAAAGTTCTGAAGTAAAAATGTAACTGATCGCCCAACCTTTTATATATATTTTTTATATTATTGAAAATATAAAGCATCAAATTGTATCGACTGCAATTATTACAGCAATTTATTAGATATTCTTTTTGAACAAAATATCGTGAAAAATCAAACTTAACCCAACAGTTTTTAGAGCTTTATTCTTGTTTTAAACGTTCATATTTCAGCGTTATGCTACAGAACCTCTTTAAAAACATGCACTCAACTGAATCTTGATTTCATAACATGTATTGCAAACCTTATCTAAACAACTAGATAACAACTACTTTCAAAACTATGCAGATTTAGTGGATCGTTTTAAGACCTTCATGTGGAAAAACAAGTTGGGCCACGTAACTGTCGAACATGCGACACGCGTTGGAGCAGGTTTCAAGATGAACGCCTTTTCACGCCCCTTATCGTTATGTAAATGCTCTTCAAAAATGTATGGCAGGGAACTATTGTTGGCTGGCAATTCGCAAGTCAACTCTGCAAATCCAGTTGTCGACCACAATGGGACAATGGGACCACAATAGACTTTTATGGACTCGGCATCCAAACACGAGTATCGAAAGACGGCGCTCACCTTGTGCACAAACTCCTCCATCTTCTCCATGGCGTGATGAGCCTGAAGAGGTAAAGTCAGCACCTCGCCGACTTCGTCATCGTCCTCCACTTCCCCGAGAATGGACGCGTCCTTCAACGAGACCACAGCGTTAGAACCGGGCGCGATTCGGGGGCGGTTTTATCCAAGTCGTTTACGCATTCGGTCGGACATCAACTTAATAAAACCCCAAAGTGCACAAGGCTGGGTACATCTTTAAAAGTACCACTACAGTACTGCATCAAAGTATCAAAGTTACAATTCTACCTATATCGAAGAATATAAGATCTAAAACTGGAAATGAAATGGATGAATAATAGAAGAAGAACTGTAGTGTTTATCATTAAAACAGCCCATTTCTGTATTCACTTTAAAATGTACCCAGCTCCAGTTCTACACAAATCTACGAAAAACAGATATTTAAAGTGGATACGAATTTCTTCAAATGAGTCATAAATGGTGGTCTTGTCCACATTTGATCAGACACAGAAAATGCCTTTGAAGTTTGATGTTGTTTTCCTTCGGTGTGTCAGGGGTCTGCCAATGGTAGTGTACTTATGTAAAACCTTACATTACACTTTTTAAATCAACGATTAGATCTTTGACCTCCAAAAGTGTAGTTAAAGATGCTTTAAACTGTTTATTTGTTCTTAAAAGTCTCTTAATTGTGTAAATGTTTTTTTAATAATTTGTGTGCGGCCACGATTTCGTCCCAGGTCCCCCTCGTAAAAGAGGTGTAGAGCTCAATGGGTTCTTTCCTGGTTAAATAAAGATTAATAAATAAATCTGCATTTGAGTTGGTCTGAGAAAACATTTCAGGAGATCTTTCACCTCCAAAACCATGAAGTGTTTTAGTTTGTGTGTGGAATAAATTTTTTGTCAAGGCTGTATTTTGTCTATGGCTGTATCTATGTTAGATACAAAAAAAAACAAATGGCAGTAAATCCTCAGCACCTCTTCAGTGAAACAACAGAAAAGTTTAGCATTTGGATATTTTGAATGATCCAAATTGCAGAGAGTGTACTGTAGTGTACAGGACACCGTGAAGCCGCCAGACGCCGTCACCACATAATACGGTGTAATGAAGGTGGTTCAGGTGTCATCAGTGACTGCACTTTTCCTTGGCGGGGCAGAATATTGATTCAGTTTACAGGCAAAGAATCACATTGAAATATCCATATTTAGTCACACCTCTAACACTTTCTCTCGCCCCCGTCTCTCCCTGCACACCTCTGCGGCTCCGCCCGTGGCCCCGCCTTCCTTCAGCAGCGGCCCCAGCTCCATGAGCTCCACGTCATGATCCCGGTCCTCACAGATCTGGCAGTCTGCATCACTCGCAGACCCGTTACGTCCGGACATAAGGAGACTGTCTGCGGCCACTCAGTGTCTGTGGTGCAGACCAATTCACACCTGAGGAAACAAAAGCACTCAAAGGATTAATATGTGCAAAGGTCGGAACCAGGGCTCGACCTAAACATGAGCCAAACAGTGTTCAAGCATATTTTTAGACTAGTAACGCGCTCACGAGTCGAAATAATGAAGGGAAATATAATAAATACATTACAAATATGTATTAAGATACGAATAAGTCTACTTTTCTTTGATATATTTAAGGAGGAAGTGTCAAACTAAAATGGTCTTCCCTGTAAATAGATTGTTAAAAGTGTCAAAGGTCACATCGGACTGTTGTGGCAAAGAAGCAGAACGAAAAAGACAAAGTTCTCAATTATTGCTCAATAATACTTCTACTTGCACCAATGGTCATGAGCTTTTGGGTAAAGACAAGACCGCAGACACAAGCGGTCAAATACTTTAGAGATTAGGAGCTCAGTGTAGAGCCGCTGTTCCTCTAGCTGAGGTGGCCTGGTTCTGACACCTCCTGGAGGATGTTCAAGGACCTTTAATATATTGTCCTCTAATATTAATTACAATATGACACAACAACATATGGCTGCGCAATATATTTATAAAATAATCTATATCTCAATATGGTTTGGTGCAATTATCAAACTGCAAAGGCTGCGATTATTTAGACAATAGAAAGCCCTCTGAAAAGAGCAAAATAATTGTCTTTTTATAGAAAACTCTTGTGCTTGTAGTTTAGATCTCTGCAAACATGCTCTGAAATGCAGGGGGTCATACTTTGTCAGTTCATGCCTCAAATGTTAATGCTCCTGGAGTTGGTTACTATGACCACTGAACAGAATTTAACTTTAACATTAATTGCAAACCTAATCGCTACAAAAATAAACCTAAACCATAATAACCATATTCAAAATAAAACAGAATTAGTCTAAATAGAATTACATGCATTTGCAAACAAGTCCATCCTGGGATCATTCAAAACTAAAAATTAAAATAAAATCCCACAATTCGAACTGAACCCTTTGAAGTATAAACAAATGTTTGGACTCTTTGAGGAGGTTATACTGTAGTTTAATTTACTCTTTACTAATTTGAAGTACAAGTCATACACAAATAAAAATCTGATTTAGAAAGACATCTTGGGGGGAGGGGAGGGGGGGGGGGAGAGAGGCGCGGAGGGGGGGTGGGGGAGGGGGGGGGGGGGGGGGGGCGTGTGGGGGGGGGGGAGGGGGGGGGCGGGGAGGGGGGGGGCGCGGTGGGCGGGGGGGGGGGGGGAGGGGGGGGGCGCGGTTGGGGGGGGGGGGGTTTTGGCTCGCGAGGGGCGGAGGTGGGGGGGGAAGGGCACAAGGAGGGGGTGGGAGGTGGGGGGGGGGGGGGAGGGTGGAGGGGGTGAGGGAGGGCGGGAGGGGGGGGGGGGGTAATATACAGGTTTTGTTGGAAGGAATGGAATGGACCGTAGACAGACAGGTGATTGAGAATTTGTTGGGTTTTGACCAATTCCAATTTCACACCAAAGCATAATTTTAGATTTAGGTAATTATAAATAAAAAAAGTTAAAAAAAAAAAAAAAAAAAAAAAAAAAAAAAGTTCATATGGAAAAATCCATATAAAAAGGTCCATTAACATTTTGTGAATTTTATACTTTATTTTTTTGTAGATTTTGAGTACAAAACTGATTCATCCCAGAGTATCTGACATGACTGAAAATAAGTGACATTTACACATGATTTAGTGAAGCTTAAACAATAAACATGGCCATTTTGGACGAGCCAGTGTCAAAATGTCATTGTTCTAGGACAAAAACACGTCTGACAACAACCATTCGGATCATATTAACCAAGCAATGATTTAGCTTTCTACAGATACATCTTTTCACATATTGTATTATTGGACAGAATCACGAATCTTTAAAGACAGGTTCCTTCTCAATCAAAGCGGTCAAACCAGTGATGACACACACACGCACGCAATACTATTTTCAGCAACAACAACAAAAAAACCCCACAAATAGCAAGAAAAATATGAACAGAAACGGGAAAGCACCACATTTCTGCTCAAATCTCTCGTCTTGTTACAAATCTACGAGCGACACAACGGAATAAAACAACGCAGCGTGACGTTAAACAGATCGCGTACACATTTACTGCTAGCATAACCAAGCTAACGCAGAGCTACCAAATCCGCGGCAGTGTTTTTTAATCGTCTTTGGCCTGATTTAGAGAAGAAAAGTGACGGGAAAACACAGCGTCGCGTACCTTATTCCGGGGAGCAGTCTGGGTCCTGTGTGTGACGGAGAGACAGGGTTGAATTACCTGACAAAAGGTGCGCTCTGCCTCTGGAGGTAAATTATTTATCGACGAGAAACACAAGCTACACCGGAAATGGACGTGTCTTCCGTCAAATGATTTCTGTGGCGTCAAAATAAAAGCATAAAAGCGACTAATTTCATAACAACAAAAAATACACGTTACAAGACGATAGGAATTTAGAAGTGCACTATGTAACTTGTCTGGCGGATGGTTCGCTTCCTGCTTGGTATTGTTCTGAAATTTTATTGCTTTGCCTAAAATCTCCCTAGTTTGGCATTAAACACGGTTTATTAGAGCCAGAGTCAGTTAATAAACGTGTCGGCATAAAGATTTAGTACATTTTGGCTATAATACAATTCATTCTTAGGTCTAGTCCAGGGGTCTCCAATTAATATTTGCCAGGGAGCCAGATTTTGTTGGAGGGCTAAGATATATATATATATATATAATATATATTATATATATATATATATATATATATATATATATATATATATATATATATATATATATATATATATATATATATATATATATATATATATATATATATATATAGATAGATAGATAGATAGATAGATAGATAGATAGATATAGATATATAGATATATATATATAGATATATATACAATAAATAAAGCAGGTCTAAAGCTGGACTAAAGCAGGAAAAAAAACAGGACTAAAGCAGGTCTAAAGCAGGTCTAAAGCAGGACTAAAGCAGGTCTAAAGCAGGACTAAAGCAGGTCTAAAGCAGGACTAAAGCAGGTCTAAATCAGGTCTGAAGAAAGTCTACAGCAGGATTAAATCAGGGGTAATTTATTTATTATTTACAGTTATCACACGTTTGTGCTTGGACAGAGCAGTGTTTCAGATGAACCGGGGCTCTCTGGCCAGCCATGACCAGCGGTGCAGCTGCCGCAAAGCAGCGCAGAGTGCTGTGGATGTGCCGCAGAGCATAGCGGTAATTAAATATATATTTCACATGATGAGAAAGTGGGCCATAGGCCAGACAACATTGCTTGGGTGTCCGAAGTCCTATTGAAGACCCCTGGTCTAGTCAGTAAAGCCCCATTAAAACATGCAGCCTCTCTCTCTTTCTCTCTCCTTTTTTTTTTACGGTATAGCGTAAAACACATACTTTGAATACGTACAACTACAGTAGGTGGCGGTAACCTTTTCAGTTGGCTGCCAACCACCATTAAAAGTAACAGAAGAAGTACATTACTAAAAACAGGACAAAGGCAATAAAACTCAGGCAAGGCAAACCCACTGTTTACCAGAAACCTGACTTGACTAGGGCAAAGCAGACCTGATCAAGACCAGGTTTAAACCAAGACTAAACAAACCATATCTGCTAGAGAAACATGGATAACCATAAAGCATGACTAAAGCAGGTCTAAAGCATCAGATTCTAGAACGTAAACTCAATCTATTCACTATCTTGCTCCATCCAACTCACTTGATGACTATGATGTCATAGAGCGGTCAATTCTATGAACTTATTCAAAGCTTCATGTACTGACTCATAATAGCGTTCAACACAACGACAGGCGCAGTTATAAAACACTCTCACAAGTATTTAAAAACTTTATACACACAAAATGTCATCGAACAAAGAAATAGTTTTGAGGAAGAATCAGGTTATTTCTGGTTATTTTGGCTCATACCAGATAAAAGAGCTGAGTGGAGAAGGAACCTATGGGCGTGTAGCCCGCTGCATAGATCAGTCGACAAACCAAACTGTGGCTATAAAAATACCTCGACACCAGCTGTCCGAAGAAACCAAACACGAGGCTCTTATTCTTTGCAAGGTGAGCGCTCTGAGTAAAAACATCAACGTGGTGAAGTTCATAACATCTTTTCAATACCAGGACCGTTTCTGTCTCGTCCTTGAGCATTTGGATCAAAATTTGTTCGATTTCATGAGTAGAAGACAATTCCAATATCTTCACCTTTTGGAAATCCGCTACATTACCGAGCAGCTGCTGGAAACTTTTAAAGAACTGGCCAAGTTGAAAATGATTCATGGAGATCTCAAGTCACACAATATTATGCTGGTTAATCACACACTTGAACCGTTTAAAATCAAGCTGATCGATTTCGGGTTTGCTACCTCTGTGAGAAAACTGATTCTTGGTGATGTCATCCAAACTTGTAATCACCGAGCTCCAGAAGCGAATTTAGGAACACAATTGGATGAGGCTATTGATATGTGGTCTCTTGGTTGTGTGATGGCGTTTTTATTCATCGGCAACAATCTCTTTCCTGGTACATGCAACTACGAAAATATGAGGATGATTACACGGATCATAGGCATGCCTGATGTCCAGCAACTCCATGAAGGCCTCTTCACGGACCACTTCTTCAAGAAAACACCTGACCTCTATCATTGGAACACGCCCAAAGAATACACGGACCAAACAGGAGAGCCCTACAATCCCGCCGACGACCACGAGTCCAGATATTTAACCTGTTTGGAGAACATGTCAGTATACCAGCCAAAGCCCATCTCTGAAGAGGAAAAGGAAGCACACTGGCAGTTTTTTGATCTTTTGCATAAAATTCTGCAGGTGAATCCAGCAAAAAGGATAACCCCAGGAGAGGCGCTAAGACACCCCTTTATCAGGGGGACGACTGCAGCACAGGCGATCGCCTCTAGAGAGCGCACTCTAGAAACCACCAACATTAAGAAAAGAAAAGCTGGCAAAACACTGACCGTGCATGTTGAACAAAATGAACCAGGCAGAAAAGTATCAAGTACAGAGGAGGGCTGCTCGGCACATATGCCACAGCGTACGCAAGGTGGCACTCAAAGCAGCCCTGACAGCACCAAAAGACCAGGCAAAAGTACTGTAAGAAAAAGTACTCAAAGTGGCACTCAAAGAAGCCCTGAAAGCAAAAAGACCAGGCAAAAGTACTGTAAGAAAAAGTACTCAAGGTGGCAATCAAAAGAAGCCCTGAAAGCACCAAAAGACCAGGCAAAAGTACTGTAAGAAAAGTACTCAAGGTGGCAATCAAAGAAGCCCTGAAAGCACCAAAAAGACCAGGCAAAAGTACTGTAAGAAAAAGTACTCAAGGTGGCAATCAAAGAAGCCCTGAAAGCACCAAAAGACCAAGCAAAAGTACTGTAAGAAAAAGTACTCAAGGTGGCACTCAAAGAAGCCCTGAAAGCACCAAAAGACCAGGCAAAAGTACTGTAAGAAAAAGTACTCAAGGTGGCAATCAAAGAAGCCCTGAAAGAACCAAAAGACCAAGCAAAAGTACTGTTAGAAAAAGTACTCAAAGTGGCATAAAATAAGCCCTGAAAGCGCCTAAAGACCAAGCAAAAGTAAGGACCACTTAGAAAGGAACACTGACCACCTGCTTGTCAATAATTCCACATCGGCCTCTAAATCCTCCCGTTTTGTCCAGAAGGGGCGCAATTCAGTATGGTACAGCATCGTTAAAGTGCTGGTCAACACTTTGATGAAGAAACTGTTTCAGTACGAGTGTGGATTAGATCCAAACGACAAAATGTACGTCACCATCACTGATGATTTAACTCAGAAAGTTTTGAAGATCTACATTTCTGAAAAGCAGGTCCAACAAGTAGACATGAGCAAGAATATGTTTATTATAGGCGTGATTAAAGATCTCAAAAATTAATTTGGCCCTTCCCACAGAGTGTTCAAAAAGGCCACGGGAGAGCTTTGTTTCCATTCTTTCAAAAGAACCTGCAGGACATCATGAAGGCATGTCTCGTCTGGAAGCCCTGATTTCTAGACTAGGCCTCAATATCTCATCTTATTATTATTATTTTTTATTTAAGATATTCTTCCTAGGGTCTTATCTGACCTTATCTGACACACAAATACAGAGAGGAAAGTAAGTATTTGAAGAGCCTGGGATTTTGCAAGTTCTCCCACTTAGAAGTTTTTGAGAGTCTGAAATATTCATCGTAGGTGCATTTCCACTGTGAGAGACAGAATCTAAATAAAACTCACATTGTATGATTTTAAAATAATTTATTGGTATATTTTTGCTGCAAATAAGTATTTGAACACCGGCCTAATAGGAAGAATTTTGCTTCCCAAAGACCTGTTAGTCTCCCTTTAAAAAGTCCACCTCTACTCCGCTTATAAATCTAAATTAGTAGCACCTGTTTGAGCTCGTTAGCTGCATAAAGACACCTGTCCACCCCACAACCAGTCAGACTCCAACTACTCCCATGGGCAAGGCCAAAGAGCTGTCAAAAGACACCAGAGACAAAACTGTAGACCTCCACAAGGCTGGAAAGGGCTGCGGGGCAATTGGTAAGCCGCTTGGTGAAAATAGATTAACTGTTCGAGTAATTGTTAGAAAAATGAAGAGGCTAAAGATGACTGTCAATCACCCTCTGACTGGAGCTCCATGCAAGATCTCACCTTGTGGGGTTTCAATGATGATAAGAAAGGTGAGGAATCAGCCCAGAACTATGGGAAGAGCTGGTCAATGACCTGAAGAGAGTTGGGACCACAGTTTCAAAGGTTACTGTCGGTAATACACTACACCGTCATGGATTAAAATCATGCATCGCACAGAAGGTTCCCCTGCTTAAGTCAGCACATGTCCAGGCCCATCTGAAGTTTTCCAGTGACCATCTGGATGATCCAGAGAAGTCATGGGAGGAGGTCATGTGGTCGGATGAGACCAAAATAGAACATTTTGGTATAAATTCCACTCACCGTGTTGGGAGGAAGAAGGATGAATACCATCCCAAGAACAACATCCCTACTGTGAAGCATGGGGGTGGAAACATCATGCTTTGGGGGGGGCTTTTCTTCACAGGGGACAGGACGACTGCACTGTATTAAGGAGAGAATGAATGGGGCCATGTATTGCGAGATTTTGGGTAAGAACCTCCTTCTCTCAGTCAGAGCAGTGAAGATGGGTGGCTGGGTCTTCCAACGTGACAATGACCTGAAGCACATCGCCAGGATGACCAAGGAGTGGTTCTGTAAGAAGCATATCAAGGTTCTGGAGTGGCCTAGTCAGTCTCCAGACATACTCCAATAGAAAATCTTGGGAGGGAGCTGAAACTCAGTGTTGCTCAGCGACAGCCCTGAAACCTGACAGATCTAGAGAAGCTCTGTGTAGAGGAGTGGGCCAAAATCCCTGCTGCAGTGTGTGCAAACCTGGTCCAGAACTACAGGAAACCTTTGACCTCTGTAATTGTAAACAAAGGCTTCTGTACCAAATATTAACAGATTTTCTCAGGTGTTCAAATACGTATCTGCAGCAATAACAAACAAATGCATTATTTAAAAATCATACAATGTGATTTCAGGATTTTCTTTTTCAAATTTGGTCTCTCACAGTGGAAATGCACCTACGATGAAACTTTCAGACTCCTCCATCATTTCTAAGTGGGAGAAAAAAAATGAATGTTAATGAGATTTTAAGGTATTTTGAATCCTGCATGTTTTAGTAATCTTGTATTGTCTTGCAACATTTCTGTTTTCACCTACCCCCTATCCCCGCCCACATCCCTGTAGTGCATTTCCAAGCTTTAAATATAATATGAAATAAGAAAAAATAAATTAAATGTAAACTGCTATCATTTGTGCTAAAGATACATTTTTATCTCCAAATTGGCATTAATGTGTATATACTGTACGTTTGCGATGATACTGTATAAAACATCTTTGTTACATTGAATGGGACAGAAGCAAGTGACACAAAAGTATAACTCTGTCATCACGAGGACAAAAAGTAAGCTTAAAAAAAAAAAAAAAAAAAAAAAAAAAAAAAAAAAAAAACTCGCAGATTTATGAAAAAAAAAAAAAAGAAAAAAAAAAGAGGTAAAAATCAATATCTTAAAAAATAAAAAAAATAAAAAAAACACAAATACTCGAAACAGATTTATGCAAACATATATTTTATTTAGTTCCACAGGAGTCACCTTAAATGTGAGTAAACATATACAACTACCAAAAAATGATAAATACAAAAATACAGACAGTAAAAATGCACAGGCGGTGACTAAAAGGTTTTTTCATACATCTTTCTGTTTCAATTCATCACAATTTCCACATTTATCCACAATAAATATGCACATAAGTAGTGGCTATATATTTCATTATAAAGAGGGTACATGACCAAACACAATGGCAGTGATTCAAAAACAATTCATCACAAAAAGATTAAAGTATTTTGGCCCAAAACATACAGTATTAGTGGTTGTCTAGTGTTGCTGCGTCAGTGCACAAAACTATTTTTAACAATTTACTTTTCAATAACACTTGTTTTAGCTGCCAAGCATTATAACATTGCTTTTCCGCAGCTTTTTTAAAGGTTTTAATTTGGTGAAGTTATCTCTAGTTTGAACTAAATGATTAGACCAATAAATGATTCAAGTTAATTCAGTTTAGTACATAATGACATGAGATTCAAGCAGCTACGTTTCTAGTGGTTCAAAGTCATCTAAAATGTACCAAAGATGATTACAATATTTTTACACGTTTATGTCCTTCATACACACACACACAAAAAAATCAATCAGAAAATGTGACAAAAGGCTGCGCGGGCATATGTCTTGAAACGGACCAATTCCACACGTGTTCATTTGCACTGATATTACACAGAGTGTATGACGTGGTTCTTAAAATAATGTACAGATCTATGTAACTCAGACAATAAAATATTGAGTCCTTGTAAATCGGCTTTATTATATAATTATTATATCGGATTTGCGACGGAACAAATTAAGTGTTTAAATACTATTCAATAAGAGGTTTCGACAGCTTACACATATATGTGTAACGGCCTGCTGAATTCCAGTTTCTGGTCTCCATTACATTGTAGTATAGGAGCTTAAGCAAACTATTAATTACTCGTTATCTTTATAATGAGTTAATTCTTATTTTCTGAACTTTGGCGTCGATTGTCAAATATTTGAACTGTCATGTTATTGTATTTAAAGCAAAATCCAAAACGGTTAGCATAATGTGAACTGAAGTCTGTTGCTTAGATAGAAATAGGTGTCACAAAAGTGTAATTATTATATAGTTGAAAATCGGTTACGAGCTTCGACTCGTTATTAAAAAGTAATGTTGCCATGTCCTTTTTACATTTAAGTCACTGTACTCAATGCCAGATACAATATATTTAAGTTTTTTAATTGTCGACAAAGCAACGAGTGCTCAATCTTCTGTCAGCTCTATGAGCAAATGGTTTAATTGTCTTTGGCCTTAACACAAGCTACCGCCAGATTTATTAAACATTACAACGTTTCTCAAAAGCTGGCGATGAACGCTTAAATAGCCATCTCTTTACTTTCTGAGAGAACATAGCGATGACCATGCATATATCTTACTTATGCATGAGAACAAGAGGACCTACACCACCCAGCAGATAGCTCAGTTTACACCCCTGAGTGCACCTCATCATGACTTAGAAATCGATTCAACTCTATCAAGAGCAGTAGTTCATCAAACGATAACTATTCTTCGGGAAGCCTTAGTGTCACTCCAGCACATGGTCTGTAGATGATCATTCTCCAAAAGGCGCGTGTCGGTCGCTCAGTTTAACAATTTCAGGTGATATAACTATACAATCTAGATATTTTGTTGTGTGCGCAAAAAGTAGCTGCCTCAATAGATGCTGCCTATACAAAGGTGTAATACTAACCCATTGAAATCAATTATTTCTAAATATAATTATATCTGCGATACATCAATCTCAAAACAACTCATGTATCTTTGAGTTTTGTGTGTCGCCAACCCGTTCCCCCTGATTGTGTCATAGTCATCCAAACAACAGTTTTCTATAATTGATATGTTCTAGATTACACATAACGTTTACCCTGGTTTCTTTAATCAACCATCAGTGTTCTCATCATGTAATTTAATTTTTTTGTAGTTATAACTCTATCAATATATAGTGCAACCAGAAGAACAGAAACAATTAATGGTCAAAACACATTAACCTCTTGCTACCAACATCGCGAGCAAGTCAGTCGCGTCCAAGCTAGAGAATGTTCAACAAACAGCATGTGTACCAGAAGGAGGAGTATTAAGCCGAGAAAGGAGTTTCTTTCACGGAGGTTTCTTCTAGGAGCGTTTACGTTTTGGTGTTCTTTTTCGCAGTTTCATCCTTAAGGAGGTTTCAATTTTATGAGTTTTACTTTAGTGGAGGCTAAAATTCTATATTAGGTGAGGATTCTGTTAGGGATTTCTCTTTAGGAGTTTCTTTAGGAGTTTCTTCAATGTTCTAGACTTGTCTCACTGTAGCGCGACGTGCCGTCGTCAAGCGCCAGTGTTCCCGAAAGTGTCGTCTAAAGGTTCTTTGAGTGCTTTCTTTGAATTACCTGCAACCACCAGGCAAAGAGCCAGCGGAGGATCCGACACGTTAGTCGGGAGTGCATTTGCAGCGAGACCAACACTGGTTGGTCCGTAAAACGAAAGCACAGATATAATCAGAGCCGTATGTAAGGTAGACAAGTCATAGTGAAACATGACATAGTGTATTCGAAAAGTATTTTGCTGGTTTACTTCTCATGCCGCGTCAAATAATCCCCTATGTAGACTACTTCGATATGGCAACCAGTGGGCCACGAAGCAGTACATAGTCAGTGTATGCCGAGCTATCCTCAGTATTCTATAACGTATTCGTCGTCAAGTTTTGGTCGTCGCAAGTCGGTTGTGACCAAGATAGTTCAACTACCTCGATCAGCCTAGTTTTGTCAGGCCTTGAAAGATTCTCAAGCCTGCCTTTCTCGAGTTTACCTTATTGAACTACAGGGGGCCAAACAGCCCAAATGGTCAAAATTTAACGCACTGAGGAGTATTATTTCTAAATTAAACGGATTGTACTCACGAGGAAACTATACGTACTTGTTGTGCTAGCAGCCATGTCTCAAGTCTCCCATGGCTCTCGTGAATGCGTAGAGAATAGTCGCTGCGAGAGAATAATAGCTGATCAACATTACACTGTGAGCCATAGAGATGTATCATATAAAATAAAAATCTAGAGCCAACTATGCACCATCAGACTCTTGTAGTGTCCTTGCTACAGTTCACAATTCTCATAAGCAGATCTATAGAGATTAGTAATACATAACATAGTTTGACCTCCGAGTATGGTGTGTTCAACAGAAGTCAGATTTGCTTTGTCGAGTAACTAGCACTAAAAACTAATTACTCAGTGATGTATTGAGATAAAATTATATACACACACAAAACTCATTAGAAGATAAATATGACCATAAGAGTGAATTTAGTACGAAACATCCAAACAAAAGTGACACGCGAAATATCTACATGAGCGTGTAACTGTTGTTAGAGAATACTCAGAATTATCGCATAGTGGCTTCGATTCTCGCTCTACTTCAGTGGACCGTATACGAGCCTGCTCTTATGTGATACCCAGATATAACAGTGTTCCATATATAACGAATGGTGATACATTTTAGAATATTCCCCCCTCAACTTGATACGAAATGATCAACATGTATAATAAGTTTCGGTTCCACGTCGTCCACTTTATTTGTGACCTAATGTACTATATTGATCACACCACAATAAATCGTCTTTCCAATAATAAGTCTCAAAGATACTCAATTCGATAATCATACTTAGACACGCTGATATACTGTGTCTGAACTATTTACTCTGGGATCACAACAACCATCGCACCCTGACTTTCGTATGATCTTCTCTTGCGAGTTAGCACTATTGCAGTGCCTGACCGAGGAGTAACTCTCAGCAGCCACAAGTCGCGACACAGATTCCCACCAAATTGCCTGGCGAACTGTCATGACTCTTGGAGTCCCTTACGAGCGCAGTACCTGTGAATAACCAATGCGCCAAGAGATGCAGACGCGAGGAGATCCTAGTTGCGTGATTCTCCTGAAAATGATGTTTTCTCTCGAGCCCACTTGTGCCAGCTAAGTACATTGAAGCAACTTGAGCCATCGGGTTATTTCATCTTCCTCTCTGAGGAGCATGCCAGTTCCTGACACTCAAAGACGATCACGTTCAACAGTGCCCTGCGTATTTGTTTCTTATCCTCTGGCTGACTGTTCTGCTCTCTGGTTGTGGCTCAGTCAGAGGGGCTTAGTCTGGAAATCTCCGCAGTGTCCCTCTAGATACCCTCTGGTTAGTTGGCGTGGAGACCGTGCGTGCTATTGCTTTGTCGCTAGTTCTCTTGTACCGTTCGATGCGTCGGTTTGGCGCGTTTACTATTTTACTCATTCGTACCCGACTCAGTCCATCTCCATGAGGTGGCTAAACCACTCTTCGTAAATATACCGTCTTTTGGGTGGTAAGGATCGTGCAGTAATGGATGTTGATGATAGTAACTGGCATGAGGAAGAGTTGGTGTTGGTAGCTTCCGTTGGCGAAGACGGAGTGGTATTGTCTGGGTAAATCGCAGGGATTCGTGCATGGCGAGCTGTTGTAGGAGGAGTACGAGTGCTCGGAGTTGCTGTCCTCAGACCCGGCGTTGTGGCTGTAGATTTAGCGAGGTTTTCAGTGAAGAGGGAGAAGGAGCAGCAGCAGGAGGAGGAAGAGGTTGAAGAGAGAGGAGGCGGCTCGTTGTAGGTGATCGAATATTCGGTGAGGCGTCTGCGAGCGCTTCTGGTTCGACCGCGCTCCTTCTCGTTGGTTGTATAGAGATTCAGGGCGGATAACCTGTGCCAATGACAAAAGATAGAGTGAGATGTGCACGTAGACTTCGGTTTCGGAGTGCGCGGTTCCGCCTCCAGCTACAAAGCGCGAAGACCAGCTACTCTCTGTTTACAATACTGTACATAAGATCTCAGAAAAAGCATTCCTTCTCTCTCAGTGTTTTGATGGCTTGTTGACATGGGGAGTTTCGCCAAGTCAGTTGTACAAACGCATGGTTTTCGGTCCACTAACTCCAGCTAACAGTACTGACTTCCGGATTAAAATGCATATGAATCGAGCAAAGAGACCAGAAGATAAGTTCTTGAGAAACTGGCCCAGAAGAAATGGCAATCTGAAACGCGCTATTAGGATTTATCATCTTATTCTCTGTAAATTGAGGAAAACAGGCTTACATACTGTGTGTACTGATGGCGCGTTATACCGGAGTGTAATCATATGTGAGAGACACACTCCTACATTGACCAACTGATCACTTCGTACTACATAGTGATCATGATGTGTCTCCCTCCTCTGCTCCTCAGGTTCAGACCTGTGTGTCCTCTCTCGTAATCATCACTCATAAAGAATCTGAACTAGAGTGAGTTATATCTAGTTGCCGTGTTTTTTTAATGGTGAAAGTTGCGCTCTTTATGGCTACTGTATCTGCTATATTATGTCCTCCTTCTAAGTACGATAGTAGTACCCCTGTCTATATTTATGCCACTCTGATCATGTGCGTTGCCGTCACCTCCCCGTGCCATGTCTCCTTCCTTTCCACATTTCCTTCGGTGATTTGGTAAGTTATCAAATCTCTCCTTAAACTGAACTGAGTACTGCCTTCTTTGCAGTCACACACGACAAACGCTTTAGAATTACTCTTCGGCTTCTCTCTTATCTGCTTCCTTTACAAACTTTCTCCTTCTCCATCTCCGCATATTTTTCTTGCTTTCACTTATCTTGCACAGTGACAATTGAACGCCACTTCTCTGCCACTTCTGTATCTGCTCATTTCTGTTACCTCATACGCTCTCCAACCTACCCTGTCTTGTACCAACGAGGAAAAGCTAGACCCGAGCTGTAGTCTTCCTCCTCCTCTCACGGCCAACTCTATGTCTAGAGGACTCTCGCGTCTTCACCTTCTCTCTCGCTGTTTGTCATCTTTGCCTGATCTTCTCTATCTCGCGTCTCTAACTTGCGCTCTTCCCTACAAGTAGTGATACTACTTCTGCTCACCCTCATATGCACATGGTGTAGGTCTCTTATGATACACCAATCGAATCTTTTATACGTGTATGTTTCTGCAAAACCATTGTGCTCATTCTAAGCTATATCATCCGCTTCATTAGAAGAATACGGATGAAATCCCTGCAGAAACGCCTAATACGATCTAATGACGACGAGCTGACATGTATCCGATAGACGCTGCATTCGCACGCAATGTGTGCATCCCTGTCCTTTCGTCAAGCCGAAGCTCATCGTGTCCTATCGGTCATCATGTCAGCGACTACACTGATCGTGGCTTCGTTCTGTTTTCTCCCGTCGGAGCACAGCATAGCAATGACTACTATACGGTACCTGCTTCGCACCAGCAAGATGCGAAGTCATTAACTCAGGCATTCACTGTTCCGCCGTCCGAGATGTGCACAAATGTAGAAGTAAATGAAACAAATGTAAATCTTAATCGAGTTTCTCTAGCAGTTTTGGTATACCAATCACACGCATGTATAGGTGCCTGAAACGCTGCGCATCAACTCGCTGAAGTTCCTCTTATCACCAAGTATCGTATATATCCACTCTCCACCCTTTGTAGTACCGTATCCAAATCTGCGCTTGGGATCGTATAATCAGACTCACTACCTCTTTTAGCAAGCATGTAGATTCTACGCTAATCTTGTCTTACCTCAGCTATATATGATGTTACTTATCTCTCGGTTCCAGTAGCAAGATTGTGCTAGTATACGTCTGCGCATGGAGCGACTCGTCTCACGCACGTGCTCAACTATATCACATCTCCTTCATCCATTTGTTGTTTAGCCGTTATCATAAAAAGTTTCTATTCATGTGTCCCATAGATCAAAATTCCATATTTAGTACTTGTGGTACTCCAATCTTTCCTCTCTGGCCATTATTGTGTCATCTATGATCTACGAGTCCCACCTGTTACAACTAGTAAAGTTCGTGTGAATACTGTCTCTGGCCAAAATGCACCCTTTGAACCCCTCCTCTTTTTCTTCCTTCTCTGTTAGATTTAGCAGAATAATGTATAGATAGATATCTGTAATATATGTGTCACCATTAACAATCAAATACGCGAATCAACCATATAACCAGGATACGAGCAAGCGAACCCTAAGAAATACCTTAATAATGTACCCTGAATTGAATAAAATTTCTACTGAGTAATTTCTCTTAGATCAGTTTTGAGTTTGAATCTCTATATAAAGTTTTGAAGAATTCTGCTAATTGCGATCCTTAGACTGTCCTTTACATCACATACATCTAGTCCAGAGTGAGTCTAGGCCTGCGTGATAAAATGTTCTAACGCTAATGCTATACACTGTTCGTCCAGACTTGCTAGCTCTCTCTCTAAAATTTAGCGGATACAACTGACCTGTTTTCTGATGTCTCTCAGTGTACATTCCATATAGCCAACATCATGTCAGTCCACATCACTTCATGAGAATTCAAGCATTTCAGCCCAATCCGTCTTATGGCTGTTTCTATTATTCTTATTTCTTCTATACATACTCATTTTGTGTACAAAACTACACATTTCTTTTCTCATTCACGGTATTCTGTCGTTGTTCCTTCTGTCGTTTTTTTATAAGCTGCATCGTTTTTAGGTCGTTGCCAGTACCCCACCCCTTCGATGCATGAGTCTGGTTTATATGGTGCAAGTGTTAGGCTCATTAGAAGAGTAGATGATAATGTAAAAATAATGAGGAAACAAGGACTAATAATTCCTATGTGGTGAAAACAACGATTTTTGCCATACTTCAATTACAATATATACTGTGACATGATGGTATTAAGTCTTACCAAATGCTGCTTGAATTCGTGTAGTTCGATTAAATTGATGACCGTGAGTGAGGAGTGGCGGATTGTCGTGGAGGGTGCCCCCAATACATTCTCGTCCAAATGGTGGATTGTGATGAGTTATGTTATGAGTTATTGTATAATGAGTTCCTAATCACTCTGACATTGTTTTTCATTAAGATATGAAGCCTATAGGGTGACTGATACCTGTGTGTCTTCTCTGTTTTTCGATAAGAGGCCATGTCAGACAATGTATGTTGTGTTTTAGCCCTTACAAGAAGTAGATGGTTGCAAATGACAATGTAATAACAATAAATTCTTATGGTAGTATCTCTCAAATTCTTCGCCTATCCAGTAATTATAAGATTCCACTATCAAATATTTTCCTGTAGCCTACTAACACTTCTCTCGAATTCGTTCAGCATACGTCATAGTATCACTCCCTCTTAGGGGTTGTTGTGGGTGAAGCGCAGGTTCAGACAACTCCGGTTTTTCTACTCGAGGTGAGTGTAGGACTCGCTGTCCAAAAATAACGCAAGGATAAATGAGGCGGGGAACCGTCGACCAAGAGTACAGGCCTTCAAAAATGATCGCATGTTTCGGAGTGGTATAGCGAGACAGAGCACAGGTGAGAAGAAACACACCTGCGGGAGGAGGACGCACAAGCCGAAGAGAGAGGATAGACACTCTAGCTTGCGAGTATACGAGGAGGACATCACAGCTGAAGTGTAACGATGGTTGAGAGCACAACTCACAGAGAGAGGAGACACACTATCGCTCTGAGGAGAGAACCATAACAGGATAGGAGAGTGGGAGAGGACACACAGCGAGGAGCGAGAGGGTACACCCAGCGAAGGAAGGAGTCAAGCACACAGCAGAAGACGGGTAACGCAAGGAACACAACAACGGATGGACTGAGCCAGACACTACAGCGACGGAAGCTCGACGAGCTAGACACACCACGCTGGAGGACGTAGAGGAGACACACAAGCCGATGTGTAAGAAAGCAGCTATAGCAGAGCGATAGTCGCAGATGTACGCAACAGAGAAAAGGATGACTCGAACGGAGACTACACCTACGATGTTGAGACAGTGAGAGCACACAGCGAGGAGAGAGGAGACACACAGCGGAGGAGAGAAGGTTAAGTTCGAGACACACAGCTGTAGGAGGAATGGATAGAGAGATCGATCACACACGAGAACCCATGCGCTGAGATAGGGCAGAACCTAATATCACAATTGGTTGGAGTTTACGTTGAATGCATAGACGAGGAGGCAAGTAACCAGCTGAAGTGAGGATCTGAGAAGGGAATGAGAAGGGCAACAGCACAGCTTACCCGTTAGCTAGTCTGTTGTTTAGGTGGGGAGAGGGAGCACCGCGTGCAAAGGGGGGAGGTGTGAAAGCACCACCACACCCGGCCCCTCGACCGCAGAGCACACACGCGAGAGAGAGACGGAGACACACACCGAAGGAGAAACCGGTACAACATTTACGCGAAGAGGAGTAAAGAAGATACATTCATACACTCGTAGTCATAGAGAGCGAAACACACAAGCGAGTGTATGTAAAGAGAGACGACACTACTCAGTATGAATGAGATAGTATAGACACACACAGCCGATCAGGTGTGAGAGTCAGGAGTTGCGACAACCTAGACAGAGCGAGCTGACACACAGAGGAGAGAGGAGCACACCGAGATAGAGGAGACACACAGCTGAGCAAGAGAGACAACATCAGCGTAGGAGATGATCGTAAGACAACACCGAGGCAGGAGGAGACAACACCGACGAGAGAGAGAGACACAGCGGTCGCGAGAGAGAACACACAGCAGGGGCGAGAGGAGACCAACGGACGGTGTGCGACGAGTAATCATACAGCGGGGGATGCAGAGCACACAGCCGGGGAGAGGAGAACGGCGGGGGAGAGAGTTACTATAGCTGATGGGAGCGCGAACTCACACAGCTAGTATTCATCTAGGAGAGGAGACAACAGCTGAGTTATTTAATACTGGCTGTATAGTGTAGAGTACACAGACGGGCTCGCTAAAGGGGAGTGAACACAGCAGGAGAGAGGAGACACCACGCGAGAGAGAGGAACACATCGGCGTGGGAGAGAGGAGCACACAGCTGAGCGTCAGAGAGAGCACGTCAAGCTCTCTTCAGGAGGAGCAGAAAGTATACACAGCGAGGAGTGAGAAGAGACACGCCCGCCTAGAATGAGTCGCTTCGGGTTAGAGGATAGTATCGACATCATGTCGGTACGAATGTGGAGGAGGGACAGCGGCAGCGGAGTCGAGGGTGATAGTACACACAGCCGAGGGAGAGCGAGTGAGACAACACCCAGCTTAGGAGGAGTGACACACACAGCGAGGAGGAGGAGACACAGTCGAGGGATGAGGAGACTAGCAGTACGTGAGGGGAGTAGTAAATGTCGCGAGGGTAGTGGAGGGTAGGACAGAATGCGTAGGGAGTGGAGGAACAGAGCGAGGATAGAGGATTCGAAGATTCGACTATGTTGAGACGTGAGACAGGCGAGGAGAACTCAAATATCAATCTATTGTTTTACTTCCTTATGTCTGCTTACTAAGCCCTTCATTGTTTCTCTGATTAAGGATTTGCTCTGTCCGCTAGCTTTCTGATGGGAGCGACAGACTCGTAATTATTTGCGAGGGAAAGGAAGATATTTAGAGACGAGAAGAGTGAAGGAACACATGAGGACTCGATCCCACTATGTTGTTACAATCGGTAACTGCGGAGACGAGTATTAGTGGTCTGTTGCAGAAACAAACAAAGAGACATCTAGGATGTCACTTAGAGTTTGAAAATTCTACGTCTAATGGCGCTTGATTAAAACAGAACTATACTTATAGAAATAGGGTAATTTAGATAAGAAATGTTCATGATTGAGATTAAATGCATCAACATTTACATAAACTTAAGTAACTTTATAACTGTTAAATAACACAGACAACAAACATTAGTAAGTATGTAGAATAAGTAATACAACGAACAAGGGATCATTTATTGAAATAAAGATAAAATATAAATATATTGATAAGGGAATAATAAACTGTAACAATTACGAGGTCTGGGTAGATGTAAAGAAATGGAAAATAATAATCAGAGACTAGTCTAACAAAATGTTTAATAAGTAATTACAAATAAAAAAAATAAAGTATAATAAAAATAGTGTTTGATGTAATCATACAGAAATAGGTTTAATCAAAATAAACAATTATTTATACGTAAATTAAGTCAGTTAATAAGTGAAGTAAGATAAAAAAAAATAAAGATTAAGCAGCCAAACATGAATAAATAAATACAAGTAGGTAATTAACATAAAAAAAAAAAAAAGTAAGCAAGCAAATGAATAAATAAATAAATAGGTAAGTAAGTAAGTAACGTAAAGTGAATAAGTGAATAAGTAAATAAGTAATTAATTGAGAGACCCAATCTTATGTCTGGTCAAAACTACAAAATCAATCCCAGCAAACATTGACATTTGCCCATCTAAAACAGGGCAAAGACGTGATCCTTTCCTCTACCTCTTCTTGCTGGAGGAGCGAGACTTCTTCTTGGGGTCGAGCGGCTGGTCCAGGTTGGATTCGGACCAGGGCGAGTGCTCGATGGGCGGAGGATCGTCCAGGGCCAGACTCGAGTTCAAACTGAGCGTGGAGACCAAACTGGGGCACGGGCTGAGCTGTAGTGACGCAGGGACGGCGTAGGGGGTGCTGTTCAGTGAGGAGCAGGGGGTGGACGGAGGCATCGGCGGGAGGGCATCCGGCTGAGAGGACTGGCTCGTGACTTCTGGAGGAATTAAGGAAAGATGATTGTTTTAGGATCCATATTTGACCATTTTTATAAAGTTCGAAGTTACTAGTATCGTAAGTAATACTAATCAGAATTGAATCTAAATTTGAATATATTGAAAAAAAGATTGGAAAAAAAAACCCTCTAACAAAACATATATAAGACAATATTGGACTTTTTGTGAGTAGTTTTGGATCTATAACAGAACTAGTATACGACATGGTAATATTTAAGAAACAAGCATTACTTTCTACTGTCTAAAAAAGTGAGTTTATAATTAATGTGATACAACACTAGCCGCCGTGCTGGTGCACATGTCATTTTACAGGTTTTTTATCCAATTGTATCGTTTGTACTGATTATGTTGATTGCACAGTTTTTTTAAATGTGCACTAATTCTCTTCTGTATTGTATTGTTTATATGTTGTGTTGTTTGAAGTCTCACTGTTGGACAATAAAGTTTAATTTAGGCTCAGAGGAGTTCACACAACAAACACTATCGAGCTCATTCCCTGTCGTCTTCTTTCTTGTCCATTTTAACCCTAATAATTCTATATGTCAACAATAAAGATTTTGGTTGACTAAGCATCAAAGCCTTACAGCCCTAGAAGCCCTACACTAATTTTAAGATTAAGGTTAAAGATAAGATTGTTTTAGAGTTATTTGGCGGTTTATTGGAGAAGATTTAAAAAAGGGTTTTACCTTCATCTTGGACCAAAGAATCGGACAAAGAGCTGTCGTCAGAGGCCCCTTGATCTGAAAATACATTAGGAACATTTTATAAATCAGCCACTGCCCAATTATTTATCAAAAATCACACATTCAAAATCTGTGAAATACTTTCACTTTTTACACTTTAAAAGTATATTTATATTTAAGTATATTTTTTCTTTTATTATTATTATGTCATTTATTCTTATTCAATTTACTATTATTATTCTTATTATTCAATTTACTATTATTATTCTTATTATTCAATTTACTATTATTATTCTTATTATTCAATTTACTATTATTCTTATTATTCAATTTACTATTATTCTTATTCTTACTACATATTTTTCTTTTCTTTGTCAGATTGTTTTTGTTGCTGTATGTTTATGAAATTGAATTAATAGCAAATTAAACGGGTATGTCAACTCGTTAATTTAAGTAGCGTTCTAATGTGCCACTTACACTTTTTAGCCATGTGTACTTTTACTTATGTAAGAAAATGGACTGCTTCTTCCACCACTGAATTACACCATCAACGTTTGGGTCGATGGGAAAAAGATCTAACTGGCTCTGAGGTGTCGTGCTTTTGTCTGAACAGGTGAGTTTTGAGTAACAATCGGACAGATCAGCGTACACGACAGGCTTCTGCACGATCGGCACACGTCAGTGAACATCTATGAGGAATGATCCAGTCCCTAACAGTTGAGGCTGCGTTTCTTCAAAGAAAAAAAAAAAAGAAAAAAAATCTGGATTTTTCATCTACTCCCATGTTTTGCCCTGTTTTATAGTTTTACAATTTCTGCGTTTTTAATCCCGTTGCACTGTGAATTAGAAACTTGATTTGCATGTGTTTTGTATTTATTGCTGCTTTTAGATTTGTGACATACAGAGCATCACGTCACATCACATTTAAATTAAAGCATTAGACTCAAAATTCTACAAACAATAAATCCCCTTAAAAGACATGAAAGACGAGTCGTTTGATCAATACTTTGGCACAAATTACAGCAAGTTTTTTTTGAGTAAAATGCTACAACAAAAAATAAAATAAATAATAAAAAAAATTATATATATATATAAAAAAATAAAAATAAAAAATCTGTCATGTGCCTTTTAGGGGGAGTGGCTTCTGTCTAACGACTTTCACGTTTGTCATTATGGGTATTTTTGTAAGAATTTGAGGCAAATAATGAATGTAATCCTTTTTAGAATGTGTTGTGAATGTACTATATTAGTTAAAATTGTTGTTAAAAGAGTTGTTAGCATGAACGCTCTCTGAATGTCATGAAAAGCGCTTACAAACTCATCGCAGTGAATCATTGACGCTAGGAATACATGAGGAAAGTGAGGATAACCTTTGAACTGCTGCAAAGGGTTTAAAATGATCTAATTCTGTTTTTACGCCTTTTTAAAAACTGTAAAAATCAGGCACGGCTCCTCTTATTTTGCATCCTGCAGCCCGAGATAACAATAATATCAGGACTCAAACCTCGCCTGTTGGTCTATAAATATATTGTGTTACTATAGCGATTACCTGGCTGAGTAATGTTGAGCGCGGGCAGCGGTGACGTGCGTCCGTGCTCCAGTCTCAGTTTGAAGGCCGTGTCCTGGAGCTGTTTCAGTTTCTGCTCCTCTCGTTTGCACTGCTGAAGTCGACTCTTCCTCGCAGCTTTACTCTGGCGCCCCTCGTCACACAGCCGCCGCGCCGCTTCGTAAATCTTCATCTGCAACGCCAGCTCTGACTCGACGGCGCTCAGGTCCGAACTCTGGAAATTAAAATCTAATTATAAATTGTTGTTTGGGCCGCAACAAACAGCACTTGTACATTGAGACTTTTTAAATACATTAGGAACCAAATAAAAAGGTAATAACATCCGTATCTCTGCAGTTTCCCATGGCACTAACGGAGTTTTGGGAATTTGAGGGAATTACACAGGTTCATTAATTGGAAAGTTCTCCCTGAGATGGTAAACAGCCACACAGTTGTACTAATCATGTTTTGACTGGTTATGATTTATGGACTAAAAAACATCAGAAGATTCTCAGCGCAGATCGAGAAAATGTCAGTTATTGAGGAGATTCAGAACGGAGTGTTTTTGACGCTCGGAGGGGAAAGGATTTTCTAACCAGGATTCCTCAAATTAGTGAAAATTTTGGGCGTTATGTAAATTAAATAGTACCTATAACAATAACAATTAAAAAATACAACTACAATATATACTTTTAATTTGTGCTTTAGAGTTTAACATCTTGATTTGTCAAATATCCAGTCTCTCTTACTGTTGTGGTATGATATTTTGATTCTAATATTGTGCTTATTGCCCTGCTTGTTGTTTGTATTATAACACTTATAATTATGCTTTAAACTTCTGCTTCACCAACACGACCTCGTGCCCACGCAGCTTGTATCTTCAGTTGTACGGTGGACTCAGCCTTACCCCATTTTTCTGCGGGAGGCTGAGCTCGTCCAGTTTGAACGCCGCTCCCACTCGTCTGCGGATCTGAGGCGGCTTCTCTCCGGGCTTCAGCGGGAAATCCTCAGAGAGCTTCCCCGTTAACTCCTGAATAAACATATATCAAAATGGTATTTTATACAACTTTAGGTGTTAAAAGGTAATTATATTTGAACGAAAGACTAGAGATCGAATGTAGTATAAGTATTAGGGCGGCAACTAACGATTATTTTAGTAGTCGACAAGTCAGCGATTATTTCTATTGCACATTAGAAACTTCTGTCAACCAAATACAGTTGGAAATATGCTGACAGATTCTAGAAAGAGAATATATTTACAAATTACAAATAAAAGAGTATTAATGCTGAAAATCAGAAATTGTTTATTCTTTTTTTTTTTTTTGACATTTTGAATGAATAATGTTAGTTTTATAGTGGACTAGTAACAATTAGTTAATGAATCGTTGCAGCCCTAATAAGTAATTTTGTGTTATGACAAAAATGACAAGTGTTGAATTTAGCAGGAATATCCAAAGACTTAAATATGAAACATCCATTTATTCTTGAACAGCATTCCCACAATAAAACCTTCTCCTTGTCATTTAGATAAACATTGTTCAATGTGATTTGTAACATCCCTTGTTGTATGAACCCCATTTCATAAGATGCACTTTCAACAGACAATAATAGGTACAAATAAGCCGTAAGGAATCACTTAAAGCTCTCGTTTATGGAGGTGTGTTTTACCAGGCCTTTGGCAGTTTTGAAATTCTGTAAGTTTTTTTGGGAGCTGTCGTTTGTGCATGTTCAGACAAATGTGTTCAGGGAAGTCTGTTGCACAATTCAGATTTCCTTTCACTTCGCATTCTTCAGTCTCACCTTTCTCTGTCAAGTATCTACAAGTGTCACGGAAACGCACGAGAAATATCAGTTTTTCTGCCTCCGAGTGACTATTAAAGAGAAGTTTATAGCTTGTATTGTGTGTCAGCAACAAAAATGTATTATTATTATTATTATTAAATCAATAATAATAATAATTCAAAGTTAATTTCAGGTTGATTTAAATAAAGAGAGAAAATTAGAATGAGATGACTTATTTTACAGGGATCAAAAATCCCAAAAGAGAAAATGAAATGTTCTAATTTCAGTGAGTGTGTCTATAGATTTTGCATTTACATTTTATGGTCCGTGCACACATTTATTATACTGTGTTATACTTATTATGAAGTTTATTATGCAATTCAAATGAAAAAACGGATTTGATACTTGATATTGCATAATAACATTTCTGGTGGAGTTGGCCACCTGCTCGTCTCCGTGGAGATGTTATTGTATGGAGCAATTATTGCTGCAAAAAGATTTGTGCATTTGTAATTTGATTTGCGCAGAGCGCTGTGGATGTGCCGCAGAGCGTTGTGGTAATTTTAATATCAATTTCAAATGATGGGAAACATGGCTGTGGGCAAGACCATATTGCTTTGGGGTCCAGAGTAGGCCTGCGGGCCACCTATTGGAGACCCCTGGTCTAGTCATTCATTCACACATGCAGCTTTACCTGGGAATTTACCGCGCCAAAACTGAATTCTCTGGATTTTTTCTGTCGTCGTTGCCGTTGCTGCTTTTAATGGCGGCTGGCCGCCAACTGCAAAGGAGCATTTACAGCCATCTACTGGATTGAGTGGGGACAGGGGATCAACGGAGACCATAATACCAAAAAAGGTAACTCTATGATCTTCCAATTAATCCTGTGTTATTTAAGAATGCAACTACAGCCTTACATGATCCTTGTGACTGGATTGTAAGAAGATTCAGCAGATTGAATTGCTGTTTATTATTTTGAAACCATAAGACTGTTCTCTCTCTTTCATGTGCTGTACAGTGAAGCAGCACATGTGCAACAGTTTCTGGTTCTTGACAGTGATTACACAAAACCAGTAGGATGTTTGCCTGTCCCTACTCAGCGACCCAATTGAGTCCGAGTGTGGCTCTCTCATGCGGAGCAAAGGCGTTCTGCTCTCCCGTGTTCCTGCCCATGGGTCTGCATGGGCCTAACACTACTTCTGCATCAAGATACAGATGTCGTCCAGTATCACAGCGATTCCAATAGTCCTGCCAGAGTTCTTACACATGACGCTTAATCATGGGCTTGATTCAGGTTTGCTTATTTTCAACCATCACATCAATTGAATGGCCGCCTAAGGGAATTCTTAGCCAGCGAATCCATTTCAATTACCATCCACCCACCATGTGCAGGAACCCAAATGAAGAAGACCCTCACATTCTTTCTGGACAGAGGAAGCATCAGATAGATAATGCTATATAGAATATCTGTCTACAATCAGATTTTTAGATTTGATGCTTTGCAGTGCCGAGAGGCTTGTCAGAAGCTATAGACGCAACCCAGATCTAAAGCATCAACTTCTATGCACCTTTGCAGTTGGCTGCCAGCCGCCTTTAAAGCAACAGCAACAAAACAACAAGTACACTTGATGACTTGATGTCATAGAGAGGTAAATTTCAAAATAACATAAACAATATCTACATTACTAAAAACAGGAAAAGAGCACGAAACCCCAGGCAAGGCAAACCCAGCGTTTACCAGAAACCACAAAACAAAGACTAAAACAAACATATCTTCTTTGGTGTGTTTTATGGCAGGTGACTTGTCGACTTTATTCTTCGACTTTATTCTTTCGACTTTATTCTTCGACTTTGATTCTTCGACTTTATTCTTTCGACTTTATTCTTTCGACTTTATTCTTTCGACTTATTCTTTCGAACTTTATTCTGCTTTACGAGTTCTCCGCACCCGCTCTGACTCATAGCTTTCGACAGAGGACTGGCGCCGTTTTAAAAACACTTTTGATACAAAAAAAGTCATCGAACAAAGAAATAGTTTGAGGAGAAATCAGGTTTATTCTGTTATTTTGGCCATACCAGATAAAAGAGCTGAGTGGAGAAGGAACCTATGGGCGTGTAGCCCGCTGCATAGATCAGTCGACAAGCCAAACTGGGCTATAAATACCTCGACACCAGCTGTCCGAAAGAACCAAACACGAGGCTCTTATTCTTTGCAAGGTGAGCGCTTGAGTAAAAACACATACGTGGTGAAGTTCATAACAATTTTTCAATACCAGGACGTTTCTGTCTCGTCCTGAGCATTGGATCAAAACCTGTTCGATTTCATGAGACGAAGACAATTCCAACATCTTCACCTTTTGGAAACTCCGCTACATACCGAGGCGCTCGCTGGACTTTTAAAGAACTGGCGCAAGTAAAAATAGATTCATGGAGACTCAAAGCGACAACTATTAGACTGGTTAAATGCACAGATTTCAACGTTTAAAATCAAGCTGACGATTTGGGTTTGCTACTCCTGTGAGAAGCCTTGATTCTTGTGATGTCATCCAGACTTGTAGTCACCGAGCTCCAGAAGCGAATTAGGAACACAATTGGATGAGGCTATTGATATGTGGTCTCTTGGTGTGTGACGCGTATTTATTCATCGGCCGCTAATCTCTCTTCCTGGTACATCCAAAAAAAATATGAGGATGATACACACGGATCATAGCATGCCTGATGACAGCAAGCTCCATGAAGGCCTCTTCAGGACCACTTTTCAAGAAAACACCTAATTTCTAATGTCGGTAACAACGCCCAAAGAATACACGGACCAAACAGGAGAGCCTACATCCCTCCGACCGAACACGAGTCCAGATATTTAACCTGTTTGGAGAACATGGCAGTATACCACCATCAAGCCCATCTGAAAAGGAAAAGGAAGCACAATGGCAGTTTTTTGATCTTTTGCATAAAATTCTGCAGGTGAATCCAGCAAAAAGGTAACCCAAGAGTAGAGCCTAAGAACCCTTTTATCAGGGGGACGACTGCAGCACAGGCGATCGCCTCTAGAGAGCGCACCTGAAACCACCAACGTTAAGAAAAGAAGCCGCAAAACAGGACCGTGCCATGTTGAAAAAAAATAACCAGGCAAAAAGATCAAGTACAGAGGAGGCTGCTCGCACAATATGCCACAGGTACGCAAGGTGCACTCAAAGCAGCCCTGTGTTATATTCAGCATCCAAAAGTACAGGCAAAATTACTGTAAAGAAAAGTAACTCAAGGTGGCACTCCGAGCATCCCTGAAAGCCACCAAAAGACCATGGCAAAATGTACTGTAAAAAAGTATCAAGGTGCATTCAAGAAGCCTGAAGCACCCAAAGACCAGTGGCCAAAAGTACTAAGAAAAAGTACCAAGTGCAAATCAAAGAAGCCCTGATATAGCACCAAAAGACAGTCAAAAGTTACTGAAGAAAGTTACTCAAGGGGGACTCGATAGCAGTCCTGAAAGCATCCAAAAGACCAGGCAAAGATACGATAAAGAAAAGTACTCAAGGTGGGCACTCAAAGAGAAGCCCTGAAGCACCAAAAACGCAGCAAAAGTACTGTAAGAATATAGAGTCTCAAAGAGCCTGAAACGCAACCAAAAAGACCACGAGCGCACCAAAGACTGTCAAAATATGTATGAAAGTGATCAAAGTGGCAATAAAAGAAGCCCTGAAAGAACCAAAGACCATAGCAAAAGTAAAGGACCACATTAGAAAGGAACACTGCGAACTGCTGTGAAATATTCCACGTGCGGCCTCTAAATCCTCACTGTTTTGTTTCAGAAGGGGCGCAAATTCAGTAAGGTAAGCTACGCATCGAAGGCTGGTCAACCACTTTTGATGAAAGAAAACGTTTCAGTACGGAGTGTGGTTAATCAAACGACAAATGTACGTCACCTACACTGCATGTTTAACTCAGAAAGTTTGAAGAGTCTACTTTCAGAAAAGCAGGTGCAACGGCTAGAGCATGACAAGAATGGTTCATCATTTAGCGTGATCCAGGATCCAAAAATGACCATTTGGCCCTTCGCAACAGAGGTTCAAAAGGCCAACGGGAAGAGGTGAGAGCTTTGTTTCCAGTGCGGCAAGATTCCTTTCAGAAGATACCTGCAGACATCATGAGACATGTTTCGTCGCTGAAGCCCTGATTTCTAGACCAAGGCCTCAATGGCTCATCTTATTTTAATTTGCAATAAAAAATATATTTTTCCTGGGGTCTTATCTGACCTTATCTGATCTCTGACTACACAAATACAATGAGGAAGTAAGATATTTACACCCTGCGATTTGCAAGTTCTCCCACTCGTAGGTTCATTTCCACTTTGACAGAACTAAAAAATTAATGGTGAATGGTGAAAATGTCAGACTCCTCCAGTAGCAGTGGAGAAACTCAAATTGCAGGGTGTTCAAATACTTTCCCTCATTGTAGCTTTCTGGATTTCTTCAGCTTTCCATTTAGGAACATTTTTCAGTTTTTTCAGTGCTGCGTCTGCAATGTGAGCACCGTGTGGAAACTGGAGTTGTTTCTTAAAGGAGTTTAAATGAACTAAAAATCTTGAACTAAAGAGGTGGACTCGACACGCCCCATCTTATTTGATCTCTGATGAACCCTAAATGACTTGCAAATGACTTCCGGCTTGGATGTCCACATACGTATGTGTTGAAGACGCTTTGCCACGACCAGATGTTTGGTTCTTTGAATGTTGAAATATATATCTTTCCTGCACGGTCCCTTTATCAAAGGCCTTGGACCATCTTGTGACAGCCGCAGCAAATGCCCTGCCCTCAGAGCAGCCCTGGATCCCCTGCAACATCTACTCCCACTACAGATTCCTCACCTCTCTTTTCCATCTCCATCTACACCAGGGGCATTCCAGCCATCTTGAATATTGATCAAATCAGGCCCGAATAAATGAAGATCAAGAGTTCTGATATCAGCGATGTATGAACTCCCCCTGACCGCTGCTATACAGACAAAAGCCGCCCACCTGAACCCCCTGCCTTTCACCTGGTCCCAAATCCTCACGGCTCCGCGCCTACACCAACAAAAGTCCCCCCACTTATCCCCTTTTGCCTATCACCTGGTATCTCCAATAGCTTGGATGCAATGGGTCTCAGCGTCCGGAGCTTTGTTAGTCATAATAAAAATCAAATCCAACACTGCACCTGTGTAAAACAGCCTCCCCTAGTGCTATTTCTGTATGTCAACATCAGTCCTCCCAGGCCTAGCACCAAAGTAATCTACTCGGACATGTTAGTGCCGATATGAAACATTGCCATATGAACCATCTCGGACTCTGAGGACCTCAGGGACCGGCCTCCTGCTGGTGCCCAGAGTCTGGACTAAACATGGGGAATCTGCGTTTCAGTTTTATGCAGCTAAAATCTGGAACCGTCTTCCTGAGGATGTGAGAGAGGCCTCTACTCTGGCATTGTTCAAATCTAAGATAAAAACTGTTTTGTTTGGCTGTGCATATGACTGAAATGCTTTTCTTTGCACTCTTCTCTTTTATGTCTTAAACTATTTGGCTGATCGCCTGAAAATGGCACCTTTAAATTTCTTTAAATTAAGGTTTTGTGATCTCTGCCATGTCTTTGTGATTTTAAAGCATGTTTTCCTGTTGTGTGAAGCACTTTGAATTGCCTTGTGTACGAATTGTGCTCTAAAAATAAACTCTCCTTGCCTATATTTTCAATTTGAAGAACTATTTTGGATTTGAAACTGGTTTAACCGGACTCAATAGAGCCATGAAAAGCTGGTGTAATCCCTCATTGGTCCATTATAGAAGGTGGTTCAGTTGTAATGTTTCGACACTTTGAGAGTGGAAACGTCTTATTTCTCTAAAACAGCGTCCAGACTACAACTGAACCTTTTTCTACAACAGAGCCATGAACCGTCAAAGTCACTCTGCAACAGATAAAACTGTTTTGGTAGTGACATTTTAAAAGACCGTCAGCTGTCTCAGCCAAGTCAGAATTCTCACAGGATGAATCTAATATACAAGTTGTGCATAATATTAATGTTCTGCTTGTTCATTTAACCGTCTTATGAATTATCTTGTAAACATTTTAACCTGTGTAACTATGTAGGCCTCATTAAAGCAATTGTGTAACTTTTCACAACCTCTGATTACCATTTATTTGATTCACTACATCAAGAGTTTATTCTCACTAAGCTCAAACTTAAAAAATATTTAGCTCATATTGAGTTTGAGCAGCAACAGAAACAGGTCTGTGATAAACATTTAATATCAGAAATCACAAGTCCATGTTCCTGTTCCTGTTGCTGATGCATGAATATGGACTCAACAGCTACGTTCACACTGCAGAGTATGAGGCCCAATTCTGATTTTTTGTTTCAATCGGATTTTTTTAATGTGGTCGTTCACATTACAAAACAAAAGGCGACTCCGGTTTGTGTCTGGTGTGAACGGAATGGCGCTTGATGTTTCCCGCATGCGCACAAAAGAACACAACATCACACTTAGCGCACTGTGTTTACGGAAGTTAAAATCCACATTACTCGACCGCATCCGCCCCTTTTATTGGCGTCCTTATATTCTTTTGCAGCCAGGAGCTTTTAATCCTTTGCTCGGCCAACTCCTTTGCAATCTCCTCAAATTCCACCCGAAGACTTCTTCCTTAGTTCACAGACTTCTTCCTTAGTTCACAGACTTCTTCCTTAGTTCACAGACTTCTTCCTTAGTTCACAGACTTCTTCCTTAGTTCACAGACTTCTTCCTTAGTTCACAGACTTCTTTCCTTAGTTCACAGACTTCTTCCTTAGTTCACAGACTTCCTTATCCACTGAAAATGTTCGGCTCCTTCGTCTGCCATTTCTCTCCCCTTTTTGACTCAGAACTGTGACACGTCAGTGTAATCCCTCATTCGTCCAGGAGTGTTCCATTGTAGAAAAAGAGTCAGTTGTATCATCTGGACTCTGTTTTAGAAAACAAAACGTTTCGACTCTCATCCAAGAGTCATTCTCAATCTGTGAAACAAGTCTGAGAACTCCTCTTTATATTCTACTCTGTGAAAGCCCTGCCCACAGGGCGGGACCTCTGATAATGGCCATTGAAACTTAACTGGGATGGGCCATCAACACCCTGACTTTTGGCTCCCTCTCATTGAGTGCCTGTTTAGCATCCGAATGCCTCGGGGTCTCCAGGGTTTCAGCAGACCATTATAAACAACTGGAAGGTTGAATCCTAAACCTCCATTACGATTTAAGGAAGATTCTCTTTTTGAACAAAGATGGCCTCCTTAACTCCTCTTTCAAACCATCTTTTCTCCTGCTCAGAAGCTCCACCTCACTGTCTTCAATAGAGTGGTTTGTGGCTTTGAGATGAAGATGCACGGCGCTCTGGGGTCCTGAACTCGCGTGTCTTCTGTGTGATAAAGCCTCTTGTGAAGTGGCTGTTTAGTCTCCCCTATGTGGCGCTCTTTACAACTTTCTTTCCGATCTGGGGACGTGAGCGTTCAGACTGAAGTCGCATTCTAAAAGTGTGGATACAGATCGGATTTATTTCCACATCCGAAAGTGGCATGGGTCGCATTCGGAAAAAAATCGGGTGTGTGCTGTTCACACTGCCCTGAAAAAAATGGATACAGGTCACATATGGGCCAAAAATCTGAACTGACCTGCAGTGTGAACAAAGCCCATGCCTTTCACATGAAGCAGATTCGTGCAACAGTGTCCACAAAGAACTATAACTAGGCTCTATAAATCTAGTTTTCTATATTTTGCATTGTTTTATTTTTACGGTATGTTCGGCCCGCGACCCAGCCTGAGCATCAAAATTTGACCCGCGGGCCAAAATGAGTGGGACACCCCTGTCCTAAATGATGCTGCTGAGAAACATCAAGCTTTTTACTGCAGTAGCAAATAGCTTTTTAGCTCAAATTAGATGCAAGTCCAACGGCCCGGAGTTTCAGATAAACTCAGGTTCAAATTGTTATTTGATGTGTACTTACTCTTAGAATATGGACACTGCACTGTGGTTATTACACTTTCAACGCCATAACAAACTAAATCAGCATACATATTATCAGTGCATACAGTAAATACTCATTTAGAGTAACTGCAATACCGTTACTCTTTCAGTTACTTTTACAATATTTGAACACACAATTTAGGCCTACAACTTCAGAAAGACAACTTGAGAAAAATAGAAAACACAGCTCTTTTAATCCAAACTTTTTTCACCGAGAGCCGCATTTTGAAACTTGTACGGAGCAGAGGGCCACAGACCACCCAATATGGAAGTGAATCATTTGAAATGTTGCATTTGACATAGTTTCGATGGGCCGCCACGCCTTTAATAAGACGTTGAACATTAATATTAGGTTGGTATAACATCAAAATGCTTGAATGTTTCCAATTTTACAGTAAATGGTACAACTTTTTGTTGTTTGGACCAACTTAGTAGGAAGCCGGAGGGCCAACAAAAATTGGTCTGAGGGCCACATTTGGCCCCCGGGCCGTAGTTTGGACATGCCTGAAATAGAGCATGAGCACTCTTTCCTTCTCATTTGTGAGAAAAGGTTCTCTTATCTTGTAAATAAAAGCATCTTCTAATGCATTTACCACTGCATTAGAAGAGTCAAGCCTTGTTTAAGACTATTGCACTCATTTCCATTTTTCTCTCATATCGCCCTGAAATAATTTCCCGATAACTATAATCAAATGCAACTCAACGTGAAAGTATTCAGAATACAGTACTCCGATTGGACAAACAGAATATGTCACAAAATACATTTTATTGCAGTTATTCCGTAGTCTTTAACCAAATACATTTTCAACGTATTCTCCCCATCACTGCATATTATAATAACAACGTGGAGTTAAATGTAACAGGGTAACAGAGCAGCTATTGAAAATGTTGTACATGTGAAACTGTGGAAGGTAAAACAAATACACTTAATTTAAATCAGTACCGTCATTTCATTGTATTGTTGTTGCTTGTTGTTGTATTTCTGTGCTTTAAAATTAAGACTGGTCTCACACGCAAGCTTTTGTATCAATGTTTTCTCTTATATTTCTGTGAGTTGTTAAAACACATTTCAAAAAGGTCTTTTCCAAACGTGTTACACTTGCAGTATGTGCTTTGAGCCAGTAGAGGGCAGACACAATTCTGGGCCAATATAAGGAATAAAGAGTCATTTCACTGTGGTTGGGTCGCTACTGGGCTGACATAATTAATAAGATCATTTGAATGTGGGCGGGCCGACATTGTGAGTGCGAGTCGTCAAGTTGTGGTCGGGCCATTGTTGGGCTGCCGGCCCAACCGACAGTTGTGCAAGGAACTGGGCCGACTGGGGGCCGACAGACTTCTGCTAAGAGGTCATATTATACCCTGTTTTAATGACAAGAACGGGTTTTCTATTATTATAATGCCACCCAAACAGAATCAGGCTGCAATGTCTTTAAACACCGGCACCAAAACTGTTGCAAATAAAATAAATAAAATAAATAAAATAAATAAAATAAATAAAATAAATAAAATAAATAAAATAAATAAAATAAATACAATAAATACAATAAATACAATAAATACAATAAGCAAGTCTTGTAGAAGGTGAGTGTTATTTGACAAAAATCTATGTCTGTTAAATGAATCACAAAAGTGCAGAATATCACCCAATTGAAACGTATAACTTTAATTATTATTTTTATTTGTTTTCAATCAGTTCTTTTTGTACCATACTAAACTCGACATTCAAATTTAGCATCTCTTCAAAACAACATCCATCATATTATCTACACTATTCTCCATATTTGCTCTGTAGTTTCTGTAGAATTTCTTTTGAAGATCATAAAACTAACTCGTGATTTGCCATTTAAGAATTCTAAATCGAGGTTAAAATCAGTGGAATAAGTTAGAATAAGGCACAGATGGTAACGTCCCTTCAGTGGAGAACGATTCGAGTTTTTACGAAAAACGCCGTGACGAAAACGTTGGCGTTTTGATCACTTCTGTCCAGACACGCGCTGCGATCGCGTCAGAGGTGACCGGTGTCCCCCGCAAGAAGGCGAAGCGTGTTGTCAGTTCGCGCGAGCAAGTCCCGACACGAGCGCCCATCCCGAGTGTCGACAACGAGGAATGATCCGGGATTTTACCCCGAAGCAACAACAAGACCAGCCCTGAGCGAGGGGCGGCGCCCCGAGAGGAGAGAGGCAAACGCAGACGTCACGATCCGAACCCAACATTAGATCATCTGAGCGGTTACAGGCAAGAACAAACGCTTTGCAACGAAGTAACGGCTCAGAACATGTTTCGTAAGCGGCGGGTAGGACTGTCGCGATGTCAGGTTTTAGAGTTGTGATTATTGTGAGAAAAAGCATCACGATTATTCATGATTATTGAGACTAAACAACTGTAAAATCTTCATTTTCGTTAAATTCCGGTCGTCTAACTATTCCTCAAGTTTGTGACTGGCGTTAGAAAATGTAACTTTTTTTAAAACATTTTTTTGCGATAGATTGAACTTAAAATACATAATTTTGCATCTAAAATTGTGGACCAAACCTGACAAGACCAGGACTAGATTAGGAGTAGACCAGGACTAGTTACTAAAATTCATGCCTAAATCACAGAACAATGTTAAAATAAAAATTGTGACTAAATAAAACGCCAGAAAACCACAAATCCTCAGTAGAAGTGGAAATATTTATTGAAATTCAAAATAATGTTGTTTTGAAGAAGGGATGTCAATATTATTCAGGGTTTTTTTATTGTGAAAAGGCAGCAACAATGAGTCATTTCAGTTCAATCTTTTTCTCACAAAAGTCAAACTACACGCACGTTACTTTTTTTTTTCCACTGTCGTTTGGTCTTATTGTCGACAATCGTACGCACATTTTATTATAGATGATATAATTTATTGTTAAAAAGAAGAAAAAAAAAAAGAAGCTACAAAGAGAGAAAAGGGTAATAAGATGATATTTTTGATGAATTTCACGGACATTTCACGTTTGTCTGATAATCAAACCTAAACTAATGCGTTTAAAAGACATGTTTTAACATAGCTCTGTTGGATTGACATAAAATCTTCTGACTGTCGTTATCGGGACATTATGAGATATCTATTTATGTCAATATTGCCCACTCCTAATGCTCTGTTTTGTATTGGCACAGTGGTTTTGTCTACTACAGACTGACGAGGCCTTCCTGTGTAGAGTATGCATGTTCTCTCTCTTCATGTGGTACAATTTATTACTCAAATCGAATAGTACTAAAAAAAATAAAAAATAATGATAATCATGACAACTTTGAGAAGATGACCAGTGCCTATAAAACAGATGCCATGTTTGAACTGGTGCAATGACCTAATATGGACGTATCAGATAAGACGGCCAATAAAGGAAGTCTTGTTGTTTGGAGAGAATAATTGCACAAAAATGTTATGACCACAATGTCCCAGTTCTGTTGACTGTGGAGGTGTCACCCCTCAGTCACTCCTTTAGAGATAAACCCAACGTTCTATTGGACACAGTATGAGTTTATGTTCTCAATGAGTCACTAAAGGATTACACTCCGGTTTATATTACGACAGACCGGCTGCTGAAGAAGGGCTGCTCGATTATGGAAAATACAAATCATTCTTTGTCGTCACAATTGTAATCGCAAATATTCACTTTAAATATGCATCAAAATGAACAATCTAAATGAGTATTTTTCCATTTCCTTTGTCCTATTTGAAGTTATTTGAACAAAAGTGACTTAAATATGCTTCCACGGAGTGTGCTCATGTGCGTTTGTCATTTTTAAATCACTGCTGAGGAAGTTGTAAAACAGTGATGATCTGTAGAAGCACCTCATCCTCCACTTTTTCGCCCCCCTCCTTGCTCCATCTCGTGGTCACATGCTCAGTCAAGCCCATATTTGGAAGTTTAGAGGTGTGTGTCTTAGGAAATACATATTCATTTGAACGTAAATACACATGTGGACGAGGTGCCGTTCTAGCTGCATGTTCAGCTCTCGTTTATGAAGGGCACGCCGTGAACCTGACGTAGCGTTCTCTCACGCGCCTCAGTCCTCTGCGCGGAAACGGCGTGGAGTAAGTTCAGGAGAGTTTGAGAGCATGAAGCAGCGTTGTGAGTGCACATAAAGCCTCAGACGAATCCTGGACAAATAGCCAATAGTTGCAGGTATTCACACTTTTCTAGTCCACCATATAAAAAAACGGTCATGGGCTCGCAGGCCGTTTCTGTCTGCACCAAATTATAGAACGTTTTATCCTCCGCGAACCAGGAAGTGTTAGCATGCTAGCTGTTGTTAGCATTAAAAGGGATCGATTATTTCCGAAACAAGATTAAGTCATTTCAATTCAATCTGTGCTCCAACGAAGAGACCCTAAAAGTGTTTTGAATGCAGCTCTTTATATCACAATCACTTTTCTTTAGATTAAGTCATATATTTTTAGAACAGTATAAGAATAAAAGAGCATTAAGGACGAGAGAAGAGGCTTTTTGACTCAAATTGAGCTGCAATTGCATGAAAACGTGTACATTTTGTGTTTCTCTTGTGCCCGTAAATATTCTCCTTAAAAAGACTTTCTCTGATGAACTTATTCACGGGCCTTTTGCATTAAACGAATCGATTAATCAAAAGACTAATCGCTGGACCAGAATGATCATTAGTGGCAGCCCAACATCCCCAAACGGTCTTAAATGGGTCTTTTCTAAGTGGCTGCGCATTCTGCTCCGCGACGGTCGGCGTGCTCACCGCTTCCCTGATGCAGAGCTGCCGGAGCTCCAGCAGACACCGCTCCAGTCGCTCCTGCAGCTCCTGGTGCTTCAGCTTCATGGCCCGCGTGTGCGTCGGCACGTCCTTCGAGTGCGACGTCGGGCTGTCGGAGCCTGGAAACAAAAGGGACATTTATTTAAAAAAAAACAACAACAAGAAAGCAGTGTCAGGCAAAACTGTACGTGCTTTAAGTCGGGACACGGCGCAAAATGTAATATGTCAGGCAGATTTTTCCCATGTGGGAGACGGGGTCATTATTCCTGTGTCACTTATGCAAAAGGTCTAAAAACAGTCTCCACATAATGATAATTACTATATTGACTTGACAACAACAATATATTTAAAGGGCTCAATCTTTATTTATATTTTCTTTGCAATAGTGGGTAGATTTATTGTTATTTATTTTGTGATACGATAAGATTTGAGCTGTAGAGGGTTGAATAAGTCACTTTTATGGCTAATTATTTGTTTATTCTGCCATTTATTTGTTGCAGCTCATGCCGTTTATCTAGAAATTGGTTTACTGGGATTATCCTGCTTTGTTGTTATTCAATAAGTAGTTTCACTTAAATATTATTGTCAGTATTTAATATTTTCGCAGCGATACACATCGTGACGGGTTTGGAACGAGCCGTTTAGAACGACGCGTGAATGACCGGTTGTCGAGGAGAGCAACCGTTGTTTTGGGGAACGACAAACCGGCATGATCACGGGCCGTCACACTGCTGAAGACCCTCAGTCCGAATCCGGTGCAAAGAAACCCGCTCCTGCTCTTGAATCCGTTTTTCAATATTCTAGCCGCTCTGAATCGGCAAAAAATAAATTAACACATAAATAAATAAATACACTTGCATCACAATTTGGTTTCCGTCGTCGCCCACGCCTAACGAGGAGGGGAGTGCGGAACGCTAACAGAAAACACGTGTTGTTTTTCATCTGTCTTCATTTATAATAATAAAACGCGAACACGCCTTTTGACACTTGCAGAGTCAGGAATGCGGCCGCGCACTGACTCACACGACTGTCCCGCTCAGACTGACTTAAGACAGAAGGCAACGCGTCGGCTGCATTTCAGAGCATTTAAAGAGTGGCAATTACAACATTTCTACAACTGAGGACAAAAAGGGGTCTTAATTATGCACAAAACTCGACGCAAAATGACAAAGACTAACACTTTGCCTGCCTCTACTTCTGTTATTTACATTAGATTTCATAAAGAAAGCTTTTAAATATGAAAACTAATACGTTAAATGACAACAATTGAATGATAATGAGATCAAACAAATCTTAAAAATCAAAAAACACAAAATATGACCTATATACTAGTACTTTTATTTATTTAACCTTTATTACACAAGGCAAAACATTAAAGAACAACTTTTTATTTTATTTTAGACCTGCTGTTGTCGTCGTTTTCCGTCTAAAATGACAAGTTAGCATTTCTTTTATTCATCCTTTATTATAGATTGTTACTATTTACACTATTTTTAATCGATACTTCAAATGAGTATCGAGTATTTATACTAGCGTTATTGCTTGCGTGCACATTTTTGACAACCCCAGATACAGTTAATCCTCCTTAAAGCTCTCCACAAAAGCGCGTGCAAATCTCGGTGCTAATAATACAATGACCGTCTTGTTAGCCCAGTCCTCCGGTTTGTCTAAATGTGTTATGGCTTCCTCGCATTCTTCGGCAACATAATTGAAGCCGCACGACGGTGGCGTTTTCGCGGCGACGGGTCGTGAGCGATGGAGCGAGGGGGGGGGAGGAGTTTGGGGAGGACACATTCTTGACCCCCATTGTTGTCACGTCTCTACCTGTGGAGAATATCCTTTTAACAATCTCTAAAGGTATGTGGTCGTCCGCATTAAGGCCAGAGCCACTCCCATCAACTTAATCTGAATGTCATTAGTCTCCATGGCGACAGACAGCAGCAAAACACTAGTGCTGTTTTTACAAGGAGCAGACCAGGGAACCTGGGCTAAACCTGGGCTGAACCTGGGCTGAACCTGGGCTGAACCTGGGCTGAACCTGGGCTAAACCTGGGCTAAACCTGGGCTAAACCTGGGCTAAAACCCTTGGCTAAAACCTGGGCTAAAACCTGGGCTAAAACCTGGGCTAAAACCTGGGCTAAAACGAAGACTAAACCAGGATAAGGTCTAGGTATAAAACATGGCTAAACCAGGTCTTAACAGAGTAAACCAGGGCGAAACCAGAACTAAACCTAGATCTAATCCACGCGTTGAATTGGGTCTAAACCAGGGCTAAATCAGACCTTAACAAGGACTAAAATCAGGCTAAACAAAAGGTTTAAATCAGGAATGAACAAGGACTAAACTAGGTCTAAACCAAGATTAAACCACAGACTAAAACAGGTCTTAACGAGAACTAAACCAGGTCTAAACCGGTATAATTTAAGACAAAAGCTGGAATAAACTAGTGCTTTTCACACACAGCCACCTTCGGGGTTCACTTTACATAACAGAGGAACAGTAACAGTAGAATGTCATATCTGTATCTCGCAGTACAAGTTTGAGGGTATTTTTCGTGCCAACAGAAACCAAAGTTAAGAAACCGTTTGAAATGAAGCTGCATTTAATATTCTGGAAATATGTTTGTACATTTGAAAAACCCTGAGGAGTTCTTACATACATGTGACGTGGTCATCCTTTAGCTTTATGTATTCATAATTATTGCCAGTTTTATTTTGAAAATACAGAGACAATTTATCCTCGGTATTAAAACATTTGTAGTCACTATGGTTTTTGAATTTTGAAGGTTAAATTACATCTCAGTCCATGTTTTATTTCCTTAAAGTAAAACGTGTTCTAGATGGAACGGAAGCAACAAAAAGGACTAAAACGATACTATTAATTCAGTTTTAAATTAATTCTAAAACTATTTTCATTATCATCCACAATTCATAGCCCTTTTGAAAGAATCGATGGTAAAGATTTATTTACTGGAGTCAAGAGTGTGGGTTTTTTTGCTGTTTTTTTCCACACATTTGTGCCAACACGTTTCCGCAGTGCGTTTGCTTTTACCCGAGTGAAGAATGATCCCAGAGTCATTGTCGCTCATCTCTGCCGTTCCCTCCATGACTTCAGGCAAAGGCGCTCGACATGCCCTGCAACACATGAGGATTAAATGTTAGACGGGAGGTTTCATGACACATTTAACCTGTTTGCGTACGGGTCAAATCTCGGCAAACGCAACCGCACTTAGGTGATATGAAGCAGGGGTTTAAACTGTTTTATAATAATGTGGAATGTTTGATGTCTGTGATTTAAGACTTCATAAAAAGACAAAGAAGAGAATAGTAGCATTCGTATTGGTGATTAAAATCTTGTACATGAAGTGTAAAGATGTTCAATTAAGTTAATCAAAAATCATGCATCTGGGACATAAAACTCCTCCAATGGAAACAACAGATGGATACACTTAGGACCTTTTGCAGCAGGAAAAAAGCCATTCACAAAGAAATGCATGTCGTAAAAATGAACCAACTGACAAGGACTGGACTTAAAAGAACAAAGACATTTATAGAGAGGGAAACATTATTCAGAGTTAATTTGAAAATGGACTCATTTACTAATCTTTTGTGGAACAGAGATGACAGACCCATATCGAGATGATTTAGCTACACTTCTGCTATGCCGTTCCTTTCTTTGTCATGCTTTTGTTTGTTCTTTTAAGTTTTATAAAAAACAAATCTAAATAAATCTAAATAAAATAATATAAACAAAATAACAAATGACCCTTCATTGAGATACGGCTGTTAACATCTTGATCCATATCACAAGAGCAGTGTTTTCGCAGTTGTCAGTCAACATTTTAACTAATACCATTTGTCAGTCTAGCAGGAAAAATAGAGTCTGGCTTTGAGAGCCTTTATCTGCAGCCACAACAGGCTCACGCGCTAAGATCAATCTGCGGAAGTCAACAGTTTGAGAAAATGATTTAGTCCATTTTTATAACTTGGGCCAAACCTCATGCTTTTACTGACAGGACCTCCAGATAAGACCCGAGCAGGTCACTGACAGTAAGGAATGACAGACTGAATCTTGGTTAGAATTTGATGAAATGCACAGCACTAATTATGTTATATTATCTGGGACAAAAACTGATTTGATAAAGTAAAAACATTGTTTATAGATAAAATGTCGACATCATAAAATCGCAGTTTAAAGTTTCTTACAGGGATTGGCCAACACATCAAGACAGTGTTTCTCATTATTATTATTTTTATTATTATTTTTATTATTTCTATTATTATTTCTATTATTATTATTTATTTATTTTTAAATTATTGTGTTGTGAAGTATAAATGATTAATTATATTTAATATTCAAGCTGTCATTTCTTTTACAGTATAGATTTTAGTTTAGCCTTTATCGTCCCTGTAGTTAAACTAGTCTACCTGCATTTGACCCATCTGTTACATTTACTTCAGAGTAAACAAGAGTTGTACTGTAACCTTCTGACACTATACTTTTACACCTTCTTGGGTAATATCTTTAATCAGTAACAGCACTCTTACTCGAGTAAAAGTAAATCTACAAGAGACGAAAGCTTTTTGTTGACAGTATGAAATGATTTGAACATTTGGGTTTCTTGCACCGCTCCTTCAGATAAGATTTGGTTTAGATTTAGTCGACCCTTTGCGCGTCCTCGACCACCTCTGCTCTGAGCGCCGGACCCGTTTGAGTGAGTCAGGTGTGGATGACTTCTTCTTGACCCTGGTCCAGGTGCAGCGGGTTCACAAACACATGAGTACGTCTGAGGCGTTTCCTGTTTGAACGACGTCACGCGGTCAAACATCACCTCAAGTCCTGGTATGAGACCTGGTTTACTCATGGTTTTAGTCCCGGTTTTAAAAGGCCTGGTATAGTCCTAGTGTAATCGCAGTCCAGTGCTGCTCTAGTCTTGGTTTAGGTACTGGTTTTTGGTACTTGGTTATAGTCCAAACCAGGGCTTAACAATCAGGCTTTTAAAACTTTTTAAACAGGACTTTTTTTTTTTTTAAGCCTTCGGTTTAGTCATATTTAGACTTACCTTTAAGTCCTGTTAGTCTGGGTTGAGTCTTGTGCTGCATTGGTTAGATCTTTTTGAGCTACGTTTAAATCTAGTTCAAGTCTGGTTTCTAGTTCACTGAATTAGTTTAGCGTTGTCTGGATTAAGAAAGCGTTCGGTGGAATATCCCGCTCCGTGCCCCCGCTCCTGCCCCGCTCTGCCCCCGGCTCCTGCCACCGCTCCTTCTGCCCCGCGTCCTGCCCCCTCATGCCCCGCTCCCTGCCCCGCTCCTGCCCCGCTGCCTGCCCCGCCTCCTGCCGCCGCTCCTTGCCCCGCTCCAGTCGCCGTGCCTCCACGCTCCGGCCCCGCTTCCTGCCCCGTACAGTGCACCGCTCCACAGCTCCCGCCTCCAGTCCCGCTCCAGTCCCGCTCCAGTCCCGCTCCAGTCCCGCTCCAGTCCCGCTCCAGTCCGGACTAACTCTGGTTTAACTGCATTTGTCCCAAGATAGCCCTTGTTAAATCCTGTATTGTATTATTACTGACTAGAAATATTTGACAAAAAACGGTCCTATCAGATTGTAAATAAAAACAAAACATTTAAAAAAAAACAGCCATGACTTCCTGGTGAGTGTGATCGGGCGCCTGGAGTCACGTGACAATCTTTATCTTGCCGTTTCAGATAAGAGGCTGAAGTAGCATTAGTTGTGAGCTAAAGCCACTTTTAAATAAAGTCGGGAGTGAAGCGTTTGATGATTAACGCAGAGGAATGTGGGCTTGGTCTCCCACTGGCCAAGTACCGAGTTTCAATCGACGAGAACAGATTTACTGCTGTGGTAATGTGCAAAAGTGCTGTCATGACCTTTGACCTTTGTTGCAGTTCATTTTCAACATTTTCAGACAATGCTTACAACTCGTCGTACTGTTCGGACATCGCGACTAACATTGCGAGCGCTGAAGGTCACCGCTCCTACTTCACAGCAAGGGTTTCTCCTTTGGGTTCTCGACCGTTCGCGGGCCTTTATTTGTGGAGTTTGCATGTCCTCCCCGTGTTCTCGGTGGGTTTCGTTTCTCCCAAGACTCTAAATTAAGCGCAATCGGTTAAATCCTTGAGCTGGGTATTGCGCCAGGCCGAAATCCTGACTCAGATCTGACGAAAAAGGCTCCGGACTCTGACTCACGCGCGCTATAATCACCATTTCGAGTTACCGTTCAATTAAGGATAAACAGATGGAACTATATATTTTGGGGCTCAATATTTATCGTGTGAACATATGGATTTTTGTCATTTTCTTTTTTGTAATAGGATAAGAATACGTATGAATAAATAAACTTTTACGGCTAAATAATTACATTCTCTTGCTTTATGGTTATTTTGTCAGTTAATCATGGCAATATATTGTGCTTAAAATGTGTTATTGTGACAGGTCTAGCAGCAGCAGCAGCAGTAGCAGCAGCTGAGAAGAATAAATTGCACAGAAAAGGTCTAAACCAACACTAAACCAGGGTAAAACCGGGGAAAAAGTGAACAAAAAACAGAACAAAACCCAAGACTAGCTGAAACCAACTTCAAATCAGACACGCGCAGCACTGGCGAGGTTCACGTGCGCACCAAAAAGAAATCTGATCATCATTTGATTTCTGGAGTTGAAAGACAATTGGAATGCAAACCGTTTCATGCGATGCGAGTAATCTTTGCGTTTCCCTTCCGATTATTCACCCCAGTGCAGGTTTTGACAGGGAAAATGACGCAGATGACGGCAAACGTGTGTGGCAAAGAGAAAAAGTTAAAGACTGAAACGGTTATATTAAAAAAGTCTTTGTACTTAGTCATCCAAATACAACAGTTACTCTAAAAAAAACACACAAATCAACTGGCTTTTGTGACATATGCCATAAATCTGATCGAACTATTGGGTTATCTCATTATTCTAGTCGTTATCAGATCTTTGCTGGCCATGTAAATGAATAAAAAACTGCAAATTTCTTGATATCCTACAACCGACGTCACGTTAAAGTCGAATCAAAGTGGAATTTCAATGACACATCCTTGATCTGGTGCTACTGTAATCTGGCCATACAAACACAACATGCTTCTTGTCTAAAGCCAAGGTTGGCGCAGCCCGTTGTGACGTGAACGTGGCCCTCAGCTCGTGGGCGCTCACACCTCCTGACGGCTCACAACCGGGCCTCTGTGCCGCAAACGGCTTCACGCCACAAATGAGGTTACTGCGATTTCTTATGTCACAACGCAACCAGAAAAACCCAGCTCATCAGAACGAAAAAAAAAGGTAGATTATCCACAAAACCAGAGCTGCTAAACGACCGATTCCAAATAAATATAAGATTAGATTAAAAGGTGCACTTTGTAACTGTATGTTTTATTGCTTTGACTTTAAGTGTTCCAGCGTACGTACGAAAATGTTGCGTATGCGAGTTCCCGTGTTAAGTTTGTGATCTGTAAAAAGAAAACATGACATGGAAATGAGCCAATAATGGTCAAAAACTCTGATTTGTACTTTGAAGGTTTCAGAAATGAGGCAGAAGGTGATCTGAGCTGATAGGAACGAGAAGTTGGCAAGTTTGAAGAGGTTTGCGGACGTTTGCGTTTCGTCCGTACGTATATTTTTAGTGAGGATTCCGCGTAAGAGAGACCCCAGATCTGTGGAGAGGCGCGCCCACTTATTCAAGGTTCTTTTGTCCAATAAAACCACCTGTGATTAAATAACTGAAATATTCCAGGCAAAGACAAAGAGGTGGTGGACCCTTTATCAGAAAAGTTCCATAGTGCACCTTAACATAACAAAAAATATAAAAACATTTCATACATTATCCCTTTTTGTTGGGGTGAATCCAGGCGTTCAGGGTTTGGATTCTACTCCCATAAGAGTTGTGTTCTTGGGCAAGACATTAATATCTGGAGTTTCTGGTGAATATTTGGTTTACTAGTACATCTCTGTATAGTAGTTTTTGCGCAAGATCCTAATATTTTTGCTTGCACGCGTGCAGGTCTTTAGTCGACCGAGAATTTCTTTCAAGACATTAAGACCACCTTTACGCGTCAAGCCAGTGTCTAATTTTTTTTAAAATTTTGTTCATAAAGTTTACTTGAGTCTATTCTTTTTTTTTTTTTACATTTAAAACACATAAAACTCAAAACAAGCAACACGACACAGAGAGGAAGCAAATAAAATCAAGGTCCTGTCCTTGATTGTTGCAGTTTGTGTCATCCAACCCTTTGTAAAGGCCTTCTTTCCTGCTGCCATAAAGCACGCTCTAAAAAAAAAAGGTATCCATTTATTGTGTCCATGGCAGGAGTTCTGAGGCCAAAATACCGGCACATAAGTTCTGAAATAGAGTAGGCTCACGTCCACGTTTCATACCAAAATGTTGTCTTAAACCAGCAAATGTGACAATACCTCAACTGACAGACTAAACAAGCCACGATTACCAAACATACCGTAGTTGGTTAGTGCTTATCGGTTGCTATAGTTGTCGTTACCACAATACACTTAAGGATATTGTGGAAAAACAAGTGCGCTGCCGTTTCTTCAGGCTGATTGGAGGTCATGTTCGTTAAAAGTAGCACAGACGGTCCATTCAGTTCACAGACACAGCATTAATTTGTTAAGTAGCATGTGAAAATGACTGGGGCAACTATTTTAAGTCAGGAAATGAGACTACAATATGGAAAATGTACCATACACAATGGTTCAAAACTGCGGTAGAAGAAAAACTGTAGGAGTTTGAGTCCTGGTCAAGTCCTGGTAAAGTCCAGTAGCGTTGAGTCCTTGTTTTCTCATATTTTAATCCCGATTCACACCCCGGTTCATGCCCGATTCACACCCCGGTTCATGCCCGATTCACACCCCGGTTCATTCCCGATTCACACCTCGGTTCATTCCCGATTCACACCTGGTTTACATAAATAACAAAAGGAAGACACAATTTTAACAGCAATTTTCAAAAGTAATGTAATAAATTCCCCCTAAAAAGTGGAATCGTAACAGTTCCACTAAATATCAGCCAATTTAATTTAGAAATGTACCCGTCACAATAATAGACTTTGTATATGTTGTATATTGTGCATTTAGAAAAGGATTTCTGTGGATTATCAGGATTTTCAAAGCCAAATGAAACACTGCAGCACTTAAATAGTAAACTGAAGTTACTTTTTCAACGCTCTACAGCTCAAATGTTCCCTACTACCAGCTTTTGTTTATTGAACTATGAGCGGAAGACAATTATCACGAAAGCCTACTTAGAAATTAATGCAGATCTACATTTAAGAGAGCCACAGATTCCAATGAACATTGTTTAATCTGTTTTTCAGATTAATCTTGCTGTTTTGGGCGTTACAAAAATAAATTGAATTGAACAGAATCGACATTAAAATCAGTGCTTTCCATTTATCGACAGCATGAACTACGGCATCTCCTGAACAAAAATATACTTTTGGCTTCTCCTTTGTTCAATTTATTGTAACAAAACCTTGTCCATAAAGCTTAAAAACTTGTAAAAGTATTGGATTGCATGTGCCACAGTAGTATGAATATAACACACTGTAAAATGTATTAAAGTCGCTCGAATTAAGTCAATCATACTCGCCGGAAATGACCCAAATCCAATATATTTTAAAAGCTTGCGTGAATAAGAGCTTGTAACTACGATTAGACAGCTGATAAAAAAATTTAAAAACATGATTCAAGACGTTCCGGTGAATTAAAAGGGTGCTGTGTGGCCAGCGCTTAAAAGTACTTTAAACAAACGCACTTACTTGCACTTAAGTGATCCGAAACTTTCCGGCAACCACTGGACAGTAAACTGGAGCAAGTTTTGTTAGAAACTCTAAACAACTTGAAAGTAATGAGAAACGTCCCGCTGAAGATAAAGTAGCAGCAGTCTCCGTTGAGTGTGTTGATAGGACTGGTGAGACTCGCGCCCCGTCTCCGGCACTGGAGGCAGAAGGGCTGTCTGCTCTTGGCCTGGGGCGGACACTCGAAGCAGAAGGATCGAGTGACTTCGCAGCAGAAGCTTTCCTCTTGTCCGACTGGAAACTGTGTCAACAACACAAAAGAGAAAGCCACTGAGAAATGCCTCCTGCTTTTATCCTCTTATCTTTGCCCTAATTGAGCGATTGTGTGGGAGTGGAAAGAGCGACGACTGGAGCGGAAGAAGAAGGATGATGGGGGGAAAAAAGGACCTGTAACTTTGCCTTATTGAGTTTAATGTCATAGTGTGAAACATTCAAGTAATAAGTACAAAATAATAAGAAATAACTGTCGATTTAGTCATGAATAATCATGACCTGTCTGAACAAGGGTCAACCATGAGCTTTTAGACTCATTTTGTCGACCGCTCCAGGGTGTCCTGACTAAGCCCAGGGGCTAAATGTGGCCCGCAGACTAGTTTTTGTTGAACTCAAGCTTCCTGCTAAATAGGCTTGGATAAAAAATGTGAATCATACACAGACATAAAATGAATGTTCCAAGTCTTATCAAAAAAGGTGTGGCGGCTCAAAAAAAAAACTACATCAAATGAAAAAATGTATTGATCGACTTCATTGTCAGCAGTCTGTGCCCTCCCGCTGTGTTGGTTAATAAAGGTTGACACCTGACCTACTCCATAAAGATGTTATATTTTTTAATTTTAGCGTAATCCCTGTCAAATTAGCAAAAACCTCATATTCACCAGCATTTTACAATCCAAACTAATCAACTAATCAAAAGAACAACTGGCAGATTATTTGATTACCAAAACAATCGATATATCTCAGGGACAAGCGTTTGTCACACGCCTTGGACTCGACTTTATCACAGCGTTTTGTTGTTCAACTCTAAATCCACAAATAAACAACAGAGTTTATTACAAAATCTGCAAAAAACATATTACCTAAATTCCGCTTGTAGTGACGCTTACACAGATATATTGATCACAGAACACTGGACGTTTACTGGTGCACTGCCATCTTCTGGTTGATGGAATGATTATTATTTCCCTTCATTTAATACCACCCAGGAAGCTGCTGTTGTTGTCCTTGAACAAAAGCCACATTACTTTTTGAATGATCATGTAAATCTGAATATTGTCCTCGCAACAGTCTTTTCTTGTGTCCGTCTTTAGAAAAAACGGCATATTTCCAGTCAAAGTGATGCGGTGAAGACTTAATCCGTGCAAAATCACTTCAATATAAAATCGTGTCTTTTTAAACCCCTCGTCCCGCTGCCCACTCTCCCACGCTCTGCCGCTGTCGAGCTGAGAGCGGCTGCTGCCTCAGAATCTGGGCCGGTCTGAGTGATTACGGACGCAGAGGCCGCACCTGCTGCTCTCCGCATTCACTGGGAATTCGCAATATTCCTTTGGCTTTCCAGGAATGTGCATCTCGCTCGGTGCTCCCCCCGAAACGTCCCCGGACGAAGCGACAGGGCGACGGCGAGGGCAGCCACCAATCAGGCGCTCGGACCGGCACCAGGAGACGTTTACAAGAGACGCGGCATTTAGTTCAGGAGCGGCGAAATGTGAAGACGAGGCGAACGTGTTTACGAGAGGCCAGGGTGTCATAGAAACCAGGTTATCGAGGAAAAGAGAGATCGAGCAATTTAAGAATATTCTTTAGGCCATTTTATGTGGGAGATATAAAAATGACAATAGTGAATATATACATTTAGTCCAAAAAAATAAACATTAAAAATGATGGTGAAAACAGTGGACCTAGTATAAAACCACATCATAACAATAAAGAAACTAGGATTATTTTAGATTAAAATGACATTCTATTGTGCTTTTCTATCATCCTTAAATGAAAATCGGTACTAAGACTTTTCCTAGTTAAAATCAAAAGATATTAGGGTTATTTTAGCAGTCCACGACTCAAAAGATTGTACATTTTGACCAAATAAAGGCAGAAATATTGTGATTGACGGCTTCTAGAGAGAGCAATTAGAACTAAAAGTGTATTATGGTTGAAAATCAGTAAATAAGAATTCTGTTATGACATTTGAATTAATAATGCCGCCGTCTTTGCTCTAAAAAGTTATTTTTGTAAGTGTTCTTGAGTCGGAAAACAGTTACGATGATCAAAATACGATTGTTTTTATAGTCGACTAGTCACGATTTCTTGTTTAATCATTGCAGCCCAATATTTCTGAGCATTAAAAGCACTCGTAATCAAATAAATGCAGGACGTTTCAAACATTCGGGACCATACTGTGGAACATTACAGGTACAGAAATAACTCTCCATGGAGCAGGTAGTGTATCCTCCAGCGCACTTTTACTTCTCTTTTTCACATCGTTTATAGATACTTTTGTGTTCTTAACTAATCGAGACTATACGCTTCAACGATCCACAAATCAACAGCTCGTTCGGACCACCCTAGTCTTCTTACTAAATGGGATGTATAAACGTTGGGCCGGTCTCCCTCCCCCTCCCTCGGCAGGGTCTGCAGTGAAGACCGTGTTTAGGCTCTTCCTCTGAGGCTCATGTAAACGTTCCGTCTCTGGATGTCAGGGTTAGTTTGTGTAAAAAAAAAAACTGTCCCAAAGAGAAGGGGCTTTGTGTGGGACAGCAGCTGCCCAAACATTCTTCACATGCCCCCGAGCACTTGAACCAGGAGTGATGGGAGGCTCACTGCTGCCCCCCTGTGGAGGCACAAACGAAGGAAACGGGATGGAAACTGATGCTACTTTTAGGGTTAAATTACAGTGAGACTTTGCAGCCGTTAAACTAGAACTAATTATACAAGTTACACAATAGAGGTGGGCAATTTTGACCATATTACAATATAATTTTGGGTTACGATAGTCAGAGATTATAGAAATCATATTGTCTAGGTCGACAAAAGAAAAAAGCAGCATTCATATTAGTGATTAAAATCTTGTACATGAAATTACTAAAGATAGTTTCATTAAGTTAATCCAAATAAAGCACTGCAAAAAAGCCATTGACAAAGAAATGTATGTCGTAAAAAGAACCAACTGACAAGGACTGGACTTAAAGAACAAAGGACATTTATAGAGAGGAAACAATTATTCAGAGTTAATTTGAAAATGCATACACTTCTGCTATGCCCTTCCTTCTCTTCGTCATGCTTTTGTTTATTTTTTCAAGTTTATAAAAAAAATACATCTAAATAAAATAATATAAACCAAAATAACAAATGACCCTTCATTGAGAGACGGGCTGTTAACATCTGATCCATATCCAGAGGCATGTGTTTCGCAGTTGTCAGTCAACATTTTACACAATACCATTTTGTCAGTCTAGCAGGAAACAATAGAGTCTGGCTTTGAGAGCCTTTATCTGCAGCCACAACAGGCTCACGCGCTAAGATCAACTGCGGGAAGTCAACAGTTATAAAATATCAAGGCAGTCCATCAACCTGTCTCCTACTTTTACATTAAACTGCAACTAACAATTATTTTACAAAATCGACCAGTCAGCGATTATTTTTTCTGATTAGTCAACTAGTCAAATGATTACTCACACATTGACGCTTTTAAAAATACATTTAAATCAAATTATTGTTGAAATATGGTCACTGGAGGCTTGTGTCATTGATCAAAATCAGAAATACCTTTATCTTTTTTGTCGTTTTGATTTAATAATGCTGCTGTCTTTGTTAAAAAACGTTTTTTGTATGCACTTTGGAGTCTGTACAGTCCAGATAAAAGGATCAAAATACAACTATTATTAATAACCCTCCTTTTATATTAGTGCTGACATACTCAATTTTCTCAATGTTTGCAACACTTCTTCAACCCTTCAACATATCTCACAACTTTAAGTACAAGTTTGAGTTAGTAGTGATAGATTTGGCTACAGTGTACGTGACAGAAGCAGAACTAAATCACAGTGATATCAAATGTACTGGGCGTCGGGATCAGAAATAGGAAAAAAATACATATCTATAGATTTGTTGAGAGTCCAAGCTTTCATAACATGTCCCGTTACTTTGCCTATATCATTTCTTTTAGTGAATGAACCTGTCATAATCCCAGGTAGGCTTTAATAATAAAATGCTACTTTGCTCACTTGTTCGAGCTTCTAGACTAGGGCCCAGGGGCCAAATCCAAATGTTGAAAAAATAAGATAAAAATCTTGTTTACTGGTTTAATTCTGGGTTAGCACTCGATTATACCTGGTTTGGTCTTGGGTTTAGTCCATGTTTGATTCTGGGTTAGTCCTGGTTCAGACCTGGCTGGTTCTAGTCTAGTCCTCACTTAATTCTGGTTCAGTTCTGGGTGGGTGAGCAATGTTGGTAAAGTATTTTGTATGTTATTCCTCACAAAAATCACGAATCTAGCAGTAGTTATTTTATTATATCAACTGAACATATTGAAATAGTGCGACACAAAATGTTTTTACAGTGGTGGGTTGTGCACTTCCGGCCCACAGACCACGGCCCTCCGAAAAAATCGGGCCCTCGGGAAAATAAAGTTGAATATCCCTGTTCTAGACTGACACAGCGAGTGTGCAGGTAGCGCTGGGCGAGGCGATCCCAGTGCAGTGAATCATCGGGAGTGTTTAAAGTGAGTCTCGCTGACAAACCAGGCGGCTACAGCTGAGGGAGGAGGGGGGAAAAAACAAACAAAACAAAACAAAAAAAACGCCTGGGGTCGAAGTTGAACAGCGAGACGAGGCTAAGAAGACGCGGCGTCACGGTAGAAGGACAGAGGAAACGTTGCACTGACTAGAACGATGATCAAACTTTGTGAACGCTCCAGTTTCTCACATAACCAGAGCAAAGGACGTAGAAAAATCATATTTATGGAGGTTGTGTGCATTGAACAACAGCCTGGGCCTTTTCTGTGTCAGTTTAACAGTCTGTGATGATACAAAAATAGATAAATGAGATGAGAAGAGGAGGTACGCGAGTGACGAGTTTAGAAGCTAAACCAAGTCCTTTCTGCTCACCATTTAATCCAAAAAGTAAAACTAAAATGTAAAGTGCTTTTTTATATTGCAGTTTATGTCAACTTAATCATTCAGAAAGTTTGAGTTCATAAAGCAGGTCACATTCTGAGGAGCGGCAAATGTGTTAAAAAAACATGTTGGATCATATTGTCGTTTTGGCCGTGATGTTAATAATAATAATAATCGCGAATAATCTTTAAATCGCGTTACACTAACATTTCAAATCGTGACATCCGTAGCGGTGCGTCCTCTAGCTCTTGCCCGCATGTCACAGCGCTGCCGTTCCCATCGCATATTTAGGCTTGAGTGGCGCAAGTACCCGCCGAGCTCTGGAGATAATGAGGTCGTAGCGGCGTCGTCATGCCGCTCACCTCCAGGCGGCGCAGTCACCTCCTTAATCATCTCAAAAACACACCGAATATGACGACATTTTGTCCAAACACAGACACTTCACCCCGCCCGTCCTCCCACCTATCAGCCCCCGTCACGCTCTGGTGGATTGGACCAGTCACAGTCAAGTTTTCAACCAAAATCAGGATCTAAGCAACAATCGTAAGAAAACTATGATTTTTTTTGTGTTTGTGTGCGTTTATTTCTCACCCTGATCTGTGAGTATATTTATTCTAGAATGAAAATGTTCATGAGCGAAGTAAGATAAAAGTTTGGGCCATAAATAAGATTTATTTACTGTCGCATGACTCATACTTGTTCCTCTTTTGTTCATGTCCTTCAGGCTCTTTCCGTCTCTTTTTAAAGAGCCGCTTCCGTTTTCACGCGCAGACTTTCCTTTCTTTTGCTAAACTTCGGGTCAAAATGTCAGCTTTTGTTGTTACTCTATTTTCCTTTCGGTTCTTACATTTAAGAAAAAATAAATACAAAAAATTCTTCTAGGAGCTTCACCAAGTGGATTCCAGACTGCGGGAACCCAAAAAAATCATGCACAATGTGATCATGACGGAGCGCAGAAGATAAAACCAAATGACATTAACCCCAAAAAGCAAAGTCTGAACACTCCCCAAAACACACGATTCTACTACAGCGCAGAGGATTATTCATGATTAGAAATGACTATGGATCTCAATTAAAAATTGCACCAAGCAGAAGCAGAATTACTTTATTCATTCTCAGGGGAATATTCGTGTTACGGACATGCAGCCAAGCAGCAGAGGAATAAAAAAAACTCAAATTAAAAATCTGTATCAAAGAAAAATAAATACATTTAGATCAGCTGAACGCTTGGTGAAGACAGAATACATTTACATTTTAACATTAGCTAAATATACAGCATATTACATGAAGATACTGCACAGCCTGCAATATTATTATTAAATTATTATTTTTTATTTTAAAAAGGTTGGTTGTTATAATTTTCCTTGTAATAATAAAGTTCCTCAAAGTTAGGTCAAGTTTGCATGAGAGTCAACTGCAGAGAATACTTTACTTTTTTACCTAACTCAAAAACAATAACAAAAATGAAAGCAACTCCAGACAGCATGATGCCTCTCACCTCATGACCTCACCCTCAGACCCTTCACCCCTCTCACCTCATGAACACTCACCTCAGACCCTCAACCCTCTCACTCATGACCCTCACCTCAGACCCTCACCTCTCACCTCATATCACTCACCTCAGACCCAACCCTCTCACCTCATGATCCTCACCCTCTCACCTCATGCACACTCGTCCTCAGACCCTAACCCCTCAACCTCATAATCCTCACCCTCTCACCTATGCACACTCGCCCTCAGACCCTAACCCTCTCACCTCATGCACACTCGTCCCTCAGACCCTAACCCTCTCACCTCATGCACACTCCTCAGACCTAACCTCTCACCTCATGACATCGTCCTCAGACCCTAACCCTCTCACCTCATGAACCCTCACCCTCTCACTCATGCACACTCCCCTCAAATCCTAACCCTCTCACCTCATAACACTCGCCCTCAGACCCTAACCCTCTCACCTCATGCACACTGTCCTCAGACCCTACCCTCTCACCCTCATGTCACACTCACCCTCAGACCCTAACCCTCTCACCTCATGAACCCTCCACCTCTCACCTCATGCAACACTCGCCCTCAACCTAACCCTCTCACCTCATGACACTCGCCTCACACCTAACCCTTCACCTCATGACACTCTCCTCAGACCCTAAACCTCTCACCTCGTGAACACTCAGCCTCAGACCCTAACCCTCTCACCTCATGAACACTCGCCTCAGACCCTAACCCTCTCACCTCTGAACCCTCACCTCAAGACCCTTAACCCTCTCACCTCATGCACACTTCACCCTCAGACCCTAACCCTCTCACCTCATGAAACACTCCCCTCAGACCCTAACCCTCTCACCTCATGCACACTCTCCTCAACCCTAACCCTCTCACCTCATGAACCTTCACCCTCAGACCCTAACCCTCTCACCTCATGCACACTCGCCTCAGACCCTAACCCTCTCACCTCATGAACACTCCCCTCAGACCCTAACCTCTCACCTCATGCACTCCCCTCAGACCCTAACCCTCTCACCTCATGAACCCTCACTCAGACCCTAACCCTCTCACTCATGCACACTCACCTCAGACCCTAACCCTCTCACCTCATGCAACCCTCACCCTCAGACCAACCCTCTCCCTCAGACCCTAACCCTCCACCTCATGACCCTCACCCTCAGACCCTAACCCTCTCACCTCATGAACCCTCACCCTCAGACCCTAACCCTCTCACCTCAGACCCTAACCCTCTCACCCTTCACCCTAACCCCTCACCCTCAGACCCTAACCCTCTCACCTCATGAACTCCACCTCACCTCAGACCCTAACCCTCTCACCTCATGAACCCTCCACCTCACCTCAGACCCTAACCCTCTCACCTCATGACACCTCACCCTCAGACCCTAACCCTCTCACCTCATGCAACCCTCCCTCAGACCCTAAACCCTCTCACCTCATGCACACTCCCCTCAGACCCTAACCCTCTCACCTCATGAACACTCGCCCTCAGACCCTAACCCTCTCACCTCATGAACACTCGCCCTCAGACCCTAAACCCTCTCACCTCATGAACCCTCACCCTCAGACCCTAACCCTCTCACCTCAGACCCTAACCCTCTCACCTCATGAACCCTCACCTCAGACCCTAACCCTCTCACCTCATGAACCTTCACCCTCAGCCTAACCCTCCTCACCCTCAGACCTAACCCTCTCACCTCAGACCCTAACCCTCTCACCTCATGCACCTCCCACCCTCAGACCCTAACCCTCTCACCTCATGAACCACCTCACCCTCAGACCCTAACCTCTCACCTCATGAACCCTCACCTCACCCTCAGACCCTAACCCTCTCACCTCATGAACCCTCACCCTCAGACCCTAACCCTCTCACCTCATTCACATCCTCAGACCCAACCCTCTCACTCATGAACACTCCGCCCTCAGACCCTAACCCTCTCACCTCATGAACCCTCACCCTAACCTACCTCTCACCCTCAGACCCTAACCCTCTCACCTCATGCACACTCACCTCAGACCCTAACCCTCTCACCTCATGAACCCTCAACCCCAGACCCTAAACCCTCTCACCTCATCCACTCACCCTCAGACCCTAACCCTCTCACCTCATGCACACTCATCGCTCAGACCCTAAGACCCTCTCCACCTCATGAACCCTCACCCTCAGACCCTAACCCTCTCACCTCATGCACACTCACTCTCAGACCCTAACCCTCTCACCTCATGAACCCTCCCCCTCACCTCATGAACAGCCTTTGCCCTTTCCCTGACTCCGCCCGCTCTCCGTCTTGTTCCTGTCTAAATTTAACCGTGGTGTTTGCCTCGAGCTTCTAATTTAGATGATGGAAATGTGAAATGAGTGCTCGGCGCGTCCTCAGCCGGTAACAGAGTATTTGGAGCGACTGATGTGGCGCGGACAAATTACAAGCTTTTGGGCTTTGGCGATAATCTCTACAGCGACCGAGAACTCAAAGCTCAGGGCAGCCTCCAGTACGTCAACAACCAGGAACACGGTTGAACACGGCCAAGTACAAATACTTAACAAATATATAGTATTTATTCTGCGATTATGCGTTTGAAGTCAGCAAATCAATTAATAAAAAACTAAATTACAACATATTACAATGAAATCTGATACAAGTATTTGAAAGAGTTGGATGAAGTAAAATGAAAATAGTGACTGTAACTACGGTTCTATAAATCCTGGATGACGCAGTCCCTCAGAATCCAGTGCACCGCCTTAAAAATGTGCTACTTTTTTTTTTAACAAATGTTTTAAAAATATGTTTCTCCTTTGATTTAGCTTTGATTTGACCGGCTCAATTAGAGAGAAATGGTAACAAGGATTGTTTGGCTCATAATAATTTCAAACGATTACTTCTTTACTGAAATATTAACCTGTAGAGAAAGTAAAGCCCTTAGAGTAGTAATGTTTTGTGATTTACAGGAGTCGCTTTGCCCCAGATTATAATTCTGAACTGATTATATTTTGATTACATTTATGCCCAATAACTGGAATCACGATTTTAAATGTGATTAATTGCACAGCCCTAGTGTTGATTAAGTTAAGTCTACAAGTCTACGAGTAATGCCATTCCTAAGTCTCTGTAATTCTTCCACATCTGTCAACAAGTCTAAAGTAGAAACACAAACTTCTAATTACGCTCAAATGTGGGAAAGATGTGGTTTGATGTTTACAATGGTATTTTTAGCTGAAACAGAAATACTCCAGTGTTTATTCATTGAGTTTGACTCCTTTAACTGTGAATCCCAGCTCCGGGGGGGCGATCTCCTGTGACATGCCCACAGCGGGTCACTGGGGTCTGGGAGGTTAAGCCTCGTTAGGCCCCTTTACCCTGGTCAGGGCAGAAGAATGTGAGGATGCAGCTGAATGCACAGCAATGACAAACCAGCCATTAAACAAGAGGAAGTGAGTGACCAACAACAAACCATATTTTAACAATACACAAGTGGTTTGGCAGTGTTAGTGGCGTGAATGAATGTGCACAGATTATGTTATTAGTATTTTATAGTTTACTGTATCCTAGTATCGTTTTGAAGGAAAGAGGATGTTGCCAGGTCACAACTTCTCCATTGTTACTTATTTTACTGTAATTTATTGATGGGTAACGTCACACCTTTCTCCTTTTTATGACAAACTAACCCTACAAAAAAAAAAAAGGAAAAGTGCAGGCCTATATAGTGACTATGATATGCATATTTGCTTTGGGTTCATTAAAGTATCTATTTTTCTAAAACACTACAAACCTTCTTTTCTCGATGGAGAACATGTTTTGTTTGGAATGTTAAACTGAATGGCAAACTCCATGGAGACAAGCAGGTGACTACAGCAAACCAAGTATTTTGGCAATAAAAATGAAACTGAATGAAGTAAAAGAGAGCTAAGATTATACTGTGAAACACTCCAGGCACGAGCGCCCCTTTAATAACAGCAGTGCCCACGGTCATCGCTTGGGAAAAACGCAAAAAGGTTCTGCCCCATTGAACTGTACGTACTTGGACGGTTTTCCAAACTTTGCAAACTTTTCTGTTTGTGGTCATCTCTAACACCGAGTCTATGTGTAAAGCAAACACAGACATAAAACATGCATGTAACTTAACAGATTTTGCCATGACGAAAGGAGAGTTTCGCTTACTTTTCGTGCCTCAGAGGCTAGTTAGCAGCTAGCATCGTGCTGTTCGCATCTGTATCCAAACTCTCCATCGGGCTCGTCCACTTTCTCTTCCCCAGATCTGAGCTCGAGGTTTGTCCTAACTTTGTAGATTCTCCCCGCTGAATGACGCCAACACTCCTTTACGGAAGGTCGTCTTTTAAGACGGCTCTTTCAAACTGCCGGAAAAGTTTTCATCGGGAGTTTTTTAGGCGCAAATAAGTTTTCCTTGAGGGCTGAAGCCCAGAGCGAGCGCAGCCGAGAACCAGCGCCCGTGCTCCGGTTCAATCATCACGTAATATACGCAGCGACACGCGAGAGCTTCAGTTAGTTTACGTAATCCCCATAGCAACCGCTTCTAACGGAGCGGATGCCGCTCAATTTATTTCCATTAGTGCATTATTTATTGTGTTAGAGCTTGATTAATAACTATTTATATTTTTTAGGCCATTTCTTTACATGCCATTTATTTAAACAAAAGTTGGATTTGAATCTGATATTTTTATTTGTCAGAAACGTGAGCATAGGTAAAGAAATAGCTGATAATAGCGAAGTCGTTGAATACATTTTTAAATAAGACAATTTTGTCATTTTCTCTTCGTATGTGTGATTCACAGAGCTGTCTGCGTGCTTTACTTCAGCACGTGCGCGTAACGGGTGGGCGCATGGGTGGGCGTCGTTAATATGATAGATCCATGGTGGGCGTTAGCTTGACTCCGATGACACGTGGGCTGTACAGGTAACCGTTTTCAAGGATGTTACATATATAGATGTTTTACAATGAGACCGTCTGAAACCTGGCGATTATGTTCTTCTCCACTAGAGGCCAGCAAAGTACTTCTATCGCTCGTGGCCCATCGTCTAACGTTAGCTAAAATGCTAGTCAAAAGGTAAAGTTATTAACAACCACTTAACGCCTCAGAAAGTAACTTTTTATTGACAAAAATAGACAAAAATGAAGCATGCATGCTTTTTTTCTTATTTTAAATGTTTTTTGTTGTTGTTGTTGTTGTTGCATTATATACATAGGGGGGAAAACTTACTTTGAGAGAGTTTGCATCTCCGTGGAAATGTTGTTACTTTTATATTACATTTATAATTTTCCACATTAAGGCATAAAACTTATCTGTCTTCTTGGAGAATGTTTAGAAGTATTGTTTGTTTTAACGGTCTATTTCCATAGAATCATGGGTGACATGCTGATGCTAGAAAGGCCTTGCTTAAAAAATAAATAAAAAATAAATACAAATTATATATATAAATATAGCATAGTTCATTGCATTTCAGAATGAGGTTTATTGTCATTTTCAGTGAACAGAATTCATAAACTAGGAACTTGCTTTGCCATTAAGGTGCAACATACAACAATGCATAATAATAGAAGCAAAATATATCAAAAAGGGCAGGTATACAATTTAGAATTTACAAATAAATAAACTACAAATAAAATAATTTGAATACATACACAATTTACTGATGGTCAGAATAGTGCACTGAATGGTTATTGGTTTGAATAGCTGTTAAAGTGTCAGGTGTTAAGTGTTCATGAGTCCAGAGGGAAAGAGTGTTCTTGTGGTCCAGATGAAGCGTGGTCTCCTGCCTGAGGGGAGCGGCTCTATAGTTTAAAAAACATGGCAGTTATGAAGACCGCATGACTCAAGAAAAAGCATTAACTTAGTCACTTTGCTTTTGTAGTTCTCAAACGTGTGATTTGACAATGAGCAACTTTAAACACATACATTTTATACCAATTTCATTTAAAAAAAAAATTCAAGTCAAACTTTATGTCTATAGCACATTCAAAAACAACCGCAGCTGAGCGGGACTGTTCATTTCATTATTTAACCACATCGAGCCCCATAAACAGTGGGAAATGTTTGCTTGATTTGGGTTAAAAAAACAAATATCTTTTAGGAGTGTCTTAAAGTGCTCCAGTTTGTGCAGCTCTGATGGGCAAAGGGGGGCTGTTCTAGAGTTTGACAGGCTGTTCTAGAGTTTGACAGGCTGTTCTGGAGTTTGGGAGGCTGTTCTAGAGTTTGACAGGCTGTTCTGGAGTTTGGGAGGCTGTTCTAGAGTTTGACAGGCTGTTCTAGAGTTTGGGTGGCTGTTCTAGAGTTTGACAGGCTGTTCTGGAGTTTGGGAGGCTGTTCTAGAGTTTGACAGGCTGTTCTGGAGTTTGACAGGCTGTTCTCGAGTTTGGGTGGCTGTTCTCGAGTTTGGGAGGCTGTTCTAGAGTTTGACAGGCTGTTCTCGAGTTTGGGAGGCTGTTCTCGAGTTTGGGTGGCTGTTCTAGAGTTTGACAGGCTGTTCTCGAGTTTGGAGGCTGTTCTAGAGTTGACAGGCTGTTCTGGAGTTTGAAGGCTGTTCTGAGTTGGAGGCTGTTCTAGGGTTTGGAGGCTGTTCTAGATTTGACAGGCTGTTCTTGAGTTTGGGTGCTGCTCGAGTTTGGGTGGCTGTCTCGAGTTTGGGAGGCTGTTTCGAGTTTGGGAGGCCTGTTCTGCGGATTTTGGAGGCTGTTCTAGGGTTTGGGAGGCTGTTCTGGAGTTTGGGAGGCTGTTCTAGGATTTGGAGGCTGTTCTGCGAGTTTGGAGGCTGTTCTGGAGTTTGGGTGCTGTTCTCGAGTTTGGTGGCTGTTCTGGAGTTTGACGAGCTGTTCTAGGGTTTGGGAGGCTGTTCTGGAGTTTGGGTGGCTGTTCTGGAGTTTGGGAGGCTGTTCTGGAGTTTGGGAGGCTGTTCTGGAGTTTGGGAGGCTGTTCTTGGGTTTTGGGCGCTGCCACAGAGAATGCCCTGTCTCCTCTGGTGCTCAGTCCGGAGCGAGGGTCCGAGAGGAGCTCAGAGCTCTACAGAGCAAGTGCGGCTGTAAAATGTTTGGGCAGTTTTTAAAAAATACAGTTTAAGGCTCCATTTGATGCTTTTCTTGAGCTGACAATAACAGCTTTTATAACCCACTTTTTACCACAGAAACTTTACTTACAGCAAACATGATATAAAACATAGAATTTTCTTTGGATTGGCAGAAATCTGAAGATGTGTAAAGTGTCTACAAATGAGTACAAGTGAGCCCAAATTAATTCTGTTTTTTGAAAATACTGTTTTTCACAGTTTGATGGTGTTTGAAAGCAGCCTTCAGACAGATACCGATCTGTGGGAACAGTTTAAGTCACCGTGAGGTGAGCGTCAAGGGCACGTCTTTCACTCTGACTGTGCCGGTGGCAGTATTCTCATGAACTGGCATTTGCAACGATCTAAAAACTGTTTCCCATCATTGATCAACCTTGAACTATTATTTTTATTCAAGTGGCTTACATCAAAAACTGCCCTACAGTCCTGATGGTAGATGACCTGGTAAAAATGCGTACAAATGCCAACGTCTTTTTATTTGATTTAGGGAAATTTTAACTATTGTATTAAAAGTGTAGGGACATAAGAAAACACATTTTAAGTGACTGTATTCTGGAACAGTAATTGGTGTTATTCAGAACACAGTTATTACCCTAAAATCAAAGGACACGGTGTGGAATTTGATCACACAGTTCGGGCATCAAACTGCTCTGCTTTAATAATAAAACAAATAAATACAAATAAAATGTCCTGCTGTTGTGCTGAGTGCGTCTGATCTTCCTTCTCTAATCAGTGACTTTAAATACAGCTTTATCCCAGTAGTTTGTTTTGCTAAATAAGCTGTAAATGTTCTGTCTGTGTGATTATTTTCAAGGTTATTCAGTCATGGGCTCTTTTTGTGGTTCAGTGGGACATGTTTAAAAAAAAAAAAATTGTATTCTATTCATTTTCTAACCTACGATCTCATGTCTGTTTTTACCGTTTGTGTAATATCTGTACGGAAGCCAAATCGAACTGCAAATCAATTCTATTTATTCTGTGAGTATAAAGAAACTTACCTGAACTTGATTAAAAAAAATAAATTAAAAAAAAGCAAAATAAACTATGAAACAAACGTAAAAGCACAAATCAAAAACTCACCTGTTTTAGTTCAGCTCCTTGATTGAGTGTCATGTTGGTGAAGGTTCTTAAAGCGCCCCCTACAGGTCGGACAAGTCGTTAAACTAAAATGCAGTAAATTAGAATTTTGCTAAAAAAAATTATAAAATTGTTATCACGGAATAGCTACTTTTATAGGTTTATAATTTCACTTCCTGTTTGTAATTGATGACATCACACCAGGAAATTACCCAGCAATCACTGGGCCAAAACTCATCTGATGTCACCATTTAAAAAATTTGACAACTACAAATATGTGAGAGCGACTTTATTTGGTTGAATTAATGTTTAGAGAGTCAAAAAATAATAATTGTTTTGTGTAAATTCTGCATAAACTTTGACTGGAGTGTCCCTGGTGTGATGTCACTTCCTGTCATTTTCTACAGAACTTTCAACGTTTTCTCCACAAACACCTGCTCGATTGGTGTAAAACTATCATTTATATGTGCAACAGGTACAAACACACCAAATACAATCTCAATTAGAAAATCGTAGAAATCTGTCACACGCCCTTTAAATCCCACAGATTAATAACAGAAAGATATTTGTAGTAGTTTAATGGAAGCGTTAACGTTAGAGGTGGGTTTTTTTTGATCATTTGGGCTTTGATGCCACTCTGTTCACCATAAAAGCCACGCAATAAAACAAAACACATCTCGACAAGTGTGCAAAAAAAGGACTGAAAAAGGAAATAAAGTCGTTGGAAAATCGCTGAATCTTGGCATTAGTTGTAAATTGTCACATTTCTATAGCAGCAGTTTGTCCACTGTGATCTGGAACAGTCCCACCACAGTGAGTAGACAGATTTTGTAAGTGTGCGATGCATGCCACATACAGATCTTATCACACTCTACAGATCTTATCACAACATCCGCGAGCAGTAGTATTTGTCTCATTTTTATGCTGGACTGTGTGTTTTGAATTGGCCCCCAGACATTTTGGGAACACCGTTTTTAGGGGTTTAAATCATCAGCATTATACTATAAAACATTGCCTTCTAAATAATTGTGATTTTTGTACACTTATTACTGTTTTTATGAAGGTAGAAAGATATTTTTTTCGACAAAATAAATAATCATTGCGAGTTGTTTTTACATTTATTCACAAACAAATCATTATATGTCAGAAATATTGTCTGATGTATCATGTTATTGCCCCAGAAAGAATGAAAGACCTGCTCGAAAAAGTACTTTTACATGAAAACAAATTGACTGGCCCTGTACTTCTTCCATAAAGTAAAAGTAGAGCGTATGAAGACGCCAAATATCCCCCCCCCACACGTGCGAGTCATTCTGTGGGAGAACTCCTAACTTCTCTAAAGGGTTTTTATTTTTGTTAAAGGGGACACTGGTGCAGCCGGGTGCCCACAGCTCCACCACCGCGCGGCTCTGAAACTCAAGTACCAAGAACAAGGAACCACTGACCGTTTGAACTCTCTGTTTGCTCAAAAACAGACGCCTTGTGAAAGTTCGATGTCGCAAATTCTCACACGGGGGTTCTGTCGGGCCGTACGCGAGTGTCTGAACTGTGAGACGGATGACTGTAGATATAAGACTCTCCCGGATGTAGTCAAATGAAGCATTGGACCAAATAAATAAGAAACAATTACATCAAAAAGTAATTTCCCTTGTGGATTAGTAAAGTTCGTCTAAAAGTTTTAGTGTAGAAGTTTGCTGTACGTGCGCTGAGAGATTTCTTTTAGTTTTATTGAATTATTTACTTATTATTAACAAACAAACATTATTTACAATATTAATCACTCTCTCAGATTAATTTACATACTTTTCTTGGTTCGTTCTTTTTATGGGGAAGTATTTAAAAAAAGAGATGAAAAAGATTCTTCTTTTAATCGACTTTCTTAGAATATGTTGTATTTACTCAACTGAAACAATTGAAAACGATTTTAGAACATGCAGTTTTAGTGCTAGAAATATTTAATAATTTAATGCAAACCTGTTAAAATTTTTAATATTTTATTTTATGACTATAATATAGAAAATCAGAAGCAACTTAATATTAAATTGTATTCATGCTACAATAACTGTTAACAGATAAAAAGTATTATTATCATTACATGTATTGTGTAAACCAAATAGTTTTTAATACAGACATATTTAGCAAAACATCTTGATAACATTGGGAAAGTTTAAAAGCTAAATTTACAAAACCAACAACAGTTAAAATTACAGTTATTTTACACCTTAATGCTTTAACATTCATCATAATTAAATCCCCGAAATGTAGGCTATAAAAAAAACCACACAATTTAATCATATTGAACCGTCTCAAATATTGCTGCACATCAAAAATAATATTTGTGGGGGAAAATAGTCAATTATCAGTCATTAAAAATGTCTTTACATTAGGTTTGCAACGATCAATCGATTAATTGTTATTTGTGGACAATAATAATAATTGTAGTAGTCAGTGGCATATAAAAAAATAAAATAAACCAGTTTTAATTTAATCCATTATGCACTTTATTGGTCAATATTCTCTATCTAGAAGCCTTCAGCTATCACATTTCAACCTTTTATTTGGCTGATAATGTGTTTAAAAAGTAAATGATCCTTTGACAAGTCCAATTAAATAAAAAAATAAATGACTTCTAAAATAATTGTTAGTTGCAACCCTAATTTACAAGTTCAAACCAATAATAAAATAAAAACAAATGGTTTTCTGTGCAACTGTGCAACTGTTCATACCCGCATTTCGAGTGACTTTTCCAGGACCTGTTAGACCTGCGTTTTCCCCGCAGTGGTCCCGCTTTCCGAGGTGCCAAAGTTTGTGAACGAGGACGAGTTGTAGCTGTGCACACTCATGGCTTTCCCCGTGCACCTCATGAACAGGAGACGCGCCCGCTGTCTGAAGTGGTGGTCCAGGCAGAAGTAAATGACCGGGTTGACGCAGCTGTTGAAGAACGCCAGGCAACTGGAGATGACGAGGCCGAGCTTGAGCGACCTTTCACATCCCACGTACGCGTTGGTGAGTTGGTTCACTGTGGTTAGGGTTTTGAAGATGTTGTATGGCAGCCAAGACAAGATGAACACGATTATTATGCACAAGACCACTTTGAGAGAGTGTCGCCTCCTCGCTTCTGCTCTCGGGTTGGCCGCGGCGACGCAATGCCTGTTGAGGTGGACGACGATGGTCCCGTAGCTGAAGACGATGATTAGCACCGGGAAAACGAACGTGAACAAAGTCATGAAGAGCGTCAAGACCGAGAAGAACGTGGAATCGTCTTCGTCCATGCAGAGCGAGCGCTCGCCGTGATTCACGAGCTTCCTGTACACGAGAGACGGGACGCCGAGGAGAAACGAGGTGAGCCACACCACAAGGCACGTCAGGTAGATGCACCTGCTGCTCCTCAGGTGCCTGGAGTCCATGAGCTTCACCACGGCGACGTACCGGTCCACGCTCATGCACGTCAGAAAGAAGACGTTGGAATAGCGGTTCACGGTGATGACAAAGCTGCTCAGCCGGCACAGCAGGTCGCCGCCCTCTCCGAATTCCCACGCGTCGCTCCTGCCGGCGGAGATGGCCCACAGCGGCAACGTGAGGACGAAAATCAGATCGGCCAGCGCCAGATTGATGATGAACGTGTCCACCAGACGCCCACCTCTCCTGCAACCGCCGCCCACCACGCAAACCACGAAAAGATTGCCGAAAAAGCCAGAGAAAAATATCAAATAGTACAGCACGGGTAGGAAGCGTCCCAAGTCGGAAGGTAGGTTCATTTCCACAGACTCGGGGTAGTTGCCGGTGGAGTTTTCAGAATAGCTGTAGAAGTAGTCATATTCGTACGTGGTGGCCATTGTAGGAGAGATGTTGTCAGAAGGAGCTGCGACTGTGTGTGCCGCGGCTTCGTGAACCATGTCGATGTGCTTTACGCCAATATCACACAAAGAGAAACCACAGAGGAGAAGAAAAAAAACAAAAAACCAACATGTCACCTCTGATCGAGTTACTTCTCACAGTTCCGCCAAACTATGTCATGCAGCTTTTTGTTGGAAGAATAATAATGTAGCAACTATGTCAAAACAAAACAAAAATAACAATAAGAAAGACTTTTTTTCTCTCTCTTATTTTTTAGAACTTGCATAAATATAAGTCAAAACCAATGAAGACCGGAACACATTCTGGTTCAGGTGGCACGAGTGGCACCTAAAGAACATTATTATTATTATTCAAATATTGACTTTTTTTTTTTTAACCACATACAGTAGGTTATTTAGAGGGTACAAACCTGTTCGAAAAGGAGTGGGTGAAATTATAAACTTATTTAGTTCCAACCCTTTTCCTCATTATTCAGCAACACATCTTTATGCATTCCATTTCCTTATACTGTAATAGAAATATATATATATATAAATGCACAATCACTTTTTTTTTTTTTTTACTCTACAGTCGGTTCAATTCATTATTATAAGTATTGTGGCCCTTCTTGCATTACTTAACATGGTGTGGTATGATCCAGGAATTCATCTTATGTTCACTGGGAATATATTTGATAATACAGTTTTAATTAAAAAAAACTAAATTCAGTTGATCAATACTCAATTATTGTTTGAAAATGAAGTGAATGCAGCCGTAACCAACGTAAATGATGTGCACAAAAGAACCCGGAACACATACAAAAGATTGGTCAATAGTGTGAATTTGTTGTAGCTACTGATTTCGCTCGTAATCTGAACATGTAAAAGTGGTGCATTTTATTAAATAATCCAGACTGTAATCATCGAAACTTTATTCAAATCAAAGTTTTTCCTTTTCAGTCACAAGACAGGAAACCCTCAATGAGAAACAAAGTGCAAACAGGCCTGAGCTGCAAATTATTAAGAAAAACAACACACAAAAACACGCAGGTTCACACACGACGACTAATTCAGTGTAGGAAGAATATTATTGTCACAGATTATTACATTTTATTACTTACCAATTGCCTGATTTCTTCTTGATTCGCTGCTTTCGAGTGTCTATTTCACAATCATCACTTTTCAATTTGACCTCGCCCCACACTTTGAAAAGCCCTCTTAATATTCAAACCAAATATCTCAAATACAAGTAAATATTTGACTGCTAAACATTTGTATTTATTGCAATTGAGGAGATGTTCTGCCTGTGTGAATTTGGGCTTATTACGGCAGGTCAAAGTATTTCCTGTACCCCCAAAAAGCGTTTCCTGCCTCCACAAAATGATCTTAAATGTTGTTATAATAATAATAAACGCTATTATTGTCGCATTCCACCGTTTTGGGCCCGACTCGTAATGTGTAATTGCGATGTTTGTCCAGCAGGAGGCGGTTCAGACTCACTTCTACCTCTTTGAGCTTTGCCCTTCTGCCTAAATTCAACAAAGCACAACAGGAGGAAGTGGCTCTGAGGTTTCTGTGATGAGAAACAGTTTATTCCACGTCGCGACGAGAGCAGAGGTTCAAGACGTCAGCGCTGAAGGAAAAACGCGTTTGGTCCAAGTTCTGAAATCATTGTGTTTTAGCAGCACTTTTGTTTCATTTTTAGATTGTCTTCAGACTTGCTTGACGTTACGGCTGAGGGTTACTGCAAAAAAGAAAGAAAAGAAAAAGAAAAAAAAATCCCTTTCCTCATCTTGCTCGATATTGATTAATTTGATGGATATAAAACCAATTAAATATGACTTTTTCACGATAATGTTTATGAACCGAGAGGGTCAGAAGTTTTTCTTCAGTTGTTTCTTCTACTCGATCATTCTGCAAATTATTTAAAATTCAATTAAATCCCCAGCCCTACTTGAAATCAAACAAATGTATGACAAATATTCGTTTTAAATTCAATGTTCAATTAGGCACTATTGCTTTACTCCAGCTTAACGCGCGGACGTATGTTTAAAGCAGGGAAGTTATTTAGGTGAAGTATTTGCACGTATCAATATTTCAGTTTAAGTCTTGAGGCCATTATGATTAGAGAGATTCATTGTCGTTAGTCTGTTTTAATCGTGGTTCTTTTATGTTAAGTTGTTCTCATGAGCTCAACGTGTCTTGAAGGAAAGCATCTTCATGAACCTTTTTGACTTTCTCACTGCGGAACAAAAAAGATCAACTTTAGTCATCACTCCTACACCTTTTATGTGCCAACTCACTGAAACTGGCAGGGGCATCGCAGGGGCATCGCAGGGGCATCGCAGTGAAAATGTGTCATCTCAACCTTCAGCTCACTATGAGTGTTGATCAGATGTCAAACAGGGGTCACAGACGCTACAGCAGCAGTTATTCAGAAAGGCTTTCTGGAGGTCAGACAGTCATCGTTTGGAAACATGCATGAACGGAATCATTTACCACAGAAGAGAAAGGCACAAAGTACATTATGAACAAATGAATATGAATCATCGTAGACGTGAAAGCAGTGGTTCTCCAAATGGAACAGGTGAAGCCGTTGGCATTGAGGTCTGTGTTGTAGTTCTAGACTGGAGTCCGTTTGGTCAAATGAGTTGGATGTCTTGTCATGTTTTGGACTTTTCACGTTTTAGGTCATTGTTAGAACTGAATCTGATCATCACTTCAGATTTGAGCAGGTCCAGGTCTTCAGGGGTTACACCCTCATTTAAAAAGGTTTGCCCCCTCATTTGTGGCATGTTAGTCATGACACTTTATGTGTTGCCCCTCGTCAGTTTGGTCTGGATCTGTTGCTGGAGTTGGGGCCAAGTGGTTCAAGGGTCCTGGCACAGTGTATTTACAAATAGATGATAGCACAATGTTTGTTTTGGTGATTTGCAGAATTGGAATATTGAGTAAATCGACTATAATTAAAACTATTAAAAAGGGTATAAAGTGATGTTTCTTCCCTTTTGTAGTTAACGTTATGGTCCATTCACATGTGCAATTTCAACCTCAACCAGGACGTGTGCAGACCCAGTTCAGCACACTCCCGACGCAGTGTGAAAATGTCAGATAGTCATTTAATCAATATCGCTCACTCCTGAGCTGAACCAGTAGAATACACTTTTTAAGTTGATTATAGAAGGAACTCAGACCAGGAGAGAATCAAGTGAAACTTAAGCGGAAGAGAATCTTAGCAAGACCGCACCGACGGAACATATTTAATAGATCATTACTTATTTCTGATTTGATTCACTGAACAGCATTGTTAACCTCTTTTTTAGGATGACATCACCACGCAGTTAATTGGTTTTTGTTGCAACAAAAAAAAAACACAAAAATGAGTTCCGCCGTTCCTCATCCTCTTTGTTGTGTAACTCCTTTTGAATGGTTTCCAGTGCGTTCTTCTTGTTGCTGTCGGCGGAGCACTACTTTCCCCTCCGCAGTAGAAGTGCTGTCTCGCTCCCAACTGAACAGGCCAAATGTGACCGGGGCAGTGAATGGACACGGCTTCAATGGGAGAAAATAAACAATCGCGTCGGTCCAAGCAGCGCCGCGGAGAAAGGCCTACGATTCCCATGGCTACTCGCTCCATTTCCCTGTGCAAAGAAGCATCTCGTAAAAAAGAAAAAGAAAAAAGGGGGCTTCAAGCCGAACCACGCGCTTTTGTCACCGCCACCTCCCGGGCGCCGCGAGAACCGAATCTTGTTACCTGTAGCGTTTTTCCGACCGCACCAGTCGACACGAACGGCTGCGAAACCCACCAGCGTGAGTCTAGTTCTTCCGTCTCAGACCAGCTCAAAACGTGCAACACCTTTTGGACGTCTCACACTTCTGCCTATGCATCGTTTCAAATCAGTTTTACTTTGCATCACAAAAACAGATATTGCTCATTCTTAATTCTCCACTACACTTTACTTGCATCATTAGAGTACTCTGTGTATTGCACTGTGTAACCGTGTTTGATGAGATGCAATTACACTCAACATTACACTGACTCGGAGACTGGTCCATAACCATAGTTACCACCGCCCGAAACCATCACTTATGTTAAATCATTTCATAACTTTGCACCATGTTTCCGATGCAATACTAAAAAGATTGACCTGATTTTTGCTAAAACGCAGTCCAAAAAAACCAAACGATGGGAGTTTTTATGTGACGCTTCGGGCCCCGGACCCCCATTTCAGACGACTGTGATCCAAGCTCAGGACGCAGCACTTCGGTTTAACACATTTTCGGATGTGTCTTCTACTACAACCTGATTTTTGTCCCCATAAGGTCCTCATAAGTTTGACCCCGGACAATCCAAGCACTCAAACTTAAAAATCTTTGCGGATATTGGTTATCGAAACGGTGAAACATCTGCGAGTTCAAAGACTTGAAATCGCACGCTTTTTTTTGGAGACACACATTTGATCTGCTGCAGGACATCTCGGGGGGTAATTGCCGGTCATTTGTCGAGCGCTACGTTTTGAGGGGAAAGGAGCATTGTCCCCGGCGCGAGAGTGGATGTTTGTGAGGTGGAAGCGCAATCACACAAAGCCCCGCGCAGCCCCCTGTCTTCTGTTCTGTGTCATTTTAACAAGAAAGGGGAGGGGGTCGACGCCCCGCTTTTGTGGCACGAACACCACATTTTGTCAGCGTGGATTAAAGCCTGATTTATTTCTTTTACCAACTTTATCTATCTGACTTAGTGCTTGCCGTTTAGTGTAGGGCTTAACAAACGGGGATTACACAAGTAGTTTGCATGAGTCGCATGTAATTCAGTCTGTGGAGGTCTAAACTACAGCGTGACCAAGATTTCTAATAAGAAGACCCCACCAAGACAAGGAATTAGAGTTGGCTTGCTTCACTTTTTAACATGTTGAATCTGGTTCCATGTTCTAACGGAATCATTTATATCACTATTGGATCTAATTCACAAAATATACAGTTTGAATGCTTTTTTGTTTTAATAGTTTGTCAAAAGTAGAATACATGTTGTTTTGCTTGGATTTTATTCTACTGAGAATGTTTTCACATCTACTACACAATGCCTGAACTGCAACAAATGTTTTTTTTTTTTTTTTTTACTGTCCTTATGCTCATTCGAGTGATTGATAAGCGCTCCATGAACAACGACATAAAGTTAATCTTCCACATCATGTTCTTTTGAAACTAATCAATGCAGTAATCGCGCAAAGACTTTAGTATTAGCTTCATTTGAGGGGCCTAAACGACGCACAGGAGACCACTGCATTAACACAGGGGCACCCTTTATGACTGTCCATTATGTGACTGTATGACTTTACTGCATTAGCATTAACATTTTCTATAATTAGTATAAACGTGTTAAATGACTAAGTGTTTATGTCATGTTATGTTACATTTTGCAGAGACCGCACCGGTGAGAGATGTGACGGTGTTATGGGGGGGGCCGTCCCAGGGAAGTGGCGGGATAGATTGTTACTTTCTTGGACAGACGTGAGTTTGGTGAAATTGAGACAAAAAGTTGTCTTGGAAATATAAAGTTGTGATGGAAACAGGCTCAGCTCTTGCCTTTTTCAGAATGACTTTGAACAAAAGCTGTTTTTTTTTTTTTTTATCAATTATACATTTTAAAATGTTCTAAATCCCAATCAACCCAGTAATGTAACTATATATATGCTGTGATACCAAAAGCCGTCTCTACTATATTCTATACTTGTGAACCGTGAACAACCTTTAGTTTGCACCCAGCAGTGCCCCCCCCCATAACACCGTCACTAATCTAACCGCAGCAGCCAGTGTTCTTCTGTGGACATGGACATAATAACACAGGAACGCCATCACTCATGGACGTGGACTCCGACGTCTCCTCTTGTAAACACGTGTCCCGGTGCACGCTCTCTGGACAGCGTCACTGTCAGCCTGGAACTCGGCTCCTCTCCGGCGTTCTGACTTTTTTGGGGGTCGGGTCGAACGCGCTCCTCTCAGATTTGTTATTAGCACCGCAGACCTGTTCACGTTGGCGCGCGTTTTTGGGGTCGAGAGGTCACCGGGACAGGCTCTCTCCCAACACCTGGGGTCAAAGTTCACCACTCACTCTGCCATTAGTGGCTGTGCGCTGGGACAAGGGAGTCTGACTTTGAGTTGAGAGAGTAAAAAGAAGAAGCACAATTTAACAAAACTATCCACCTGTAACATATTGTGGTTTTGTGGCCTCTTTTACTCATTTTGAATTACATGTTTCTTTAATTACAGATTTCTTTATTGCAACTATAAATGCAATAAAGAAATCTGTCCTTTCTTTAAGTGGTCTTATACTATTTCTGATATCACTATTGTTCGTTGCTAGTCTGAGTATCCATTAGTATGTGGGTAGTGATGGTGACAACACTTCCATTTCAAAGCCCGGGCACTGAAACTTTTGAGCCCCTGATTGAAATCTATGAGGCTAAAGATTGCTCTAGCGGCTCTCACACAAACGGCGTCCTTCATCCACTGGGACGTGCCACTCTCCAAAACTACGTTGTTAATTATAAATGATCACCCACAGCCTGCTTTGCGTTGCATTTGTTGTTTAGCAGCCATAAAACTGTAAAGGCGCCGTGGTAAAACCGGCACGTTAGTTGTGAGAAATGTGTCGATGGTGGCATTTTGATGGGGGGTAATTTTTGAGCTGACAGGGCGCAGGACGTCCCATGAATCACAGGGTGTCAGGAGGGAGCTGGAGATGGAGGGGTGCTCTTTGTTGGGCTGACAGCGGCTGAAGGCGGAGGCTGCTGGGGTCAAGTGTGACACCTCATTAGGACCGTGTTGATTTAGTGCGGGCGCAGCAACAGACCCTCCTCCCACGGGGGGCCCGAGGGGGAGGGACAGCCCCGGACACAGGATTAGGGGAGCATGATACGAGAGAATCTGCAATCTGCTATAGCCACAATTCAGAACTATGTGTAGTGGTGTGGTCTGGCATGTTTTAATGACCCTTTTCTTTATGAACGTGGAGTATGAGGGTGAGGTAAGGTTTCCATCACCTGAACAATCCCGCTGAGCAGTTTTTAGACACACAAAGGGGCTTTGTGGGAAAAGTAAATGCCATACAACTAGATAAAAATGCATTTGATATCGCAATTGTTTATAAATGTTGGTTTTATTTTTCATTTTGAGCCAAAGTTTGACTATGTCCTGCCCGAGCCTGTGTTATGTGTATTTATGGTGAAAGAAAACGCGTACGTTCATTGTCCAGTGTGTGTGCGTGTGTGCGTGTGTGTGTGTGTGTGTGTGTGTGTCGTTCCTTTGGCGCATATCAGAATAGTGTGTATTGGGGCTCTATATCCAGCTGTGATATGGTCAGCAGTCCCTCCGAGTGAACCCTATGCCCCCGACAGGACTAAATCTGACCTTTCACCTTTGATCTTTCGATTTCAAATAGTCTTCGCTAATGTCGAGATTACTTCTGACACTGCGCAGAGGCTCACGTGTAAACCGTTTCGAGCATGTTTTCAGCAAATAGGTTTTTAAGAAGTCGAAACAGATCTTTAGGATTCGGATGTAAAATCAAACATGTGATTTTATGTTGAGTTCCACTTTCTTTACCCTATGATTAATTCTGTTAAAATCTTCAGGCGTAAATAAATAAACTTGACAGTACTTTACAACACTTTTGCGTTATACTGATTGTGATTTGTTTTGCAATGGCCCAAGATTACAGGACTGAAATATTGTAATACTATTGTAATAATCACTGAAATAATAAAGCTGCAAGTCTTTGTGCGTATTCATTTGTGATTTGTGATGAGTCTAACCTGGTTTTTGTGTGATTGTAGAGAGAATTCAGACCTCATTTGACTTTGAACTTTAGTTTGACTGCCCTCATCTGGCCATCTTTTGAAATTGCAGCTCCTCTTTTTAAACATAAAAGAGTAGGTCGATTTTATGTTTCAAATTTCATGACACAACATGACCTACCGTATGTGTGTCTCCACGTCATCGATTAAATCTCAATTTGACTCTTACTTTAATGTAATGTTGACTTGTTTTTAGTCACAAAAACATTGGACATTTTGGAGCTGCTGGTGTTGTAATTTGGTGCTTTGGTTCTTATCTCATTTATCATCCAATCAGAAAGCGGAATGAGCCTCACATGAGTCTCACATTTGTGGTGCCAGTTTCAATGGTGATCTGGTCACTACCTAAAGCCCAGCACTGCAGCCAATCATGGATCAGTGCTAGTTCAGCCCCTGCACCTCAGCGACACTGACACTTACATGTGTCTTTAAAGGGGAAGTGTTACGTAAAATGGGCTTTTATAACATGAGCCTTCTTAAAGTTTCATACATGATTGAATAATCATGTATCATGAATCATGAATAATCATGTATTGTATATTGAGGCTTGAGTGCACAGAAAATTGCCAATTTACTTGTGATTATTAAAAACATTTAGACTCGTCATTCATGCAGAGTTATATTATTTTCAACAGTAAAAACCTGGTGGAGAAAAGGCGGTGAAAGGTGGTCATCATCTCAGAAGCTGAGGGTTGGGCCTGTTAGTACTGGGATGGGAGACGATTGGAACTCGAGTTTCTCTCGAGGCGTGTACTGTTGAACTGCAGCGGGTGAGTGATTGTAGTATATTCAGAGAGATGTGAAAAGGCATCAGAAGATGAACTAAAATGAACTCAACTAAATTGGTGGTGGTGGGAGGGGCTGATGGCACAGATTGACTGCCTCACTTCCATCAATTTAACCCAGGGCAGCTGTGGCTACAATAATGTCTTACCACAGAGTGTGGAGTGAATGAATAATGCAACATCTCTGTGTGTCCAAAGAAGCACTATATAAATTGAACGCATTATTATTATTATTATTATTATTATTATTATTATTATTATTATTATTATTATTATTATTATTATTATTATTATTACTATTACTATAACAGCGTCTATGAAGGGGTGGGGCTTATCAGTTCTGCAGGTTTGAACTGGAAGTGAATGGAGCTGTTTCTATTATTAGGTCGTTTTAGATCATTATTGCGGTTTACAATGAACAACATTTATAATAATAATAATAATAATAATAATAATAATAATGCATAAAATTTTGTTTAATAGTAATTAACAGAGAAAAAAGCTTAATGTCTTCTTTAATATAAAGGTTTAGGCACTTTCAAGCAGCCAGGTTCAGTTGTGAACCTTTTCAAACCAGTTAGAATGTAGACTACATAACTTACCCTTAAACGTTGTTTATGCATAAAGACAGTTTTATTACTGGCTTTAAATGCTGCAGAGCAAACAGTGACTTTGCATAAAATCACTATGGCTTCATTAATCTTCATTTACTGAGGTGGACATACTTCATAATTCACATGTAATTAATGCAATCAGCTGCTCGTTTCATCTGCATCTTATTGTCTGAGCAGTGAGAAAATGGTAATGTTTGAATTTAAACAAAAGACATTTCTTAATGCCTCTCCACATTAACACGTCATGCATGCTTAAATCAGAGATGATGGAAGGGACTGGACCAAATGATCAGAATACATGAATAATGAATGAATCCTCATTTGTATAATTGTTCATCACTCCGTAACAGAGTTGGACAGTAGTTTTGGGCAGTAATTGAAATCCTTCGATTTGCATAAAGGCAGATGGGTGACATAATCAAAGAAGACTGCACATGTATTTATAGTATGAAATGAGCAGGACTGAGATTAAAGTAATCCTGTCTGAGGCTCTAGTCCAGTGGTCCTCATCCTTTTTCAGTCGCAACCCCCAAAATAACAACCAATGGCATTCGCGACCTCTGAACATAAAAGTTACCCGCCATGTTTGATGTTATTTTGAGGATATAGACCTGGATAAATAACTTTGGTAGACCAACAAATAATAATCTACCTTCACCAGTTCATCTGAAGGGTGCCGAGCCTGGTTTAGAACACATAAGTCACAATTTTCAGTTCTTCCTTCATATCATCTGGGAACCGCATGAAATCATTTTGCGACCCCCATGGGGGTCCGAACCCCCAGGTTGACAACCAGTACTCTAGTCTATCTGATTAAAATGATTAAATGCATTCAGTTTATAAAGCTTGTCCAATGACAAAGTTTGTTGTGGTCGTAGTAGTTTGTCCATTGCTGTTTTAAGTGACGGCGTGCTCTCAGGGCTGCTCCTGACCGCACTCAGCTGCTCTGTAGATGTGATGTTTCATTATGGTCTGATTTGGTTTGGTGTGACAGTCCAACGGTCTGGTTGTCTTAGGAGCAACATCCTGCAATACCACACTGGTTAAAGACATTTGCCGTGCATTGTTTAGTTCTTACCAGGAAGTTGTGATTTGGTCCAAATGTCATAGTTCCAGCTTTGGATTCCCTGTGAGATTCTGCTCATTTATCTAAAGATGAAGTGTCACTAATGCTGTTGGAGCTGCCTTCTTCAACAGAACTGTGAGAGAGGCAGACGGAGAGATTAACTCCAGTGTGCTCAGTGTGAGAGGCCCACGGAGCAGCTCAATATTGTTCTAGCGCTGGGCTGAGGTAGAGGAGGGGCGGGAGAGGAGGGAAGAAAACCCTGTTCACAGAAATGAACTTGATGATCCGGAGGGACAGTGTAGGGGGAGGACCGGGACTCCTGGTCATCAGCAATGTGTCAACTCCCAAAATGACAACTCTGGGATCTGCATGTTGCTTCATTCAGAACTTGACACCTGCTTTTCTCCATGGAGATGCTATTCCTTAATGTTCCACCGTATGGCATTGAACTTATCCTCGGTATCTCCAGGGAGACACGCAGCAGGCCAAGTTGCAGGTCAGATCTGTGGAGTGGATCATTCCAAGCGAAGCCGAAACATCTCCATGGAGGCAAACATTTGGTGTATCCTCCATAAAAGTTACATAATGCACCTTTTTAAATGATATTGTTCCATAATCTGCAGAACACCGATTCATCTTTGTTGGTTGGACGGAAGTTCTTGACCATCAAACTGAGCAAAGATGCAAAATGAATGTTGAATATCATTTGAATCTAGCGTGAGTTTTCTTTCGACTTTCTGGGATTTGCCACGTCATAATGTTCTACAGGGATTGACTGCGACAGAGAATACTTCAGGTCAAAATGAAAATGATTCATTACTATCTTGGTGTAAGCTTTTTGTATTGTATTTCCATGCAGTATTACAACGTCAACACTTCAATGTTAGCAATATAAGGTGAAATGTATCACAGTAATGCTGTAATGAACATAAATATTTCTTATAATCAAGGGTGGTAAATTCAGTCGTAATGAAAGCTCGATGACGTCTTGCGCTTGTCCTGAATCGGTTACTGTCAGTTTAAGCGCGGCCAGAGGAGGGGCGGAGGTGGCGGGCTGACCCCCTCCACCTCGAGGCTGTTTGAGAGTTTGCCATGTGAACTATGGAGACCCCACAGTGCCTTTCACTCACCACTCTGGCCTCAAAGAAACGACTCCAGCCCTATTTTTTATTGGCCAGCACAGTAACCAACTGTATCTCTCTCAATTATGGCCCAGTCATCACCGCGGAGTCCATGGATCCACTGAAACAGAACAGTCTCTTTTCTAGAATGTGTGACTTTCATGCTTGGACAGTAATGTGATGACATCTCTGCTCAAGTTCAGTACTTTCAATTACACTCAATGTACCCAATCATTTTGTATTAAAGAAATACAGGCCATTTCTAATAGTCCTTAACAATATGTCCTTATTCCATTGGACCGTGGTCTTGATACTGTATAAGTGCTTTAGTGGGCAGACCCACACAGTCCCTGTGTCTTTACTGTCATGTGACATTCTTTCATGCATAGGACAGTACATGAATGCCCCCCCCCCTCTAAAAACTGCCCAGTGGTTGAGCCAGACAAAAAGGTGTTACTGATTACTGTGTCCAGCAATTTAAGCCATTGAACACTGCCCCCAATTCACCTTCTTTCTTAACTTTATGGCCATAATTGCCATAAAGCTCCTCCTAAATCCTCCCAGCCCCCAGCAGGCCTTTTCTCAGAGCCTTTGTAACTCACTCAATATTGCTATTGTACTGTACTCTCATCCACAAGTGCATTCACAGAATAGTTAGTCTTGCCTTAATGAAGTGGGGTCAGGGTTCATCATGTTAGCTGTCTTCGAGCGTTGAGCTGCCATTCAGCCCTGACCATTTCATGTCCAACTTGGACAACTACTTTAAGCAGCGTGACAATAAAGGCATCCATCACTGGCCTGTCTTTGTGCGGAGGCTGTGACTGATGACATCTATGGCACTTGAGTGAGCTGCACTTGGACTGTGTGAATGTTTGTTTATGTGGAGTGAGGATTTGTCAAAAGCTTTATGTCATTGCTGGCATCAGTCTCCTGGGGCTGGAACTGGGTGGTCTTTGTGTGTTTGTGTCTTTCTCACTCTCATTTGTTCCCTATTGATTGTCTAAATTAGGTTGATGTGAGGCCCTCCTATCAGGTGCTATATTAATTGGGTCAGCCTGGATCTTTTAGGAAATCCAAATCATTTCTGACCCAAAGCTCAACAGTAAAGCTTTGTGCCTCACTGTGCCCAATTAGCCCCTTCCTTTTTAACCTTGAATTCACATTGTAACCGCTCTTTGTCAAAAGGTATGTCTGAGACGTTGCACCGTGATGAGCAGCAGTTTGCTGTGGTGTCTCCTGTTTGGCGTTATGTCTCAGTCTCACACTGTGGGAGTGGCAGGTACTGCAGGTGCAACACCTGTTTCAGGACGATCCATTCCCCATGAACTTTAAACCACGTAAAGCCGACTAATGGGACGGTTCCATCAGCCCTACTTGCCCTACTCTACTTCACTCAGCCATATTTTGCCTGGCTGCATTTCCATTAGACTTTAGAACCTGGTATTATGGCCATGTTACGTGAGTCCTAAAAAAGTATCTCCAAACCGGGGCCGAGTACAGGAGAGTAGGGCCAAGTAGGGCTGGAGAAAACGGCCCGTTAATACTCCAGCTAGGGACTTGTGACCCAGATTCTGGAGGGTCTGCAGCCTTTGCATTGCTGTGCCCTATTGCCAAAAGAGAATGTGCAAACAATAACTTGCCTTAAGCAAAGAAGAGACACTTGCACAAGGGCACAGCTTCACGACTGTGTTGTTCAGCGATCTTTCTGTTACGAAAACACCCGCAGGTCCCATAAGCTAAATAAATGATTTATTGTACAAAAGAAAATGACAGTAAACAAAACAAATGCAAACATAACAATAGAACAGTTATTCATATGAACCATCAAACTACAAAGTTGGGTGATTTTTATACTACACCAAGAATGAAGGAATGAAACGGGAAGTGAGAAAACATTAGAAGCGGTGAACCTGTCCAAAACATCATAAATGTCATCTTTTGGGTATTTACATAGAGATTTCTTACTCTCATATATTTATATGAAAACACTCTCATACATACCAGTATACAGTAAAATTAAAACGTTTACTTCTCAATAGCTTTAACCAGGGTCGAAGTCATAACTGCAAACACAGCTAATCCGTATCTCCTTAAGCACACACATTCCCAGAGCTGCTGCCAGTCACTCTGTAACGACCTGAACCTGAGCATAGGGACCCTGTGATTTCTATGTCTTCATGGAAGGGGCTTCTACTAGTTTAATGTTCGATCGATGTTCAAAACAGACAAAGGTTTTTAGAAGGCTAAAGTGAGGTAGACAGACTTTGAAATGCATTGTATTTATAACAATAAATAGACAAATGACCAGCTGAGCTTTCTTTCAACCAGCATTCCTCCCTTTGAAATATTCTAGCTTCTTTTCCTGCAATCACAAAAAGGTACAGCATACAACATGTCCTTCTCTACTTTGGCTCACCTCTCGTTCACACATGGCTGCTTTCACTTAAAAACACACAAACATGTCAATGCAAGACACTCGACACAAACAGGACACATCTCTCTATAACATGGCACACATTAAACTTATTATTGGTGGGTCATTTCTAGTTAAAGCATTCCCACTGACGTCTGTCTTCAGCCTCTCAGGCCACTGCTGCTGGAGTGTCAGTGTCTATGGACAGGCCCCCGCTTCAGACAAAAGCCCAGAAAGTGTGATGGAATCAACAAGTTCTCGAGCAGTGGTTCTCAAACTGTGGTATTGTTTTGTTGCGGTTTAGCCCAGGTCCATCCTGGGCTAAGTCCTTTTAGACTCTGATCTATGTTCTGCTTGCATTCTTTACGTTTTCTGTTTAGCCCACCGTCTGTGGTTTTGGTTTAGACCCCCGAGGGCCTGGTTAAGGCCTGTAGACAGTCCATCTTTTCTTTTGGTGAAGGCTCTTCTTATTCCTTGTAACCTTGAGTTCGGACTGTGGATTTATTTGTATCATTTATTGTGTTGATGTTTAGATCGCTTCATTATTTTGATTTGGCATTTTGCCTGGGTTCTTTTCTCATTCGATCCAGTATGGTTCTAGGAAAGCCAAAAAACCAAAATGTTTGTTGTGAAGTGAGTTTAAGAACCACTGCTCGAGTATATCACCATAAACTACTTTTTTTATCCTAAACTGTACAAGCTCTCTTGTGCTTGGTCAAACACAGACAATACATTTTCTCCTCCGCCTTAAACGTCCCATAGTGCAAATTTATTGTTGGTAAGGTAGTGCCCCAAAAAAGGTTTTGTACCCCTTTTTAATATATACATATATCATTTATATATAATGTCAGTAGGCTCTTCCTTGATCCAACAGCATAGTGCTTTCGTTTTTACAACAAAAGGATATCTTTGCTTTGATATCCAGGAGACAAAGACAGACATTTACTAATCTACCATTTAAGCACTAACAATATTTTTATGATAACGGACAGTTGAGGTGACATTGCAGGGCAGTTGAAATGCATCAAACATGTGGTTTACAGCTTATTTTTTTATACAGTATCTATATCATTGTGAGAGCGATCTACACTATAGACCAATCAGTCCCATCGTACGATAAGATCCAGGTCTTCTCCCTTCTTGCATTTGATTTGATTGATGTGTTCTTTTTCATGTTAGCGTATCCAAATAAGTTCTTGGACTTTTGTTCAGTACTGTATTCCTTAAAGTTATAAGTTGATATAGATATAGACATCTTTATAGCAGCAAGAACAACATGTTAGTGTTAATTATTTTTCCTTTGTTACAGTGTGACAGAGGATTCCGATTCCCGCACACCCTGGAGCCAATAAACTGTCAAACTCTAACTCTATGTGCATTGTCAGAACGGCACAATGCTGACTTTGAAATGGATGCCGGATAAGTAGCATAACCTCTGCCTTTTCTTTACAAAGGTTTACAAGTCTACAAATAAAAGGACATCAAAGTAAGTGTGAAAGGATTTTGTAGGCGCTGGAGAATGTCACACATGGGTGCGATTCATTAATAGTGGCTCCCGTGTTTGGTTTTGAATCTCCTTTAGGTCTCAATAGCAGATCAATAACAGCTGTTTCTAAAGTAGCACTGTAACACACTCGACATCATGCCCCTTTTTGAAAAGATTTCGTAAGCTGCTGTAGTTAAGCTTATCATAAAAATAAATTAATTCTCAGATTGGGAACTGCATTAAAAATATTGTAAATGCTCTTTGCTATGTCTCCCGTCATCTCCATTCACCAGCCTGGACATTTTACAAAGATACCATTTAAAAACATCTTTTAAAAAAACCACAAACTAACACACAGAAATATAGTTTAGTCCCATATATCGTTTGACGAGCCAGCTCCACACTGTTTCTTTCCATTGTCCTGTTTTCCCATCAGTCGTTTGCGATTCATATTCCCTTTAGATTTTTACTCATTGAATCTACTGAAAGGTATGGAAAACAGTAACATGTTTTATGTGAAGCAGAAAGTGAGATCTGGTGCTGGAGTTGTGGTGCCAGGATTTTGGTGGTGATGCAATGGTGGCTGTACATGAGTGTCTGTGAGCCTAGGAGCAGCCACACCGATCCACCACCATCCCCGGGATCTTCCCATGGATGATCTGTTGCTTGTCATTGAAATAGAGCATGTTAATGGGGGACATCTTGGTGGGCGTACAGCAGGGCCCCGCTGAGCCGCGGGGGTTGGCATGCTGCACCAGGTGAGTGTGTGGGTACTTCTGCATGAACATGTATTCGCATTGGCCCGAGCAGTAATTGGCTTTGTAGCGCTTAGGCGCAATGATCCAGTCCCAGCCGAAGGCTTCGAAGTCCACTGTCAGAGGGTAGCGGCAGCAGCGTGACTCTGTCGAATGCTCATCGCAGTCCAGACCCAGGTTTCTTCGAGATCGTTTGGTTGTCTCCAAAACCTTCACCTCCAGAAACGGCTGCTGGAAACAGGGGGTACAGACAGAGGGGGGTGGTTATAAGAGAAACCTGGACACAAGAAGAACGTCACCTGAACTTGCACAGTGGCCTGGACTAAAGACAAACAGACAAGCTTTAGTTTGACTCACTATGACAAGTTTTATTTGGTATATTTTTATTCTTTGGCGGTTCTATTTCAAACATTTCAAACCGTTTGTCCCTCTGTGGCTAAGCCCATTCTTTTGTCACTGATGTTAACATTTAGCCCTGGCCTTTGTACGGATTCCTAAAACCTCAGTAAAACACTTCATGTTTGCACTCTGCAGTTTTTTTCCACTGCATGCTCGAGTGACTTGAGATTGGTTTGGACCCTCAGGGTCATCAGGAGGCCATTGCCTTAACCTTTAGGCAAAGCACGCGAATCAAATATTTCAGTCCATCGTGTTTGTTTTACGAAGCCCTCCTCCCTCCCAGAGTGAGTCCAGCTGGGCTCAGGGATGGTCAGGCATGACGCATTCAGAGCAGTGAGGTGAGGGTCTCACTGTCCCAATCCTCTGTGGCTTGTTGTGTTTTGTTTTATTTTTGTACACGAGTCTGTTTTTGATGCTCTCCTTTTTCTGCTCTAGAATAATAGCAAGCACTGCTGCGTTCTCAGGGGGCTGCGCTTTATTGGCCAAGACCAGAGCTGACCTCTGATAAATCTGACCCACATGGACAATCTGTAAATATTTGGTGTTTCCTAACTGGACGAGTGGCCTAAATCAACACAGATTAATACTTCACAGAAGATTTCTGCCTGAACTCTTCCATAAAGACATTCGACCTGCACCCAGCAGGGCCGATATGAAGCAGTGTGGACAGTGTGAGCTGCATATGTAAGACTGCAGTTCAATACCAGACAATAGGAGGCATGTTCTGAGTGAATGGAATCACATGTTTACTTTGGACTCTTAACTACAGTGTAAAAAACGAGGTCATTCGTCCAATGTTGTCAAGCTATAAACAATAAGTAAATCACACATAAAAACTTTGTGAGCATTATGCGTAGTTGTTATTATACCGCCCACATGGATTAGGCAGCATCATTCTTCTAACTGAACCCTGCCCCACCCCCATGTTCACCCCTGGGACAGGTCTGAGTCCTTACCAGCCCCTCCTCCCCGGGTCGCAGCGAGGTAACAGCCACGTCATTGCCACTCTCATCGAAGGCGTTGATATCAATGCCCCAGTTGGTGTGCGGTTGCTTGAACCAATTCTGCAGCACGTGTTTAAAGTCGATACTCTGCCAGTGGCCCACGCGAGAGTTGAGCTCAATCTTGAGCGAGCGGATGCGGATGTGGCGACTGCCCTGATCTGTCACCGGCTTCAGGCGCAGGATCTGCAGGTAAATCGTGGAGGTCTGCTGCAGCGGCCGCAGGTAAACCCACAGCTGGGCCTTCAGGACTTTAGTGAACATGAGTTTGGGGCTGAACTTGAAGAAGCAACAGCTTGGCTTTCCATTCACCTGCACCTGAGGCTCCGCTGTGAGGAACAGAGAACATTTGAGTATTATTATACAGTGTATTCACAAAAAATGACTGCACTGTTTTATGTTAAAACTTCTATTGACCATAGTTAGGAGTGGTTAGCAAAGTTCCAGTGTTCAGTATAAAATTGTATTTACTGATTTAATGCAAAGAGAATAATTTGTTAAAACACTGTGTTTATGTAATAACACATCAAACATAATCAAAATAATGAAGGATGAAGAACAGTCGACACAAAACGCTGATGTCCCTGTGGTGAACTAACAGGATCTTTGGGGAAAGTGTTATTTGTATGTTGAAGAGTTTTGACTTTTGAGTGTCTATTTCAGCATTTGGGCATGAAATATAACTTCCAAATAAATGAGTCAGTGAAAAAACTGTGAGGCACTTGATATAACTGTAACTGTGATGTGTAGTTTAATACCTGTTTTTACGGTTTGCCTGTGGATGAAGTGAGGTGAGGGGCCCCAGAGCAGGCTTTTCTAATTGCCCTAATGGTTAAACGCACAAGGGGCACTTACAGTAAGTGAATACACACTTTACACAGGCTTATAATCAGTAAAATATGCAACTGAAGTATGCAACTAGCGTAGCTTTTCATGTCTCCATGCCGTTTTACAACAGGTTTTACAAAATATGGCTGCCATTTTACACAAATCTTTGCTCATGTCATCTGTCTTTTTGCTTTTTCTTAATTTTAACACTATATTTTCTCCTCGGGCATCACTCAGACTCAGGACTTAACAGCTGAATACGATGCTACAGCACTAAGGTCAGTAGTTTTGATGCGCATATATTTTCTCTATATTCTAGTGCTTGAACTTCTAAATAACCTGTTTTTATACAAAATACAGTTGTCTTCTCGTGAATGTTCTAAATCACACTGACTACAAATGTAATTTTACACATCTAGTTTATTGTTATGGTTTAAATTGCCTTACTCAAATAGGTCTTTGGCCGTTATCCTCTGTGCACATGTTCGGGGTTATTGGGGTAATTCATTCAGGTTACTTTTGTGATTACATCAAAGTTTGGAAAAGCACTTCATTTCCATATTAAAACGTGGATCAGTGATGTGCCCAGTGGCCAGATGGTAACCTCAGATTCCCAGGGGTCAGTCGTAATAAAAACAGCCTATCCCCACATTACTACCACCAAATGAAAACTAGTTTTTATTAGCTCCTCTCATCAGCAAAACCTACATTTGTATGGGTTTGGATTTAGGTTTATGTCTCTAAAATGGCCTGATTTATTCTTGTCATGATCCGTGCGCCACATGTCACAGCCTCTTCATTTACATAGAGCTCAATCTGATATAATGACACTGCATTCATACATTCATTTCCATGTAAAGCATTCATTTATTAAAGCTAATTTATTCTGCATCCAACTGGAATAATAATGGAATAATAATGCAGGCTGAGTACAATAGAATATCTAATCTGAGAGTTTCCACTGCATATCTCTCAAACGCAGATTTAGACGTTAGGTGTGATGTTGCAGTCTGTTGTGCCATCCAAAAAGACAAGAAAGCAGCATGGACCTGTCAATCATTGCTATATCTGGGGTTGCTCAGGCAACCCGCAAATGCTTCCTGGGTCAAAAGGTCATTTGGCACCTCAGCCTAGTTAAGAAATGGGATCAGGGGTCAAAACCGTCAGGCTCTTTACATCTCTGGGACTGGGGAGGGGCAGCCCTAATAGCCAGATGAGTTTGAAGGTCAAGGTCGAGCCTATGGTAATGGTACTATGTCTTTCTTCACAACGCCCTCTTTTATTTGAGATCTAAAAAAACAAAAGGCTCAATGGACCAGCGTTTGTTTTTGTTTTGATTGGGAAGGCGATGGTCCAGTCAATGGAAACTGTGAATCAAAGCTGACCAGAGCAGAAGGATCAGCTTGGTCGCATAGTTCAAGAATGGTCAAGCTTGGCTGGACTGTAAGCTGCTGTCCGGTCTACTAAAACTTAACTTTGGACAAACGTCAACCCATCCTCCAGAACATTGGGAGATGTCTCCAGATCCTGAACTGAAGTGTTTGGCAGAGACATGAAATACTTGGCATAGAGCACTAGTTTAGTTTAGTTTCTCATTTGGGCTCTGGAGACGAGCAACACAGGCTTTAGCAAATACACAGAAAAAGACTTGGTCAAGTGAATGAATTCTTGGTCCCAGACACTTTCCAGTTAACATCATACGCTATTTAACCGCTCATTGTGACAGAACTGAAGAAATTGATGTTAGCCGTATTTGTCCTGCTGGTTTGGAGAGTGAATCAATAAACATGTCCATGTCCATGTGATGCGTTCATGAGTGGCATGATTGCTTTTACCTCTGAATATGCAAACTGTACACAGGAAGGCCCACTTTCTACAGCGACATATTTTCAAAATCCATTTGTCTGTGGCTCTTTTCCCTCTTCTTGATTCACCCGGGGGGCTTTGTTTTTGTTTTGATTTGGGAGGGGATTGTCAAGCCAATAGTGTTCTGTTTGTCAAACTGACCACAGTGTTTTTCTTACACTAAACAAGTTTTGTAATTGAATTATGGTCATGCATTGCGGGATCTGAATGTGAGTGTGGTACAGATGGGTCCTGGGCCGGTGCGTTGAACGAGGGCCAAGCGCGGACAGTCCTGGTCCTTCAGTTTGTATTGCAGGGACAGTCATTAGTGAGTGTAAACAATATGTCAATGTTCCTTTTGGTGGTTCGCTGGGGTCACGGCAATTAACGTGTTTGCTCATCGACACAGAACCAGGAATGCATGATTCTGCTGCTGCTGTTCAGATTTCATCACAAATATTTAGGTTGTCTTTAATGGCGAGATAGCAAAAGATGGAACTTCCCCAATTTCAAAGAAAACACAAAATATGTCGTATGAAAGACAAGTAAGCGCAAAATGCAAAATATTTGAGTTCCTGAGTCCCTACAGTCCTTGTTAAAACCGACATGTAAAGTAATGGACACAATGGTGCAATTTACTTAGGGTTTTGCTAAAGTTTCAGGGGCAGTGCGGGGCTGAAATTGTAAAATTGCTCCTGTGGAGGCCTTACTTGAGTGACCACAAAAGGAGTAACCCGAGAAGCCCAGAGCACAATCCATTTAGGAGCCTGTTATTAAACACACATGTAGCACATATGAGCCGCTCATGCTAAACAATGAGTGCATTGATAGGCACCAAATCAACCTGTGTCTTTATAGATCCTGTGCATAGTAATGTTAATGCCTGCATAGCTCAAGTCTTAGCGGAGCGGCTGCTTGGTGCCGAACCAGCTGCACTTGTAAAGAAACATTTAATCCTCTCCCCTGATCCACTGTGCCCCCCTGTCATAACATATTACTGCTAAGAGCCTTATAATTTTACTACATTTGCAGTTTTATTATTTAATTTCCTGGACAATTTGTCCACTTAAGCCCTGATGTAAAACCATGATGTAAGATTTTGCATTACAAGAATATTCTACTTAAGCACGGCGGCAAAGGACTGCGTAAACACTTTTTATCAGATTGATTTTAAATGCAGTAAGATTCTAATTGTCAATACAAAACAAGGGTTTCTCATTAATAAAGTATTAGTCTTGCGTAGCGCTCTTTCAGACACCAAGAGTAGCTTTACATTTCTGTGCATTATTCATTGACTCCGCACTCTAGCCACAGCTGCCCTGGGGTAGACTGATGGAAGGGAGGCTGCCAATCTCACGCACCACATTCATACATAGGCGAGGAGAGGGAAGTGTTTGCCAAAGGAAACAACAACAGTTCTCACTGGCCAAGGTTCAAACTAACCTTTTATGTCAGGGCTCGAACCACTCGAAAGTGTATTGAAATATGAATAATGAATGTATAATGTAAATCATGAGATCCCTACAGGAGCAAAAAACAGAAGTGTACAGTATCATAATTGGAACCAAACTAAAATAGCCGTGAACAGAAGCCTGTGAGGTTTTCCAAAGGAAGCGTGGCTGTTTGCTTTTGCTCCTTGTGCTTCCTCCAGCGCTCTCATTATTGCTGCCGCTTATTTCCCTGTGGTATAATTGCAGCATATGTAGCTGGTGAGATTTACAGCCAGTGTGCAGGAGGGGGGCGTGCAGGTGAGCAAATCAAACATCTGGTTGGCTCCCTGGGTACCTGCGTCCTATAGGTGAAAGTGAGAGGGAGACTATAGAAGGAGGCCGTTCCTGCTGTGTGCTATCTGTGCAGTTTTCAATGGCTGCGGGCAACGGTTTAAAGAGTGGAATGGTTAATGACCGTTTACACAAATATGCTACAGGAGATTGTTAAAAAACAGATGGAAGAAAGTAATAGTGTTATGCATAAAAGTAATGCTGAGATAAAACGGAACATTTTGTGTTGATTTAAATGTGGAACTGCTTTGAGAAATCTATTCCAATAAACAGCCTCGGATCCACGCCAGGAAGTTTGAGGGGGCTGCACAAATATGTCCCAATTTATCACAATAGTTTTCAGCTTTAAACCTGACCTTCACACTTCCATCTCTGAAGACAAAGGAGCAGAGTGCAGGCTCTTGTCATGCAGCTGCGAGTGCCTTGTATACATGTGTGGTGACATATGCCAATCAGGTGGAAACGCACAGCTCGGCCGGGGCGGGGACAGGAATGCTCCTCCATTGTGAGTGTCCAAATGGATAATGCATAATGATATCAAGCTAAAGAGGACTTTCATTTGCATATATATCTATATTTTCTTTTCCTAATGGAAAATGCAAATGTGCAGTTTTCTGTGGAGTGTGTATTTGGGAGGCTTGGTGCTGAATGAATGTGACTCAAGGGTATCCCCACGCACCTCGGCATATTAATCATTGTGACACGTTCACGACCCTTCTAATAAGACAGGGGCCACAGTGCACCCCCCCAAACATCCCATCCCAGCCCAGCCTGCTCCCTCTTTGTCTCAGGGTCAGTCCCAGGGGACGCGGGGTGGTGGGGGAGGCCGGGCCCGAGCTGCGACTGAAGGGGGCTGTGAAGTTAGAGCCCCTCTTTCAAGAACTCTCCCCTGGGACAACGGAGGCACAAGACTCCTATTAGGAGCGAGCCCCCGTAAAAACACAGGCTCGTTCTAGCTCAGCGAGCACGCTTACATTAAATATACAAAGAAAGATATGTCCTCAACCAAAGACTTTCTGCACATTCTGCAGCGCTCTTGTGTGAGGCTGTGTAAGTGGAGGAGTCGTGGGACACTTAAAGCAGGGCGCGCTGAAAGGGAGCGTGCAGTGAAGTGCATAAGGTGGACAGCTGGACAGCAGGAAGAGCCCAGCGCTGCCAGGGCCTGTGTTTGTGTGCATCCAAACAGAAGCATGGGACGTGAATGTAACGGGACAGAGGGTGCCCTGTTTCTAAAGTCTAACTTTGGCAAACAGCTTAAAAACAAATTAACCTTAAAAGAAGCCTTTGAGTGCTGAGCCTCTTGTTTCTATCTGTGTGTCAGTGTGTCGTGACGGATTCTTGTCCATGTTGCACCGTGAAAAATGAGTCTAACTGTGATTCGACACTGGAGTCATTTATAATCTGCGAATCACACAGCTGTGCGATCTCATTGACTTTAAGTCACTCATCATTATGGCCTAATCCACAGCGCTCTGACAGGCAGCACCTGCACCTCCAGCACAGTCGCCTCACAGCCACACAACACACTCTGGAAGTGAGCATAGCATTAGCACGGTGGAAAACATGGACAGTATCGGGGGGCTTCATACTATTCTACGCCCAAGGCTTGAATACTGTTAAAGCGATGGAAACATCAGCACAAACATAAGTGGTGGAGGATTTTATATCCTTTATTCATTTTCAATGTATTATCAGTCAGCTCTTAATACTCTCATAATATGTAACCTCGTATTATGATAAACTGGACAGACTATCGTCCTGAGGTCCCGCCCGGTGGGCAGAGCTTACTCAGAGTAGGATAAAGATCTGAGTTCTCAGACTAGAGCCGCAGATTGAGAATGACTCTTGGATGAGAGTCAAAACGTTTTGCTTTTCAAAAAACAGTGTCAGATGACTGCAACTGAATAGTTTTCTACAACGTAACATCGTATTATGCAAGAGACTTTTACTACAGTATTACAAATGCATTTGAAGTGTTTTAACCTGCTAAGACACGTGGGGTAGAAGGCTACACTTGGCCAAATAAAGCCAATATACAGGACGTAACTGGACCTTAACTTTGTGCCTTGGTCAAGCAATAACTTTTAGGTAATCCTGATCCACCTTGCAGCGAGCTGGCCCCTGTCCAGCGTGCCCCCCGCCTCAGGCCCAAGGTCAGTGGGATAGGCTCCAGTCAGTCGTGACCCCTAAGGGGAACCAGCGCTAGAAGGTGAATGCATGAATGATTCACTCGGGTAAGAATATGCTCTGTGTAGACTATAGTCTTACAGGTGTTCTCCAGGACAGAAAGTCATCTATCAGCATCTTCTGTGTCCTATAGGGGCTGATTCTGTTTTGAGAACAGTCAGCGGAAAGCTAAAAACATCCTTTAGGACACCTAGATCTGTCTTCAAGAGTGACCCGCGAAGATTAACACAGGGATAAAGATAGACGCATGAGGACGCCTTTCTTTCTGTTGGCTCTGTTCGAGACAAATCATCTTTTTGCAATATCAAACTTTTTTTCTTCTTCGGATCCGTAAATCACCGACTCCTTTCTTGTCCCTGAAGTAAATGTCCGTAATAAACTTGCTGATGATGGACTGAACCACAAGTGATAAAAATGGTAAAATGGCTGCTCTACTTTGCTACAGAAAAGAGGCTAATTAAATTTTCATGTTATAATCATGAGATAACCCATCGTTAATTGTAGCTCTGTTCCTTGTGGGCTCCTACAATATGCCAGTGCAGCATTTCCTTTGCTTAAACGGCTTTAATGGACTCCTCTATAAACAGTAATGATCTTCTTCTTCTCAGGCTCTGTCCCTTCACAATCCTTAATTACTGCTCTGAAGTAATTATTGTCTTTATTAGTAAAACCCAACATCTGTTTTCAGTCATTGTAATTGTACCTATAAAAGGCTTCTTGATTTCTGTCCCTTTAGGATCGGCCTGGGCTGCTGTTCCCCCCAGACTCGCCCATCCTCGGCCCCTCCTTCTGCATGTTCTGGACCAGAGATGATGCAACCGGCTCCAGCACAGTTCCTTTACAGCTCCTCAAACACTGGGTCAGGCGCTGAGCTGGGTAATGAGCAAGATCACAATCTGTCCTATATTATGCTGTCAACTTGTTTAGCCTTTTGACAAATTATACTGTTCGAACTTTTCACCAAAAACTAAAATATGCATCTACAATTTGATTATTTTCAAATCATCAAACTATCTCATTTCAGTTGGAGATCCATGGCTGTCAGATGATGAGAGGTTAGGACTAATTCAAAACGTGACATCTTTTGAACTCAGAAAAGATTCTTAAAATGTTCTATTCGTGGGTTTCAGCTTCCTGTTGTATGCAACTCTATGGAATTTGATTGATACCACTGCATGATGTCACCAGGTGTTTAAGTCCACACACATTCACCATTGCCTTGGCGCTTTGTATATTCAGAGATCTGGGCTACGTTTACTTGTCCATGTAAGGCAGTAGTTTATGCTGTAAAATGTGAAAAAAAAAAGTTTCCTTTTTTGGAATTTGTTGCAATTAACAAAATGACTAATGATAACACTAATGATAACATCATTTCCCTCTGCAAACAACAAATAATACAAATAATAATAATAATTAAATAGTAATACAACTCCTGGATATGTTTCAAATTCAAGCAGAATCCAGAATAAATTTTATGAGATTTTATTTTTTTTTACAAAATTGTTTAGCCATAAATACACCAGTGTATTTGGTTGCAAAACAATTCAAACTTGCCCCTGAATTTTGTAATTAACTTTGTTTTAAAATGAAAATGCGACTGTGAGGTTTGTCTCCACATGACGATACGTCATGTAAATGTCCAACAGGTACTGCACAGCTCAGGACGGGGTCTGCCCTCGTCACAGTGCGGCCTTTTCAGTCAAAGTCTCTCAGATGCTCCGAGAAAAGGAAGAGCAGAGGGACTGTGAGGGGAGCGTGGGAATCAGCGACGGAGGGAGGAAGGAGAGAGATTCCTGAGGTCCTGGGGAAATTCGGTCCCTGTATTAATAGACTCTGGTCTCTTTGAAATTTTATTAGCCATAAAGTTGACAGTATGTTGTGCAAGTGACAGGGCATTCTTAGGCTGTTCCAGTGTCCAAACAAATCAACTACAATGTTTATTTTTCCCTTTTCAAAAGTTCCCAGCCCGAGAGACATTGGCCGGGCAGGTGCCATCTTCACATTGACACATCGTTCCTTCAGGCCTCATATTCCACTTGTTGCCTCGTGGATTCTGGAGACAGGAAACCTTTAAGTAGCCTTTTGAAATGCTTAAAATAAAACATGTACAAGCGACACTAGATTTGAGTGCATTTCAGAGGTTGCAACGCCGAGCGCAAGAGCCGTAGAATTTGAAAAAGTACTTCAAATACGTCAGATGCACAATGACGAAAACAAAACCGATTACACAGGATAAAAGAATGATTGCCCTTTTTGTCTTTTGTGCCTCGAGCACACGGTCTCTTTCTAAAACATGATGGTTAATTGATATTGATATATTGATTGTAGCATTTTCGTCAGTGTGTTGAAGACAGTTGGACCTGTGCTGTCCTTTGAGCGCGCTCCTCTTGACTTTTATGGTTCCTGCGCTTTCAGGAAATGACCCTTTATAGTGTCAACACAGTAAAAGTCTTGTTTTGGTGGGAGGAGTTGCTTGTGTGTTACTACCGGTGCAGCGAAAGAAAAGCCCATGAGCTTAATAGTCCTTTTTCCAAACTTTCACGTAGCTGTGAACTCCGTGACCCTCTTTGTCAATAGTCTCTGAGCTCTCGGCGTTTGCAGGTGAGTAAGTCCCTCCCACCTCGCAGACATGTGTCTCCGTACACGTGGATACAGGTGCGCTGAGGACGCTTAAGGACGCGTTACACCATTAATGTGTTTTTTCACACTGCACAACATAAAGACCTCTGCGGCTCAACCGTGACGCTAATGGATCAAGATGGGTTCATTATGGGATGCCTCGGATGAGGAAAAAGAGAACATAATGTGTCAAATGTACTTGTACGAGCTTTTAACCGTGACATAACTGTGTTCCCTAATCATTAGCTAACCGCAAGTCGTGCTCTGATTGATTCGTGCATGTTTGAGTCATCCTGTACGGTCCTGCAGCCGGTTTTCATCTACCCCCTGTCCCCGCCCACCCTTCCCTGTACTGACTAGTGATTCTTCAGAAGATTCAGACGACGGGTGAAACATTTAGGGTTCATAAAAGCCATTTTTAATAATAAAAACACTTGCTATGGTGAAGAGGCGGGACTTGTCAGTCCTGCAGCTTTGAACAGGAAGTCAATTAACTCTCTTATTAAGCCGTTGTTTACAGTGTACAGTAAATGTAAACCCACGATCCACGTAGGTGATAGTTCAATCCAAAATACCCGGGGTCAAAAAAGCACAATATGTCTACTTTAACATCTTGATACTTAAATCAATCCATCCGAGGCGTGTGCAAATGTATCGCTCGCACTCTTGATTGGCTTTTCATGTGTTTAATGTTAGTAACTGACTATTGCACTCTCAATCACAAGCACGAGCTATCAGAACTAAGAGCCGCAACTATTTGTAAGAGCGAGAACGGTCGCAAGAAGTTTGTATCAAAATGAAACGGTAACGCACAGTAAATGACACTTATAGAGGTGCAAATCCAACGAACAGCGATTTCAAAACGGGTTTGTTGTGGAACGTTTCACAGTATGATACAGGCAAATATCTTGATCTAGTGGAGTCCCCTGCTCGTCTTCTGATGCATGCTACAGCTGGCAGCGGGTTGAGGCGTAAACGCTCTTCCCCACTCATTTCTCACCCTCTGACCTTTCGGGTCAAGGACGTGTTGCCTCCCTGTCGTGGGTGTGACGTGCAAAACAAACACTTTAGGTGGAACGATCTAAACTTTGGCTCCTTTAACGTGCTGCTGTAGCTCTAGCTGTATTGAACATGACGTGTAGCGTATGGAGCGTTACATTAGCTCTACATTCACGATTCTAATGAGAATGCTTTTTGTAGCTCCTGTTGTGTTTCTGGTTCCTCGTTGAGATCCACTTTCACCTCGCTGCCCGCTGTTTTGGTCGGTTCCTGCGTGGCCCTGTGGCCCTTGAGTGTGTCTCAAAGAAGTACTTTTATCTGGTCACTCAGCTACCGCGTGACAGGGTTACGGCGGCGGAGAAAGTAAGGCTGATTCCCTTTTAATGTACGTGATGTGCTGGTCCTGCTGCCGCTTCTGTGTGGAGCCGTGGCCCTGGGAACGAGCTGCTGCTTTGTCTCTTTGTGTGGGGGGTCCCTAGACTAAAAGAGTATGAATCATGTTGAAATCATGTTTTAATTGAACAAACTTGAAAGAACTAACAAAGTAACTAGTGAATGAACTCATACTACATGATTTCTATAATTGGGACCAAGTGACGCCGCCATTTCCATAACAAACCTGTCTTGGTTTCTGGTTGGCTCTTTTAATTCATTCACTCGATATGTCACACATACAGAAGATGTAGCTATATCTGTATGTTGAACGTCAATTTAAGAATGAGAGTTGCAGCTCTAGACAATTTTTATTCACTGCTCTTATTTTTTAAGTCCGATCTGATCCCAAGGACGTACAATGTGCTGTTTTGTGCTGCCCACCTCTGTGTAACAGGTCCACTCTCTCATGCTCTAGTTCTATACGGTGAACCTGATGGCCATTGTGATGCAGCACCTTACCACGAACAGTACAGAGCTGGATGTGTTAGTACATTAAGTGCCGCACTATGATATAAATAGCTGTACTTTTTCCATGAAATTTCATCGTAATTAGAGACCAGGAAGCAAGCATGGACCCTGTCAACCCCCACTGCGGCACCCACGTACCTTGAGTGAATACTAAGAAGCCACGCTGGCTGTGGTCCAGTTCAGTATGTACCACGTGAACTACGGCCTTCAAAGGCGCAGAGAGGGTGACCGGGTTCGAGGTGCAACCGGGAATGCTGTTTGAAGTGCTGCTTCTGTCAGAGACACAAATGGTACTTTTGATCCTATGGGATCATGAAGACGCCACAGGCAATAGAGAGATACACTCGCTGGCTGCGCGGGGAGGAAGTGAGGGGGCTGGAAAAGATAAAACTACTGCAGCTGATGAGGAGAGAGACCCAGCTGCAACATGGCACACGCACACGGCTCAGTACAAGAGGAGCTAGGGCCGGGATTACAATGAAAATGTCAGCATCATTCACTCAATCACTAAAAAACAACTTATCCATTGATAATTATACATCAATTCAAGTACTTTTCAAAACAAAACTCACACTTTTAGTAAATGATTACCACCAAAAATGCATCCAAATATAAACTTTGCCGTTGAAGTTTGTCTAATGTTGGAGAAAAAAACGATAAAGTTGACTGAACTTGTCAAATTATACTTTTGAGTTTGTTTTGGTGACGCTTTCAGCTGTTCAAAGCTTCCCTGATATCAATGTCAAATAACGAGTCTAAATGAACAAACGCTGTATCCGTCACTCAAGTTTGATAATCATCTTGTACTTTTGAAACAGTATGTTGTCCCTAGAATCCCCCCAGTCCCCCTGGATCGCCTTCACACGGCGACAGTGGCTCTAACTGGCCTTCAAATTAGCTTCTGTATAATGTGGAACATTTTAATATTTCATTTGTTGTTTTTTACTTATTCATGCTCCTGTTGAGCGCTGTAAGACAAGAACATATGATGTGTCACAACAAGACAATGAAATGACAGTTCTTCATCCTTTGAATTACACCTAAAGAGCCACGGTGTCCACGTCTCTACAAGGAGGTCCCTGGTTTGACTGGAAAGTGAGGCCAAGTTTTCTAGTTCCTCCTCAGTTTAAACTTGGACCCAAAACTGGTCCAGGAACTCGACCAGGAACTGAAAAGGGTTCCTACAGTGCAAGACTGAGCCTTCACATCTTTGTGCTGTCATGTCATGCTTAATCTTCTACATTTGTGCCATGTGAGTATTGGTGTATGCCGACCGGGCCTTCCAGTTATGAAAGTACTCAGTGTACAAAGTACACAATAAGTAAATTAACCTTATGTTAACACAACATGCCAATTTACGCAGTTATGATGTGAAAGATTTTACTGACAACACGAAACCTAGTGGCACAAAAGCTCATCTTTGTCCACCGGTGGACATAAAGGCCAGATTATTTGCAGTGCGTTTCATGGTCCGCCTTGTGCAGAATATATTACGTGTGTAAATGTTGTTGAACCCTGCTATTCCCCACGCAAAGGTCACACACTCCCCTCGACCCTAAGTGATTCTGCGTCTTTGTGTACTCGTGGAGGGAAAAAAACGAGCTGCTCCTATAAACTCCACATTTAAAAGGCAAGTGCGGCCGAGGGGGGCCGCTGCATGAGGCGAACAATGGCAGCTTTTTGGACACACTTTTTCTCACTGCGATGAACAGCAGGGAAACCGGTAGAGCCTCGTATAAAGGAGAGACCACAGCTGCCGGGGCCCAACAGTCATTTTCTAAAACGTCTCCGAAGGGGGCTGGTTTATCTGTGTGTCTTTATAGGAAACCACAGTAGCTTGTGCACATAAGTGAAATAACCAGAAGGCGCCATAACGTGTCCATAACTAAAAAGTCGCTCGTCAAACTGTGCGTAATGAAAGGGTCCAAAACAAGCACAGCACGTCCGTGTTAGAAGACCACTTCAGTAACGGACAGACAGGAAAACAGTTCCAAATGAGTGACAGCGCGAGGGACAAGAGGTTGTTGTTTTTTTGTCTCCTTTTTTTCCTCTCTTTTTACGGGACGCACCGGGAGCCGTGCGTCACTTGTTCAAAGCCACATTTGATGCGTCACAAAGGCTGTCCGTAGTTTCGTTTTTGTTCTGTGTGTCATAAAATCGCACGCTTAGTTACCCCAGAAACAATTACCGTACCAACTATAAAGTGAAAACTACAAATTATGAGCCACGTTTTTATCACCTGGAGCCCCTAAATTGCTTTTCCATAGCAACCAGTGCCCAGTGCTTGCGCTGAGTGAGCGCTTTCGCAGCTTTTCTAACGGCAAAGGAAAGTTTCCTCCAAGACATGGGCAGTTTGAGCCTTCTTGTGAGGGGACGTGCACGTCGCCTGACTTTGACGCAGTTTGGGGCTAATTGGAGTAAAAAATGACACAGAATAAGAAAGCGCCTATTTTATTAGTATTTGTGTTGTTGACGTGAGTGAGAATTGGCCATTGCGCGTAATAATCTGCTCTTGAAGGCCAAACAACCAGTTCCAACTCCTTCTAACTTGGAGCTCTTCAGGTTCTCTGTCAAATCAAGCCTACTTAACTTCAGAAAGCTCTGGAAATGGGCCTATTGCATAATGAAAGCACAGACCTTCAGTGGTGTGTTGGTTTGAGCCTGCTCAAAGAGTGAGGTGCACCTTTTATTGACAGCGTGGCGTTTCACTCTTACTCCGGTTCCCCCCCGCGGGGTCCGCGTTCTGGACTTTACACTGCTTTAATGGCGGTTTACTGTAGAAACCAATGCGTGAACGCTGTTTCCAGGTTTTTGGTGAGTGGAAGCGCTCTCCAGTGATGTGACAGTTTTCTTTCAAATCCAAAGTGTATTCAAAGACTATTTTAAATTCACAGATCAGTGTGCTGGACTTACTCCACTCCCACTATCTGGTGGACAGCTGATTGTGCGTAAAGATGTACTCACGCTCGGACGCCATGGTGATGACCGACTCCGTGGTGGCGTGGTACTCGTCCTCCTCCATGAACTCATCCTGGGAGGATGCGTCCCCCTGGAAGTCGTGATGGTCTAGGAGCTGCTGCAGAGGGGGCGCTTTGGGCAGCAGCTGGTTGACCACTTCGCGGCTGATGTTGGGCGCCTGCTTTAGGCGCAGTTTGCTCAGGATCTGTGACTTAATGGTCTCCAGTCTCAGCACTTTGCTCTGCTCTCGCCACACGCACGCTGAGCACTCGTGGGTGCCCGCGTCCTCATCCAGCAGGGACAAGCCGGTGTCCGTGGGCGCCTCACTGGATGGAGGCAGCAGCAGATTGGGCTCGTCGCTTCCGGACTGGCCCAAAGACACGAGCACCATTACGCACAATAAGAAGTTGTACCTGGGCATGTTGACGCGCGCGGCCGAGCCAGTGCAACTTTTCACCTTTTGTTCGCGTGTCTTCTGATGCGCCGTAGGTCGTTAAATGCCCCTTGTCTTGGACGTGTGCCTTATCCTACAAGAGACAGCAAGCAAGTGACATGGATTTATTCCTGCACGATGATCTTGTTCTTGCACGTTTTTGATGTCAATGATCCAAAAAAGTACGTCCCACTTTGTTTGACGCGTCCGGTGCTCTCTCCCGTGAACATGTGGTTGGTTTTCTGTACAATTTAGTCCACGGTGGGTGTTGTGGATATTGGAGAAGTGTCACTGAAAAATGTGCAAGTGCGGTCAAAAAGGGGGCTCTTTATATATCTCAGCTGCCCCGTGTCGTAATCCGTCTCCATTGGCTAAGATTGCAACAAAAGGCTTTTAGGTCGGTCACCAAGTCAAGAGGGACCAGCGCGAAGGGAGGGAGCGCGCGCTGTTCTGGAGCGGAGAAATGTTTTTACAGTACACAAACAGTCTCCATTAGAGATACAGCCCAATTAGGCTTTTATGATAATTACATATAGGTCCACGGCTCCCTGCAGATCAAGTGGGCCTGAATGAATGTGAAGGCGCGCGGGGAGGGGGGGTTTGTTGAGTGCAATGTCTACATATTCTCCATAAGTTGCTCGTAAAGACTGATGTTGAAATGGATCCACATGCAGGATTCTCTGCTGGATTCACCCGTCACCAAGCGGTCCCCTGAATGCTGCATTGTTGTCTCACTGATGAGCACGTGACATGATAGGTGCATGAAATCCAAAAAGGCTCGTGCCAGTTACTTTGTACATTCTGAAACTCCTGCGTTAAAGATGATTCGTGACGTCATATTCTTGATACAAAGCACGCGTGCGTTTCTCTCTGAACCGTCATTGATTTTGTGCTGTAACACAAATGCAATGATCATTATAAGATGTTGCAAGTGTATTTTGACAAGGTGGGCGCAGAGATGCAGTGTTGATGGTTATGGGACCATGAACATCACTGGCTCACTAGTGTCACCTGCTGGAGGACCTCGGGGACGCAGCCGTAGAGACTGTAGAACTGGACTGAAGCAGCCAATGGGAAGTAGTTTTACCATGTAGACTAAGTAAATATATTGTATATAGTGTGTACCCTGCGTTGTAGGCATAAAGTTATTTCCTTATCTCAGTCCTGAATGTAGCTTACATCTTCAATGTTTTGTTTCAGTGAAATGGATGAGAAATAAGATAAGATCACGTTTATTTGTCCCACAATGGGGAAATTCTAGTGTTGCAACAAAGATTAGGCACAGAGACAGATTAGGCACAGAAGTATAATAATAATAATAAACCCATAATATAACCCATAATAAAAACCGATAACTTGAAAAAAAGAAAACTGCTAATCTTAATAATAATAATAACATTCTTATTTACAGCTATAATATGGACAGATTGTAGTAGCAGCAGGTGTAATTTTATTTATTTATTAACCCTAATCTTACCAGGAAGAATAGACCATTGAGACCTCTTTTTGAAGGGTGACCTGGGGCAAAGGGAAAGCATAGCAGCACAAATCATTACACATCTGAAAGAGACATTTAAGAAGACAGAATCCGCATTTAAAACCACTGACATTCTTTGTGTGTGCGTGTGTCTGTGTGTGTGTGTGTGTGTGTGTGTGTGCGTGTGCGTGGGTGTGTGTGTGTGTAATTGAGCAAAAACCCCTCAGCAAGACTAGATCCCGATGTAACCTCAGTTCCAACTGAAAGGCGTTCCAAGCTGCGGTAGCAGCATAGGAGAAGGTAGAGGAGGGGTACCGACAAGCCACAAACATGTGCAGTAGTAGAAACAGAAGTGAGGGTAACACTTTATAACATCTTAATGATGTTGTTCATTGTTCATGAAAAAAACAGATGATTCAGGCTTCCAAACGATCCTTTCCCAAAGTAGTAATTAAGTGTGACTCATTCTTAATTCAGTATTTGTTCATGTTTTTGTAAAGGCTAATTTAGGTGTAGTTATTATTAAGTGGTACAAAAGTGTAAAACCACAAGTAGTAGTAGTAGTGGTGGTTTTCAGTGTTACCTCCGTAGCTAGAATTGTAGATATGCTACTTTTCCTTTTAAAACTCCTCGATAAGACTTTGGTATGAATCATTACTTTCATATTCCAACCAATCACGTAATTTAGAACAGTTATTTATTTATATAGTCTGCACTTACATGTAGTTTATTTAGCTGCTGCGGCAACAAAACAATGCATTTAAGCAAAGCAGTTTAAAATTCGATATGTTTTGACACAGCCCGCGATATATATATATATATTTTTTTTACATCTAATACGATCTCGCACTAGTTCGGTCCGCGCACCCCCGGTTTGGAAACGCCGCCAAAGTCCATTCATCCTTTTAATTTACAAAGGGGAAAACGCACTAATTAACTCAATGTGCAACGCAGTCGTTCGTGTCACCCTGTTGTTATGGGAACCTTATCTGTAGATGCTCTTTTGACTCTGTTGGGGCGGAGTACGGGCCGCGCACGCATGAAGTTTGGTCTCCGCGGCTCTCCGTCCCTCGGGCCTGGGCGTCGGCAGCGCGTTCACGTTCTCTCGCTGCGTAGGAAACGGAACAACACCGCGCTCCGCGAAAACACAAATCCGTGGTTTATTACGCGAAATAATTAAACATAACGTGTCAAAATGCTCTCGGCCACGCTGGACAGCAGTGGCTCCCCGAAGAAGCGAGCCTTTTCCCGGGGAGTGAGCGAAGACGAGTCGCTGCGGAGCTTTATTAAAGAGGTACGTGGTGTTTGTGTTGTTCTCTGGAAGCTAACGCGGCTAAAGACGCGTTTTTGTTTGTTTACAACGGGTGAAGTCAAATATAATCGAGTCATGGAGTGCTTAGTGCGTGACCAGTTTATATTAATCGGATAGTAAGATTGTGTAGTCCTAATTTCACTGCTTGTCTCTTCCCCATTTATGGTAAAGTGTTTTCTCACCTGATTTTATTATTATTATTATTCCTTTCCTTTTCTTTAAAACAAATCAATAAATAATCGATCTGTTTTCAGGCTGAGAATTCATCATCCAGACGTTTGACAAGAAGTGACAGTCGAGCAGGGACATTGAAAAAGAAGACTGACAGTCAGGTACAACATACTATTACTATGTGGCTATAGTTTATATGTATTATAGATTGATTTTAAGTGACTGTACTGTTAAATTAGAAGGCTTGTGCATATATTAGCTGAGGTGAAACCAAGTCCTTGTTTTCGGACTCCAGTTACATTGTACAGCTCATATTTTTTGTCGTTTATTATTTTTGTGAGCGGTTGTTCTTTTAAAAGTCTTCGTCACATATGTAGAAATGGAGAGGGACCATTTTCCAGTTTGTCCTTTATAAAAGTAAACACTGAAAGTACATTGTAAGTGCCAACTGAATAGAGCAGACTGTATGTTTGTAGGAGAAGGATCAAGTCGTCTCAAATCAGAGGGCTCCAAGTCCAGAGTCCCAAGTTATGGGCTATTTTCACATGTCTCAAATCAAAAATAGTGATTCATGTCTGACTCATGTCCAGGTTACGACTTGCCAGTCCACACCTCTGTAAATTAGTAATTTGTTCCTAACTGTCTGTCACATATTTAACATATTAACATTGTTTTACTTTGATTTCATAGACTGAAGAACTCCTCATGGGGCTTCCAGAAATGGTAATGGTTTCAGTTTGACTTTAATCTAATAAAGTGTTGTTGTTTCTGTTGTTGTGGGCCAAAGCTGTACCAGACCAGACATCTTTTAAGATTCAAATTTTGGTGCAATTAAAACATGTTCTAAAATGTTGCGGGTTCAACAATATCAACATCACAACATCTTGCACAACATTACATCAGTTCATGTGACCGACATGTCACTCTTTGGATAAACAATTGGCCAATCAGTGCTTTAAATGACATTATGTTCTCATTTGTCAAAGGTGGTTTGACGAGTGACAATGAGGCACAGTGTTTCCATATAGAATGCAGTACATTTATTGTTCACTAGTCAGTGATCAACCGGTTTTCAATAATCTTATTTATGGCTGCGGTAGTTTATTCGTGGGGTTTTGACGAACCTACAGTATACGCAAAATGTTTCAAGCATATCGAGTCACGGGCGTGTGTGTGTGTGTTGTGTGTCGAACGGAGCCCAGCGCGTCAACGAGCCCTATATGTTTATAATGATTGTCTGGCGTACACATGGCAGGATAAACGCGCTGAACGACCGGCCCGTCACACACGGAGGTCCACACTAGCCACAGTCAGCGCAAGTATTTCAATTCAATTCAATTTTTTTTGTAACGCCCGAAATCACAACTGCAATTGCCTCGAAGGGCGACAATGATAAGCAGATTAAACCATGTTCAAAGGAGGAAATTGGCAAATGTCCCAGCATCCCCTGTCCTCAGACCCTGCTCCTCGGCAAGGAAAAACTGCTTAACATCTTTGGGAAAAAGTAGAAACCTTGAGGAGTTCCACAGTGAAGGAGAGATCCAACTCTCTCAGTCAGAAAACAGTTGTTTATTGCCGCTGCTTCATGCGTTCACGCGGGGCACGGCTGACGACAGCTCGAGCTGAAAGTGGAGCCACGGAACTCACATGAAGAAGAAGAAGGAGAAGAAGGAAAAGAGGAAGAGCAGAGAGTAGGCCTTAGCGTAATCTTACCGGTTAACGCTGGTTTTATTCTTCACAATGCTGTTTGTTGTTGACGTTAACAAGTAAAAAAAATAAAAATACATGAAATACGATATCAAAGTTTTCTTTCATTTTGCAGATGATCGTGATTAATCGTGATTAATCGTAAAATCGCCATATTTCCCCTCACAATAATTGTGACTCTAAAACTTGATCTTGTTACATTTCTAGTCATATTCTCACTGTAGATTCAATAAGGAGTTACTCTATAATAACATATAATGCGTGTGCAAAACGTACAGATGCATGAGCAAAAACACAAAAGACCAGCGACACAACCCGATAAACAGCCGGGTTTTACGTTATCGTCGTTATAGTTATTACATTACATCCATTTTTCTAATCACTTCTCTTATTTGACTTCGGTACTATGTTCTCCTGCCTGACATCTCATTATATCGGGCTCCTACACTTCTTTACACCACATTATTTCTGTCATACGAGCGTGCACAGAGCCTCCCACTGTTGGCTCCGAGCTGCAGTGCCCACTCACCGCTTGGCACCGCGCGCTCCTTTAGCCCACACTGAAGCCGGCCTGATCTGTGCGTTGTGTTTGTCAGCTGGAGCTCCAGGCCAGCTACGAGGAGGCCGTGGCGGAGCTGCGTGGGCTGGAGGTGGAGCGGGAAACGCTGCTGTTCCAGGTGGACGTGCTGCAGGACTCTCTGGAGGGAGTGGAGGAGCTGCTGGCAGAGGCCCAGAGAGAGGCGGGGCAGGCCAACGCAGTGAGTACACCAGAACGCCAGGGATCAGCTTAATCATAATAAATACTAATATGATTATGACTGTGCGACCTGGTTTTAAGTCCTAGTTTACTCCGGTTTTAGCTTCAGACAGATTTAGACTGGGTTTACTCCACAATTGAACCCTGGATTGGTAGAATAAATAATAAATAATCGCACAATAATTAGATTTAAGTCAGTTTTGTGGATTTTTAGAGTAAAGCACAATGAATTTAAAAATAACTTTGCATATTTAACTTATTTTCTGCTCCGTTTGTCTTTGTCTGTTGTCAATTTTTTAGCACTTTGTCCTTTGTCCAAACCTGTCTGAAGGATTTAACTGTTTACATGACATTTCAATAATCTGATAACGCGATAATAATCAGGTGTAAACACAGCCACGGTTTCCCAGCCTCGAGCGCTTACCTGCTCGGAGTGGGTTTCAGATTGTAAAAAAAGGTGACATTTTTATAGTATTTGAATTTTAAAAACAAAAACAAAAAACTTTGAAGTACATTTTTACATCTTTTAAAACAAGTTTGAGGATCATGGACGTCCAATATCATCGTTACATTATCAATATTAGAACTGATGGAATTAATTGATACTATACTATATGTTTGTTTGCGTAGTGTCGAAGTTAAGTGGTACTTGGAGTGTGGGACAAAAGTTTAGGGAGAACTCGAGACGACAACAAAAAAGTTGCCTAAAGAAAGCATTTTGAACTGTAATAATTAAATCCCAAAATATGAAAAAATATTTTAAAAAAATATTCACGAATGTCATAATTATGATGAGACGTTTTAGACTAAGTTTTAGTTCAGATATTTAGCTTTTGTCCTGATTTATTCCTAGTTTCAAACTGGTAAATGCGCAGCTTTAGCACTGTTTTTAAAGTTGTTATTGTCACTTTTGTGTATGAAAAGTGTATTCAGCCTTCTTAAAATAACCACTGACGCTGTAAACAACTGTAGGATGTAGTTAGCTCCTCCCTTCAGACAGATATTCAAGGCAGTGACTCTGGTCCGATGAACCGAAGAAGCTGCGTGGATGAGTGGCAAAACGTATCCACTCCCAAAACCAGAATGACATTTTCTTTTGCCGTTCAACTGTAAAAGCCTTTTAATATGTTTCTCAATGACAAAGTTTTGGATCATTGTGGACTTCAGGAGCTGGAGAGAGAGCGAGAGGCCCGGAGGAAGCTGGAGGGAACGGTCAGCGCTCTGGTGAAAGAAGTGGAGAGGTTGAACGAGGTAACGTGACACCGCGCAGTTCATACAGTACATGCATACAGAGGAGCCGCATAAAGCCGGTTATATAATGTTTGGAGAGCGTTCAATATGATTCACGGTGAAGGCTGTGCCATTTCCACAAAAACATGCGTCACGAACAATACCACCCTTTGAAAGTCCCACTGCAGATGGTAAACACTTGGCTCCGATGTCTCAATCTGGTCGCTGATCAAGTGACAATTACCACTTGTGTAGAGGAAAACTGATCATTTAGTGGCAGAGTTTGAAGGCAGAAGGAAAAAAAAAAAGTCACTGTTGCCAACTGGACAACAATCCCACTACAATCTCTGTATCACAGAGAAGGAGCCGTGTCCAAGTCATTGCATCATTAGTTTGCTCCAAGTTTTATTCTTATTCATCCCCAAGTGGAAATCCTTTCGATGGATTAATAATGCACGTTTGAGTGATCTTGTAATGTGCTGCATTTTCAGTTTTGACCCGAATCTCATGTCCAAACCTCATCGTGTGGAATAGTGTTTGCATTTAGAGGCTTGGCGTGTGAGTGCGTTTGCTCTCGGCGCCATCTATATCACAATATCCCAAATTCCATATTCCCCGAAAGCAAATGATGTGAAACCTGAAAGACCTAGTGTGACTTTATACTCTGTCTTCATTTGCTTCACTTTTATTCAACAACGATCCATATTACTTAAACTTCTTTTCAGGCTATGATTTTTTTTTTTTGTATATTTGTCTTCCGTTTCTAATTGACACTGAACGATCTAAAATGACTGCTCTTTATTTTCAGGAAAGAAATGATACTCTCACTGCAGAAAGAACCGATGAAATGGACTCTCCTCCAGCTGCAGATGCCACGAGCGACTCGATCAGACCCGTGGCGGCCCCTGCTGGCGACTTGGAGCTAGTTGTGGAGAAGGTCCGTAAGTTGGTGAGTATGTCTCCGGCGCGGGGGCCGTCTTTGGCCCTGGAAAGCCCCACGTGCGAGGAGGGCGTTCTGCTGAGGCCTTACGAAAACGGTCTGGACGACGAAAAGACGGACTCGGACAGCGTCAGCGCCTACGAGGACGCGCCCACCGACGCCCCCGACAGCGACGCGCCGTTCCCAGAAGAGGGCGCCGCCGCGGACCTGCCCCACGACTCGGACGACACAAAGCAACCGGAGGCGTGCGCGGTTTCCTAGGGCAACGTTTGTTTTCGTTTGCCACGTTCAGACGAAGGGCCACTGCAAAAGCTGAAATATTTAGGACGTTTGTTATTGTTAATGTTGGGGAAAAATACAGAATAGCTTTAATTTTGTAAAGAAATGCCATTATTTTTTAAACGAAAAGGGACCAATGCCATTTAAGGGAAGATTTATACAATTTTAGGGACTTTAATTCTGAATAAATTGTCTTTTTCTGATCCTCAATAATTGTTTTTACAGTGGTCCTCAGATTTTTGTTTGAATTGTTTAAAATGACTGTTAAAATTGACTTTCGTGAGTGTAACATTATTGAAACCCTTCCCGAAAATGAATCTCAGGATCAAATTTGTTTACTTTATCAACGTTTTTCCAAATCTTTTTTAAATTTTTGAACGTGTCTTTTGAACAAGGCGGAGCAAAGCGTTTCTTTACCTTTTACGGACTTGGGTTTGAACGTCTCGGGGAAAACGGCACGGAACAAAGAGATTAGACGTGTTTCCACAATACGGCGAAGCTCCAAAGCTTTTCGGACCTCCGACGTTGACACGGGGGGGGAGGAGGGGGGTTTCTGTGACGTGCTGTGACTTTTGCGCAGGGCTGAGCAAAGGTCCCGAGGCGGAGCTTAGACGCTGGTCCAATCTCGCAATCATGATCAACACACGTCGCACAAACCAAATCTTTTTAAATACACAATGATTTTAGGAGATTCTTTATCAATTTCGTTTTTTCTGTATGTTATATTTGATCCAAAATCGCTCAGAATTTCTAGTAAAACAGAAAATAATCAGCGTTTATTAAATTCATGAACGTCTTTGGCCTAAAATAACCTGTTTTCCAAAATACTTCTTTTCAAAGGGTTTTTACAGGTTGTTCATTCCACCGTTGTTTGCATTCAAGCACTTTTTAAAATTGCGGTAGTAACTTCAATATTTAAAATAAATAAATAAATAACATTCCTGAATCCCTTTAACAATAGCCAAACCTGACGAAAATGAGTTTTTGTCCTGCATTTTTTGCACAATTGCTGCGATCCTAGTCTTTGCTGTAACACTTTGCATTCGAACATCCGTTTTGAATGTTTTGTATGGATCTTTTTTATTTTTTCCCACCGTTGCTGTTGTAGCGGTTTTTGCATGAGCACATGAGCGCGCACGTGGATTTCAGAGCACGTCGCCAAGTCCTACGTTTATCTACGCTGATACATTTGCACGCGGTTTATCGTGGGCTCTGCACAATATTATCGTTAGTTCGGGGGGAAATGCGGACTATAATGATCTCACGATAGTTAATGAAGTGTATTCTTCCTATTGCTTTGTTATCTTTAGACATTACATGATTGAAGATGCTCCAGAATGGCCTGAAATGGACGTTTGTCAGAGTTGTGTCAAAGTGCAGCCTTCTCTACTATAATACCTGGTTTTTAATTTGTGCTGCCTAATCAATACTACAATAATATCAGCACAGCACAATATCTATATCGAAAGTACGTTCACTGCCAAACCATTTCCTGTTTGTCTGTTTGTCTGTCTGTTGTTTGTTTGTTTGTTTGTTTGTTTGCTGTGGCTCTTCAGAAACACTGTGTGTCGTGTCTCGATCCACACCACACTTACTTGGAGCGCTCTTTCGATTTTCTGTGGCCGATGTCGATACTTTATTCTTATACTATTGATAAACGTATTATTTGAACGACTACATACTAAATTCATGTCTTTACTGTGCTCCACTCTGTATGATAAAAGTATGATAAGGGGAAATTATGTGAATGGAAAGGATTTATTGGACATTTATGACTGCTGACCTCTAAGAGAAGTGAGGAGTTTGTGGTCTAATACAGTTTCACGCGTTTCTCTTTTAAAGCAGATGATTAGCTCAAAAGCAAATAGCAAACAGAGTATTGTCCCTGTTTTTGGACAAACGCATCGGCCCGTCTCGACTTTGAGCGCTTCAAACCAGTCTGACTTTATGTTCCTTCCTAGAAACGTCTTTTTGCCCAGGTTTATGTCAGAAGAATGGGAAGTGAAACGAGCTCCACCTCCGAGCGTCGTTTTCGTGGTAAACGCGGTCCGCGGTCTGAACTCTGATCCTTCCAAATCGTTTACGCTCTGACCTATTGATTCTGTGGTTGAATCTTTTTGTGAGAAAATGTCACCGCCTACGAGAAACGGATGCCTCGAAAACGCCTTTATGACTTGATCACGTTTGCTGGAACACAATCCCTCTTCTCTCGCTCGACACAGTTTGTCTCACTACTGAATCTGCTTGACCTCAACTTTTTTTTATATCATGGTTTGTTTGTATTAGTTAGACATTCACAGAAAATGTGTGTGTGTGTGTGTGTGTGTGTGTGTGTGTGTGTTTCAAAGCCTTCACTTAAACGTGCTGTTTGTTTGTGCCACGAGCGGAGTTGTAATTAAAACCTCTGAGACATATCAAAGACGACGTTTGATCTCTTTGTTCTTTCTCTGGGACAGTCATTTCCAGCCGAATCAGGACTAGAGATTGAACAGTATGTGTTTTTTGTTTTTTTTATGCTGTTACCAGAGAAACCACTGGCCAATAAACTACCTGTATTTTATTTCAGGTTTAATTCCAATGTACTACAAACCTATAGGAGAGCGGTGTAGTCGTGTATTATGCCGTTCCCTTTTTGCAGTAAATAGTTCAAATAAATACATAAATGGAGACAATAAACGTAGATTAGCGTGTAATAATCCCGTGCAGGTCTCACAGTGTTTATGGCCATGGTTTTTAACAGCTCAGATTTCACAAAATGCTAAATTAAATGAGTTTTAACCACAATTTAAAAAAAAAAGTTATGAATACAGTGAATGTATGAAGAAGACCAACTGTAGCTCAGCAATACTGAAGATACACACAACACACACACACACAGAGACACATGACACAGCACACACAGGCACACACAGAGACACACGACACACTGGCACACACTGACAAACACAACTGACACACAACCACCACAGAGACACAGACAAACACATGACACACACTCAAGAGAAAAAACACTGACACGACACACAAGACACTGACACAAACACACTGACACACACTTAGAGGACAAAACACACTGACAACCGACAGCACACACAGACACTGACACGCACACACTGACACACACAGAGACAGACACACACACTGACCACACACACACACTGACACAGACACACACACACACACTGACACACACACACACACACTGACCACAGACACACAGACACAGACACACACTGGCACACAGACACACAAACAACTGCACACACACATGGCACACACTATACACGCACACCACACCACACTGACACAAACACCACTGGACACACACACAGACGCACACACACAGAGACGCAGACACACACACCTGACACACACACACCCACGGACACACACACACAGAGACGCCAGACACACACACTTACACGACACAACAGACACGACACACACACACACACAAACAACTGGCACACAGACACCACACAGAGCGCAGACACACACACACACGACTACCACACACACGCACACACACAGAGACGAGACACACACACACACACACACGCTGCTCTTAAGAAAATAATACAAATATGTTTTCTTTCTGAAAGTAAATTGTTCAAATAAAGCTCGAGTAAGTATTGTCTTTTGTCGGCAGGAAACAGAGGTCAGAGGCCAGAACAAAATATGGGCTTCTGCTGGAGATTTAAAGTGCCCCCTACAGGTCGGACCACGCACTGAACTAAAATGCAGTTAAGTATGTAGTATATTTTACATTTAGCTAAAAATGACACAAAAGAATAGCACATTTTTAGGTTTTTACTCTTACTTCCTGTTTGTAATTGATGACGTCACATTAGGAAATTACCCAGCAACTACTGGGCCAAAACTCTTCTAATCTAATGTCACAATTTATTTTATTTGATGGATAAAAATATATGAAAACACCTTTATTTTGTTGAATTTTGTTTGGAGGGTCAAAAAAGTGGTTTGGATGGAAGCGTGTCCCTGGTGTGATGTCACTTCCTGTCATTTTCTACACTTTTTTTTCCCTCCTACTCGATCGGTGCAAAACATTAATTTATATCAGGCATGTCCAAACTACGGCCCGGCCCTCAGGCTTCTTGCTAAGGTGGTCCAAACAACAAAAAGTCGTACTTTTAACAGTAAAATTTGAGAATTTCAAGCATGTTGATGTTATACAACATAATATGAACGTTCCAAGTCTTATTAAAGGCGTGGCAGCTCAGTGAAATGATGTCAAACGTAAAACTTCGAATGATTCACTTCGTTGTCGGGTTGTCTGTGGCCCCCTGCTCCGTACAAGTTTAAAACGCGGCCCTCATTTATATGCAGGTTTAAATACAACACAACAAAGTCAAATTTAGAAACTCATAAAAACCTGTCATACGTCACTTTAAGGCCGATGTCGATATCGGTCCGATATATCGGCCGATCTCTAGTCAGGACCCCGAAGCTTCCCGGGGGTTCTTAGAAAGGAGGTCCGAACTAGATCGTGTAAATCATCTGCTCCGTGACATCTTCATTCACCAGAAAATCGTGTTTTATTCCATTTATTGTTTAATTCCACTCTTGAAGTATAAGTGGGTGTCACTCTCTGATGCTTCGTCAAATCGTTTTATTTTACTTTAATTCTTCAGGTTTGTATTGTCTGGCTCTGTTTTTTTTACATAACACATACATAATCACATTCACGGATTTATTAAGATTTAATGGCAGACAATATTATTTACATCATACATTTTCATTCTTGTCTATTGGAAAGAGAGCACTGAGCTACATTTGAGTTTTTGAGATCTAAAATGTCGAGTGGATAGAAATCTGTCGCACACAAAATGCAAAATGAGTTGAAAGGGTGAGATTCTAAAAAAGCCCCTTCTCTTTCTTTAGTTTGAGCTGTTTCCACGGCGGCAGGCCGTCGAAGTCCGCTTTTGTCATCCCGAAAACTTCACTGAAGTCTGCGTCCGAGAGGTGCTTCTGCACACAGACACAAGGTGGCGGTAAAGAGACGGTGTAGTTCACATTGTGGAGCTCAGCAGCAGGTCAGGAGGTCGGGCGAGCAGTCGCCCCGCGTCAGGTCAGGAGGTCGGGCGAGCAGTCGGACCACGTCAGGTCAGGAGGTCGGGCGAGGACACGTCAGGGTCAGGAAGGTCACGCGAGCAGTCCGGCCCACATCGCAGGTCAGGAGGTCACGTGAGCAGTCGCAGGCGCGTCAGGTCAGGGAGGTCACGCGAGCAGTCGGACCACGTCAGGAGGTCAGGAGGTCGGGCGAGCAGTGGACACGTCAAGTCAGGAGGTCGGGCGAGCAGTCGGACCACGTCAGGGTCAGGAGGTCGGGCGATGCAGTCGGAACGTCAGGTCAGGAGGTTCGGGCGAGCAGTCGGCCACAACCAGGTCAGGAGGTCACGTGAGAGCAGTCGCCACCCGCGTCAGGTTCAAGGAGGTCACGCGAGCCAGTCGGAACCACGTCAGGTCAGGAGGTCACGCAAGCAGTCGGACCGTCAGGTCCAGGAGGTTCGGGCGAGCAGTCGGACCACGTCAAGTCAGGAGGTCGGGCGAGCAGTCGGACCACGTCAGGTCAGGCGGTCGGCGGCGAGCAGTCGGACTACAATAGGTTCAGGAGGTCGGTGCGAGCAGTCGGACCACATCAGGTCAGGAGGTCGGGCGAGCAGTCGGACCAAACGTCAAGTCAGGAGGTCGGGCGAGCAGTCGGACCAACGTCAGGTCAGGAGGGTCGGGGCGGCAGTCGGACCACACAGGTCAGGAGGTCACGCGGCAGAAAACTCACGTTCACTTTCACTGTTCACTACAGTGCTTGAGTCTGTTTGGAAACCAGGACTAAAACTGGACTTACCATGGACTAAACCAGGCTCTATAACCAGGTTGTAAAACAGGACTAAACACAGGGATAAACTCAGGACTGAAACCCACCTTCTAAACGCAGAGTGTGAAACAGGACTAAAACAGGGAACTAAAAGGCCAGGCTTAAACAGGACTAAACCAGGGCTCTAAAGCCAGCTCTAAACCAGAGTGTAAAACAGGACTAACCAGGGACTAAACCAGGACTAAAACAGCTCTAAACCAGGTGTAAAACAGGACTAAAATAGGACTAAAACCAGGGACTAACCAGCTTAAACGCACTCTAAAACGCTTCTAAAACCAGGTGTAGAAACAGGACTAAACCCAGGGAACTAAAGCCAGGGATAAACCAGGTCAAAACAGGTGTAAAACCAGTAGAATTGGTTTGGGTCCTGGTGGATAGCAGACTTCGGTCTGGTCCTGGTTCGAGCCCAAGTTTAGTCCTGACGTAAATAGACTTGGTTTGGCCCTGTATTGTAGTCCTTGGTGTAAACTGGGGCCTGATAATACCTCTCTCTTGGACGGGTCGACTCCCTGCGGCAGCTCGTTGGGCTGTTTGTTCAGCAGATCATCGAGGGGAAAAGAATCATAGGTCCTTTCCTCTTCAGGACGTCCTGAGCATCCTGTCAAACATGCTTTTTGGTTAGTTAGAAAGTTCTACCACAGAATCCCTCCACCAGCTGTGATGTCATCAAAAAAGCGCCATTTTCGTCAAAAAACATAGAGATAATTTGCATGCGTCCTTAAAGCTTTTTATGACAATTTAATTCAAATTTAAAACAAAATAAACATGTTGTAAGGTGTGATTATTTGCCAAGTTTCACAACTATAGTATGGTTTAAAATGGATTTTGGCGTATGTTTATAATCCGGTTGCTTAGTAACAGTTGTGGAATTACCTCTGCCTATGTCATATTTGCTGGCCACGTCAAACCAGGAAGTGACAATATAAACGTCACCAAAATTGCCAAGTTTGAGGAAAAACGACAAAAATGTTTGGTCAAATCTTAAATATAATACAATGTTCTACTTTGTCTAATGTTGTCATATGGACTTTAAGTTTCAAACTCGATTTAGATCATGAGGAATAAACTCGATACAAATGTTGAAAACACAGTGCTAATAAAAACTGTCAATCTTCAACACAAAATAATAGTATTTTCTTTGATATTGCATAGTTTCTGTTCAGGAAAGGTCTGATTCTGTCCTGTTTATGAGATTTTATACTTCTATATTTGTATGAAAGTACAACATTATAAAAGTATCATTTTATACTCTTATACTCTATACTTTATACTTTTATTACTTCTATACCTTTATACCTTTATACTTTTATACTTTTATACTTTTATACTTCTATACTTTTATACTTATTCTTCTATACTTTTGACACTTATACTTTATACTTTTACACTTATAACTTCAATACTTTTACACTTATACTTCTATACTTTACACTTATACTTCTATACTTTTACACATACACTTCTATACTTTTACACATACTTCTATACTTTTACACATACTTCTATACTTTTACACATACTTCTATACTTTTACACTTATACTTCTATACTTTTGTACTTATACTTCTATACTTTTATACTTCTATACCTTTATACCTTATTACCTTATACTTTTATACTTTTAGCTTTTATACTTTTATACTTTTACACTTATACTTCTATACTTTTACACTTATACCTTCTATACTTTTACACTTATACTTCTAATACTTTTATACATACTTCTAATACTTTTATACTTATATTTCTATACTTTTATACATACTTCTATACTTTTACACTTCTAACTTCTATACTTTTACAACTTCTACTTCTATACTTTTACACTTCTACTTCTATACTTTTACACTTATACTTCTATACTTTTACACTTATACTTCTATACTTTTACACTTATACTTCTATACTTTTACACTTAAACTTCTAGTACTTTTACATCTTATACTTCTATACTTCTATACTTTTACACTTTCTAACTTCCTTATACTTTTAAACTTATACTTCTATATTTTTACTTTTACACTTATACTTCTATACTTTTACACTTATACTGTCTATAACTTTTACACTTATACTTCTATAACTTTTACACTTATACTTCTATACTTTTACACTTATACTTCTTATACTTTTATACTTATACTTCTATACTTATACTTCTATACCTTAACCTTTATACCTTTTATACTTTTATACTTTTATACTTTTATACTTTTATATTTTATAACTTCTATACTTCTATACTTATTCTTCTATACTTTTACACTTATACTTCTATACTTTTTACACTTATACTTCTATACTTTTACACTTATATGTTCTATACTTTTAAAAATATACTTCTCTACTTTTATACAATACTTCTATACTTTTATACTATATATTTCTATACTTTTATACTATACTCTATACTTTTACACTTCTACTTCTATACTTGTTTAACTTCTACTATCATACTTTTACACTCTACTGTCTATACTTTTACACTTCTACTTCTATATCTTTTACAAACTTCTACTTCTAATACTTTTTAACTTCTACTTCTATACTTTTAAACTTCTACTTCTATACTTTTTAACTTATACTTCTATACTTTTACAACTTATACTTCTATACTTCTATACTTTTTACACTTATAATTCTATACTTTTACACTTATACTTCTATACTTTTATACTTATACTTCTAAATTTTTACACTTAATACTTCTATACTTCTATACTTTTACACTTATACTTCTTTACTTTTACACTTATCTTCTATACTTTTATACCTTATACTTCTATACTTTTACACTTATACTTCTACCACTTATAATTCTATACTTTTACACTTATACTTCTATACTTTTATACTTATACTTTCTATACTTTTTACAACTTATACTTCTATACTTCTATACTTTTACACTTATACTTCTATACTTCTATACTTTTATACTTATACTTCTATAACTTTTACACTTATACTTCTAATAGCTTTTACACTTCTATAACTTCTATACTTTTACACTTCTACTTCTATATTTTAACTTATACTTCTATAACTTTTACACTTATACTTCTATTTACTTTTACACTTATACTTCTATACTTCTATACTTTTAGACTTATACTTCTATACTTTTATACTTATACTTCTATATTTTACACTTCTACTTCTATACTTTACACTTCTACTTCTATACCTTTTAAACTTCTACTTCTATACTTTTAAACTTCTAAGCTTCTAATACTTTTAAACTTCTACTTTTACACTTCTACACTTTTGACAGTCGAGTATTGGAAGTCGATGAAAGGTTTTGAATGAAGCACATTTTGCATGTCTCTTTTTTTGGACGTCTTTTCCGTTTTCACCAGAGCAGGACATGTCGGCGCGGCGTTTGCCCAAGGACACAACAACAACAACAACAACAACAACAACAACAACAACAACAACAACAACAACAACAGCAACAACAACAACAGCAACAACAACAACAACAGCAACAACAACAGCGACTCACTTTAAATACCTCGGTGACCAGAACCGGCTCGGCCTCGTCCCCGAGCTCCTTCTTCAGCTCGTCGTAGCTCTTTCCTCCCTAAACACAGCATCACGTTTCAAGTACGATCCACGTTCGTTCCACGTCTACAGTATACACGTTCTCCTCGGCCTCTTACGCTCCACTTGGTCGGGTCCCATCCGGCGAACCATCCCGTGAAGGTGGGCGGTTCGAAGCCCTGCTTGATGAGTACGATGGGGGTCTCTGGGTCTCTGTCTCCTGGGTGAGTGCGGAGATACTCCTGACTGGTCACCACGGCCTCCTTTCGCTCCACCTCGTTCGCCTCTTTACCGATCCATAAGATGACCTGGGACAAAAGTAAGATCCGTTTCAACACCCCCCCCTCCAGAACAAACGCCACAGTGACACAGGGAGAACATGCACACTGCACTCAGATTCTTCTTTCAAATTTCAACCATCAATGCAAGAAACTAGAAGGAAAACTGTTTCTAAAATGCATTTATCTCTCAGCAATCTGCGCCTAAAGATGTTTATTATTTCATTTACTCAACTTTATGTATTTATTGATACGGGACCACAGTTTTTGTTTGGGACAGTGTAACCTCAAAATGAAGTCTCCTCCCACAGAGACATAAAGAGCAGCCCTTAAAATGGACTCACACACACCAAACTTCACCATCTTGAACAAGGTGTTGACAGGACGCACTGAAGTGTGTTTGATTCAAGTTTTCAGTTAAAAAAATGGGGCAAATTTACATTATTTTGGGCCAATTTTCAGGAAGAGCTAATTTACTCAAATATTTATTATTATTAATAATAATAATAATAATAATAATAATAATAATAATAATAATAATAATAATAATAATAATAATAATAGAATAAGAATAAGAATAAAATATTAAAATATATCCAAAATCCTTTGTATGTTTTTACATTTTTTTATTATATATATTTTTTGCTTATATGTCAATAAATTTAAGCAAGAAATGTTTTTTGTGTCCCAAATACGTGCGATTGTGGCCATTTTTTATCCAAATATTTATCGATGAAAACCGTGTTCTCGTTTCCAATTGATTCCTCTAAACGTAAGATTTCCTTTTCGCCTGCAGGGTCTCGCTTTAAGTGACCTTTGACCCTTCTGAACCAGATAACAGATAACAGTTGTAGAGCCTTAAATCATAATGGACATAGAGTTTATTACGCATGATTCAGGTTTAGTAACTACCTAATTAAGGAATTCAGGGTCAGATTATTAAGTGATGAGAATAATCCTGAATCATTCTTTACAAAGCATTAGTTCACGATGACTTAAGTCTTTGTTCGTGTGTTATTAAGGCAGAAATAAGTGTAGTTGTGATCAAATCTGCCACAAACGGTTTCATCATGGATGCGTTCTGGAGCCCGACCTGGTCCCACGTGTCGAGCAGCATCACGTCGTCTTCGCTGAGGTCGTCCTGGGTGAACTGGCCGATCTCCGAAACGATGAAGCGTCCGGTTTTGTTGGAGCACTCGAACAGACGCGGCTGGTGGTCCAGGACCGCCTGCTGCAGCCTGCGGGGGGGGGGGACACAATTTCAGGACAAAAACTAGGACAATAAAGCCATAACGGAAACTGTGACACGATCTTGGGACTGAATCGAACCTAAATCGAACCTAAGACGGGCTGAACCTGTGTGAAGAACTCAAAACATGAACTTAAAGTGCACACGACAGTTGTGTGAACGTTGTTAACATAATCGTATTTAAGATTCAGATGAAACGCGTTCTGGTTTGCGTCTAGTTGGAAGTTCATGCGGTCGTGTTTACCTCCACATGAATTCTATAACCGTTGCCTAGTTACCCGCTGCAAACAAGGGCCAAAGCTCGTCTAAATGACACGATGATTATATAATGTGACAAATGAGGTAAATGGCAACACCTTTATCTAGTTTAATGTGTTCATTTTCTGCTTTCTTTCCTTTCCTTTTCCTCACAAACGTGCCACTTGACCGATGTAAAACTATGATATTTTGAATTAAAGCAACATAAAACGCTTGAAATATGCACTTGAATCTCGATGGAAAGACCAGGACCAGGACCTGGACCAGGACCAGGACCAGGACCAGACCAGACCGAGCGACGAGCACCAGGACCAGGACCAGGACTGCGACCATCGATTGAGAACCAAAGAGGAAAGAATTCTCGATTTCTTTTTTTCTTCCCATATTGATTAAGGCTGGGTAATTTAATAGGAGATGATCAGCTTGTGTTTTAATAGAGGTAAAAGGTCGAGGTTCGGAGCAGGATTCAGACTTGGAGAATTTTTTTTTTTTTAAACAATTTTTGTCACAAATCATGAGCATTGTCTGATTCTTTGAGTTATTAGATTATTAAATGCATGTAAACAGTTACAGATGTGAGTAATCTGATTTCTGTCTGATTTGAGTCTCACGGTCGGACTGTGCAGAAAAAAAGAGAACTAATGTGGCAAAAGGCAAAATGAATGTTAAAAATTAGAAGAATTATTTATGTAAAATTAATTGTATTTCGTAATATAACTCATTAGTCTCATTATTAACTGACAGTGTTTGATAACCACTGATTAAAAAGTCTTATTTAAGTTCATGAATCAATATTCAAAGCCCTTTTTTTGTTTTTGTTTTTGTTTTTAGATAATAAATAAAATCAAATTGAAACTGAAGATCAGATCTATCACACAGGAACAACAGAGAGCTTTACACAGCCTTCATGTGAAACCTGTTAGTACTGGTCTCACAGACTTGTCGCTGGGCTAGGGCTTTTCCCCCGCACAGCGCAACTACGACCGGCTCCATTCCCTCGGAACCAGCTCCTCGGAGCCGCCCTGCCCGATCACCGCCGCCACCTCTCGAGCCATCTGCCGCTCGTCGCCACAGGAACCCTGGCAGGGAAGGAAACATTTACAACAGTGCACCCAAGGACTGAAGGACGGAGAACATTTACAACAGTGCCCACCCAAGGACCATGAAGGACGGAGAACATTTACAACAGTGCACCCAAGGACATGAAGGACGGAGAACATTTACAACAGTGCACCCAAGGACCTGAAGGACGGTAGAACATTTACAACAGTGCACCCAAGGACATGAAGGACGGAAACATTTACAACAGTGCACCAAGGACCTGAAGGACGGAGAACATTTACAACAGTGCACCCAAGGACATGAAGGACGGAGACATTTACAACAGTGCACAAGGACCTTGAAGGACGGAGAACATTCAACAGGACCAAGGACACTGAAGACGGAGAACATTTACAACAGTGCACCCAAGGACCTGAAGGACGGAGAACATTTACAACAGTGCACCCAAGGACCTGAAGGACGGAGAACATTTACAACAGTGCACCCAAGGACATGAAGGACGGAGAACATTTACAACAGTGCACCCAAGGACCTAAGGATGGAGAACATTTACAACAGTGCACCCAAGGACCTGAAGGACAGAGAACATTTACAAAGTGCACCCAAGGATCTGAAGGACAGAGAACATTTACAACAGTGCACCCAAGGATCTGAAGGACAGAGAAACATTTACAACAGTGCACCCAAGGATCTGAAGGACAGAGAACATTTACAACAGTGCACCCAAGGATCTGAAGGACAGAGAAACATTTACAACAGTGCACCAAAGACCTGAAGGACGAGAACATTTACAACAGTGCATCCAAGGACTGAAGGACAGAGAACATTTACAACAGTGCACCCAAGACCTGAAGGACAGAGAACATTTACAACAGTGCACCCAAGGACCTGAAGGACAGAGAAACATTTACAACAGTGACCCAGGACCTGAAGATGAAGAACATTTACAACAGTGCGCCTAAGGATCTGAAGGACAGAGAACATTTACAACAGTGCACCCAAGGACCTGAAGGACAGAGAACATTTACAACAGTGCACCCAAGGACCTGAAGGACAGAGGACATTTACAACAGTGCACCCAAGGATCTGAAGGACAGAGGACATTTACAACAGTGCACCCAAGGACCTGAAGGACAGAGGACATTTACAACAGTGCAACCCAAGGACCTGAAGACAGAGAACATTTACAACAGTGCACCCAAGACCTGAAGGACAGAGGACCATTTACAACAGTGCCACCCAAGGACCTGAAGGACAGAGAACATTTACAACAGTGCACCCAAGGATCTGAAGGACAGAGGACATTTACAACCACAGTGCACCAAGGACCTGAAGGACAGAGGACATTTACAACAGTGCACCCAAGACCTGAAGGACAGAGAACTTTACAACAGTGACCCAAGGACCTAAGACAGAGAACATTTACAACAGTCACCCAAGACCTGAAGGACGAGAACATTTAAACAGTGCACCCAAGGACCTGAAGGACGGAGAAGAACACCTAGTGCTTTACATTTAGGGGAAAAAATACCTTTGGATTTCATTTTTCAAAATGTATTTATTTGACTGTCTTTGGACTGAGCAGGACTTTTATGTTGGAAATGTGCCGTAATGATTGTTGGATGTTTTGTATCTTACATTTAACAGTAAAAATAACTAGAATAAACAGATAACCCAATAATTACACTGGCTAGTTAATAACACTGGATGTAACTGTTGTATTTGGAAGACAAAATACAAAGAATTATAAACAAACGCCTTTCAATTTTTAACATTTTCTCTTTCATTTTCGCTGGTTGTCACATTAGTTTGCCGTTTTCTGCATCATTTCCCTTTTAACTCATTACAACTGCGTTTCCTTCATCATTAATGCTCTCAAATTGTATTTTGGTTGGTTCCCGCATGTTTGTGTTTAATCCTGCTCAGAAAAGTCCTGTTTTCTCCTACCCCCTACCCGCCCACACCGCTGCACGACATATGTAGGTTCTAAAATGTCATGGTTCAGTTACTAAGACGTTTTACATGACAAATGACAAATGATGATCCACGTCCGTTAAACTCACTCAGACTAATTGCCCCTCTCCGCTCTTGTGTCCTCACCTTCCCACACCACAGGTAGAGGGCGCTCTGGCTCTTGAGCACGAACGCGTCACCCGAGGTTGAGGGAGGCGGCCTGGGCTTGGACCTCGAGGCTTTGCGTTGAAGGCGTCGGTGCCGTGGATCTGAAAGAGTCGCACCGCGGCCTCCTCCTCCGTGACGCTGCTGCGCGAGGTGCCGCCCTGAACACGCCACACACACCGCCCTCATTTACACGCATGAAACAGATGACTGAAATAAAAACTGTTGGAAAGCTCAGGAACAACTAAAATAAGATCAGATTTTTACGAAAAAAAAAAAAAAATAATCACTTTGCTTTCGTTAAAAAAAATTAAAACAATAATAAAAACAAGGATCAAAATGGTAAAATATAGTGCAAAATAAATATGACATTATAAGGATCCCACATGTCACAGTAGGATAATCACCTGGAGGTATAAAAATCTCCTGGCAAGTTGTTAATTTTTAATTAATTGCTAAATAATTCAATAATAATAATTAAATAAATAATTAATAATAATTTTCAAGTTTTTATTAAAAGCAGCGTAAAAAATAACTACTTTCATTTAGTCGAATAATCGGTCGATGGTGTTTTTGTCGACCACATTTTTATCAGTCAAGGATTATAATCATTTATATGCACAACAGCAGAAAGTACGGAGTGAGTTAATTATGAGGATGCCGTTTACTATTACGACCCTTTGGGATGCCAAGATTATTAGGTTAATCGATCATTGTGATTATTTAGGTCACAATATATAATCGTAAAGACTAAAAAAATGATCATCATGACATTTAAGAAGAAAATATGTTGGGTTTTTTTATAGAATTTTTATAGAAAAGTGACAATTTTCTAACTAAATTAAGTCATTTCTGCTCAGACTTTCCTCAAAAGAGTAAAAAATAAATGCAAAGTGCTTTTTTATCTTGCCGTTTATGTCAAATTGATCAGTCAGAAAGTTTGAGTTCATAAAGCAGGTCACATATCGAGGAGCGGTAAATGTGTGTGAGAGAAAACCAGAAGGACAGAACATTTTGGATCTTATCGTTGTTTTGGTCATGATGTCAATAATAATCGGGAATAATCGTTAAATTGCAATGTTTTTCTCACAATAATCGTCACACTAACATTTGAAATCCTCATGAAGTTGCAGACATAACAGTGAAATTGTGCTTCTGTTAATTGTGTTTTGTAAATGAATTAAAGGCTGCAGCAGTGAAAGCAATAATAATAATAAAATAAATAATAATAATAAAATAATAATAATAATAATAATAATAACATAAATAATAATACTAATAATACTAATAATACTAATAAAATAAAAATAAAATAAATAAAATAAATAAAATAAATAAAATAAATAAATAAATAAAATAAATAAAAATAAATAAAATAAAATAAAATAAATAAAATAAATAAAATAAATAAAATAAATACATTTTTTAAAAGTAAGAAAGTCTCATGAATTACCATGAAGATGACCATTTTGCCTTGACATGGCCATGAAGTGCTTCGGCTCTTTGCCCATTGTGACCCGGATCTGCACCGGTTCTCCTCCGTATTTCTGATCCAGGTCCACGGCCTGAAACGCCGACGCGCCAGCTCGTCCGGGTGGCGTGACGGCCCTGAGAACACAACACATTTGACTGGATTTGGATGATAATTTCTCGCACACAAAAGCATTCGTACAAAGACTTAGCTGTAAAGTCATCGCGTTGTGACAAACCCCTACATCCATACGTTTGCAAATAGGCAAATAATATGTGGATGAAGTGTCCAAAAACACAACAGCGTGGTCTGAGTTGGGACTACTCTGACTACTCTTTCCTCCAACATATATTTCTTCTTTTTTTTAAAGTTTTTTTAATGATTTTTAATGTATGTAGTCAAAATAAATACTCTTTACATCATGCATCGTATGGTAAAAGCGGCAAATAAGAAAAAAGTCATGTCTTTTTGTCTAATCAGGCACATTGTTCACTAAGAGCAGGAGTAAACATGACACTAGACTTAAACTAGGACTAAACATGGACTAGAACCGGACCAAACCAAGTCCACGTCAGGACAAAAATGGGCTCAATTTAGGACCAAACAACGACAAGTGTGAGCATGATCAAGAGCGACTAAACAGTAAACAGAAGGCAGAGCTCGTGGTACTGTGTGAGACAACCGCTCGAGACAACGCCAGACAAATGTTTCTTGAGTCAGAGTCACAGAAAAGGACTAAAGTGGCTGACGGGATCAATCTGAAAACCAGTTCAAAATCATGGTTCAACATCAGGTACAGGCCCTTTCAGGACAGGAAAGTCACACAGGAGTTTCGGACGTTTATAGATGTAGAATAAACCAGCACAAAACATGAAAGCTCCACTTTGTTTTGTGTTTGGGGGAAGCACTAATCATAATAATGCCCCTTACCACCACTTTTGCACAGTTTTTATTGCAATGAGCCACAGAGAAGCTCGGTCACCTGCCACATGTAGAGCAGGTAGCACTGTTTGCTGTTGACCAGGTACGTGTACAGCACCAGGTAGCAGTCGCCTCCGTAGAAGTATCCGTACATCTTTGGATCCACCGGGACCAGCTCCAGATCCTCGATCCTCCAAACCTGCAGCGCACACGCACAGAAGTAATGTCAGACGCAGTGCCACCTGAGGCCACTAGACGGCGCTGTTCTTAAGGGAAAGAGGAGAGGGGTTTAAAGGACATTACATCTTAGATAGTTTAGAGTTTAATAATGATGTCTTCTAAGGTAAAATTACATTGACACTTTAACTGCTGATGGTTTTAGGTCTCCATAACTACAACTAAGCAACACTTTATCATTTCCAGGGTAGAAATGTCAGCTAGTTTTCATAGGATGGCTAAAATACTATTGTCTGGCCTCAAAATTGTGTTTCAGTGTTGCAAAAAGTATAATTATGGATAAATGATGGAATAGATCTGTCGGTAAAGTAAGAAATAGTCAACATTTCTGTAACTGTAAAAGCTAGAACCGGAATTTTGCCCTGACAAAAATGCTGCGTGTCTTTCACAATCTCCTATTAAATAAGCAGATCATGTAAAATATGTCAAAAAGCACCTGGATTCATCATATTCTATGATATTCTGAGGTTAATCCCAGTTTCTCGTTTGAAATCACATTATGTTTCTCTTCACATTTTGCCTCCACTTAGATATTTTAAACGGTTTATTGTCACTCAGTTTTACAACAAATGCAACCGTCCCGACTTATAATTAGTTTGAGCAGATTTAAATTGGAGTGAGAAAACATCTTGGAGGTTTAAGCAGGTTCTCAAAAGTTTAGTCAGAAACGTCGTCGTCCAACATTAGATTACCCGTGAATTACCCATAACGCTCACCCTTTGACCACACGTTTGACGGGCGTATTACCTCGACTTGACCCGAGCCGTTGTCCACCATCCTCTCCTGCGCCGCCACCTGGGGCATCTCGTGCATCAGCGACGCGTCGAACTTCTCTGGAGCGATTTGAGCTGAGAACAAGCCACACGAACGCAAACAAATGAACGAAATGTCTCCAGTGGAAGAGAGAAGAAGTCCCATATTCAGCCGCGGACGAGAACTTTCACCATGAACACAACAATCAAGTAATAGCCTATAATGATTACAGTTTGAGTATAAGTATGAAACAGTGATTATCCTGAAATCAGATTGTGTTGATTTTAAATTTCATGACATTTAGCTTTAATCTGTTTTTATGTCTCTGTACGTCATCCCTTTAAATAATGAAGACCAAACTATCACAATGCAACTGATCAATCCGCTAATTGATTTATCGCCAATATGTGCTTGATTAATTTATTTTTTTAAATTTGTGTATTTATTTGATCAGGACAGTGCAAAATAATGAATTATGTAATTAAATTTTACTTGGTTACTATAAAGAAAACTACAACTTTAAAGAAAAGATACAAAACCTAAAAAAATAAATAAAAAATCCTTAAATAAAAACACTCGTTTGAAATCGCGCGTGTGGTTTAAACAAAATAATAACATTTTCTAAACAAACTGAACAAAACGCCCATTCAGAGTGAGTTGAACTGATGATCGTGACATCTTGGGTAATGTAGGCCGTTGTTACAAAATGATAAATACGCACCCACTTTGCCCCTGGAGTAGGCTTTGCCCAGGCCTTGAGTCTGGTCCTTGACCGTCCACTTCTGGAACAGCTGTTTGAACAGAGCCGACTCGGCGCCGTCGTTCACCGTCTCCACGTTCGTGGTGGGGGGGTAGTTCTTTGTCTTGATGAATTCCTACAAGAGTATTTTATTTAGACGACTTCAGAGCTACAGCGAGACGTGTTACATCGTGTGACGTACGAGTGCTCTGGACATGGCGGCCTGTCGTTCCTCTTTGGTGGCTTTCTTGCCCTTCCACACGAACACTTTGGCTCCTCCTTGATCCAGAATGTAACAGTCCTAAACACAAGACGGATTCATGTATTATTCTGTAAAAGGCTTTTGTGTCCATGAAGATGTTATTGCATCTTCTCCATGGTGACAAGTAGGTGAAGTTACGGGTCAGATCTGTGCAGAGGGGACTCCACTCACCGTAAGAAGTCTTTCAAGTGGTCAGTAAAATAAGTTAGATGATGTTAAAGCTGCATGACCAAACTTTTTGTCTCATAAGTGTTCGAGTTTAGAGTTGGAATCTTTAATTAGTTCATATTTTTCCCCCTGAAAGTGTCGCAAAAGCACAAAACTCGACAATAATCAGACAATCAGACATTTTATCAGCGCAGCCGTGTGAGTGCGAGAGCTGATTGGCTGCGCGTCGGCGGTCCGCCCTGTTTCACTCTTCCCCCCGCGACCCCAGCCCCGCGACCCCAGCCCCGCGACCCCAGCCCCGCGACCCCAGCCCCGCGACAAGAACTTAATGTAAAGTAGGCAACTGGTTAAACGTTGTGTCGCCGCTGAACGAGTGCTAATGAGATGTCTATATTTAACACCAATTACAGAGTTAACAGTCTGTATTTCAGTCACTGTTGGGACTATTATCGTGACACAAACCTAAGAAAAAAGCTACAGATCGCCTCTTTTATGACGTAAACTGTCAAGATTCACAAACGACCTTCAAAATGTAAAAAAAAGTCGCTCAAAGTCGCTATAAAGAAGTGGAATTGGTGATGTAGATACTTCCTTCTTTCTTTCTTTCAAGGTTTGAAAGTCAGTCTCCCCAGCTTTAATGCCATACTGGGAAACATTCCAGGCAAAGCATCTAATATCTCCATGGAGACAAGCCAGTGGCGCCAGAAAAGTTACAAAGTGCAGTTTTGAATATCTAAACGCAGACTAAACTGCGCCGCAAACATCACTTTGAGTAGAAGATTTTTGCATTTTTCTTCTTCCTGTTTGTGATTGATTGTGATGGGCTTCGCGTTTGCTCCTTCTGTCTAACTCCTGTGCCACAGTCACCGCACACGCCTCGCGCAGTGACGTACTTGCCTGTGGTAAACTCTGGCGTCGGCGGTCTTTATGATCTTTACGTGGAAGTAGGTCCATTTTACAGCGTCGTTTGTTTAACTTTGCATGTGCTCGTGTTTCACAAGGCTGAACTCACGTCGTGGTTGAGCAGGTCCTGGACCAGGGGCCGCGTCGCAACTTCGGTCACTTTCATTTGACCCTCGGCGTCCGACACACTGCACACACACACACACACACACAAAAAGCACAGGTTGGCGTTTGGAAGGCTGCGTGTGATTCTTGTCTCTTTAGGAGCTTTTAGTGTTTCGATTATTGTGAGAATAAACACCATATTTGCCAGTATTTGTAGAGCACAGTTTGTACACAAAGTATTTTTAAATTTGTTCCATTTTTGCTATTTTATTATTATTATTTTTATTTTTTTATTAGAACATAGACACAACTAAAACAACAGAGCAACAACACAACAAAAACGTGGGAAAAAAGATGAAAAGAAAAACACACACGCACAAAAAAGTAAAAAATAAAGGAGTGGCATTAAAAAAAAGAAAAAGAAGAACAATTAGAGCATATTAAGTTCAGAATAATTGTTCTAATTCATTATTCTGTACACAAAGTACACAACAGGCTTTACAGAACAAGAAAAGTCACAGTACAAACCAATAAAACAATCTGCTTTTCATTTTCCGGCCTCCACTCGGATGTGATCTACACTCTTTCCTTTTAAAGTACATTTTATAAAGACTGTTAATCCTTTTATTTGCTTTTATTGCGTCTTTCCTTGTTCCGTGAAGTACTGTGAATTACACCGCGTACGAACCGAGCTCTACAAACAAACTCGCATGGATTAAATGTGAAATCTGTGGCCTAAATTGTACAAAGTAGTGTTTATTCTGAGAAAGGAACAAATGTCCTTCTTTTAAACCTGTCTTTGAATGCCACTGACCAATCGCTGCACATTAAACCACATTTATTACCTTTGAAGCTTCTTTATGCCACTGACACAATAACTTTAAAACAAGATGATCCAGGAAACCCTTATATACATCTAAAAATGCTCTGTAACAAACAAAAAGCTGAATTGAACCCTTTGGTACTTTAGTTTGTGTGTATAATTAGCCAAAAGGTTTTCTACTTGTATAAATAAAATGTACACACGATTAACACTGAGCCTTTAAACATGTCGTATCAGCCATAATTTGGTGATTGTCATGACTCAAACTTCACGTGGCCTGTGGTTGGACGCGGCGTGGTGGGAGTGACCGGGCTCAACATTTGACTAATACTCGAGTAGAAGTGTTCGTGCCTTTCTGGTGGATGAGTCTGATGCGCTTGAGCAAAGGGAGAACATGCAAACTCCACTGTGAGCGCGGTCAGAACTCTAACCACTGTCACTGTCAAATGTCTTTAGCACTGAGACGTTGAGATTTATTCATTCAATGTGAAATTCAGTCTCTGTAATAACCCGAAACACATGCATTTGGTGTAAAAACAAGATGATTTGTTATTGATTTGCTGCTGGTTTTTACTGGTTCTAATTGTTTGGTTGAGCTCGTTGGATGACAGAGTTTGTGGTAGAGTTTGGCAATATATTTATATTTAGATAATACTGTGAATGTTGGAAAAGAGATGACAAATTTGAATTTCGAGTTTACCGTTAATAGTTCAAAATAAGTAGTTGAAAAAAAATCTACAAAAAGAGCTGATTAAAAATAAAAAATTAGGTCGTAAACTTTCAAATAGGGTGATATTTCTATTACACGTTTAAAGACATGTTTTTTTACACATTTCTGATGGACTGATACAATATAGTTTTCGGGGCACCAGTTGCCATTTTCGGGGCACCAGTAGCGGTTTTCGGGGCACTTTTTTTTGGGTCTTTTTGTTTCCCTATCGCTCACCCTTAGTTGGAGGCTGACTTACTGGTACAGAGTGACCTGTGATTTCTGCTCCTGGTCGGCCGTCTCGTCCGGAGTCCCGTCAGGCAGGGCCCCGCTCTTCTCCCCCAGCGCCTCCGTCATGAGCTCCATCGCTCTGGCCGAATCTCCCTCCGCGTCTCCCTCTACGATCCGGATCTCCGCCCGGCCCCCGCGCTCTCTGTCACGGATGTCTTTGGCCAACATCATGCCCTGCAATAAGAGTCAAGGATTAAAAAAAACACTTTGTTAAAGGAAGAATGTTGGATTGAGGAATTTATTATTTTCTGTTTTCAAGCATAAAAGATAGATCAAAAACACACAAAAACAGAACATGATCAGAGAGAGCAGGAAATCTTTTTTATTTTTTTTTTAAAGGCTGCAAAAGACATAATAATTAAGATAATTAAGGCACAAATTAAATCCAAAATTCCATTTGGTCTTTCAAATTTGCAAATTTTTGAATTACGTCCAAATGTGATTTATTGTATTTGTTTTAATTTAAATTTAAATTTAAATAAAATTTTAATTACATTTATTACATTTATTACATTTATTACATTTATTACATTTGATTAATTTGATTAATTATTTTAATTTTTATTTATTTTATTTATTTTATTTATTTTATTTATTTTATTTATTTTATTTATTTTATTTATTTTATTTATTTATTTATCAAATTTCAATGATAGTCATTCCAGTTATTGATTGTTGGTGCAGTTCGTCCTCCTTATTTTTGTGATTTTTTTTTTTCTTCCCCACCGAAGCGTATGATCCAAAGGTGTCCATCGACTGTGTCAATAGCAGGAGTTTTGTGTCCCAAATACATAGTTATGAATTCAAGTGGGATCAATATGTCTGAAATAGTCCAAAACTCTTTGTTAATCTCAGCCCAATATTCAAGGATAATAGAACAGTCCCAACACCCATGATAACGATGGGCCCCTTGGCAACCACAATCTGGCCAGTCATTTTCAATAGCAAGAGAAAATTAAATCTTGTCAACTGCACAAACGTTTTTGAGAGTGAAGGCGTTTCGTGTCACACCAGTTCTCTGTCATAGGAACTGAAGGAGCTACTTGGATGAGTAGCGAAACGTCTTCACGCTTAAAAACAATGAATGCATCAAAGGGACAAGTGTAAATGTGTTCACAAATAATGGAATATGTGGAAGGAAGGGCAGCTTGTGCCGTTCAGAGGACAGAAGCTAAGGGCTGTCGGACTGTGTGAAATGAGCTGTTTGTTTCTCCTGTTTCCATGGAGTTTGCTATGGACCTCTGAATTGACTTTTTACACCAAAGGAGGAAGTGGACCTTCAACAGACACAACAGAGCGGCGTGAGAGCGAGGTTTAGAAGAAGGTTTTCCTGTTTTGCCCTGGACACTCACTGATGCCGCTGGACACTGAGTCTTTTGTCCTGAGGGCTGTTTCTCTCCTCAAACACTGCCCCGACACAGGATCTGCTGACTCTCCCTGACGAATCATCTTGTGAAGCTTCTCTGAAACCTTTGACTGAGGCACAAAGTCGACTGGGAAGAGCACTGGAAAGGTTTCTGCAGCTGAACTTGAATTTCTTTCGGGATCAATAAAGTATCTGTCCATAGACCAACGGAGAACCTGGGATTAACCTCTCAACGTAGTAACAAAATATAAAAAATCCAGATGGTTTTGGCAAGTGAAAACCAGATTCAGACTGGTTTAAAACGCATTTACTCGGATATTTCTGATCCTGGCAAAATCGCGTTTTTTAGGTTTTACTGGACATTTACTTACAGGAATATTCCCCCACAATAGTTATATTTATTGCATATATCACATACGACACCGCAATTGATTTTGTGTTGAAGAATGTAACATGTTGGTTTTGTCGTTTTTTTTGTAACAGAAAAACAAACTCATTGACATTTCTACCCTGGAAATTCTAAATAGTTGTTGACGTGATGTCAGTTACACACTAAAAACGTGCTATGGTCGACTTCCTTTTGCCTCCAGTCGCCTCCATTCTGGGACCGTGAATATATCTGTTTCATATCTAGTAAATATATGGTATTTGGGCGTGAAGATGCTGAGGAAACATGAGGCCGAGAGCGTTGGACCGGGCGTCGGCCGACTCCGTCCTTACCTTGAGTTTTTCTTGTCTGTTGCTCTTCGGTCCGTTCCACTGGACAATGGTTTGACCGAGATCCAGCAGAAACACGTCTCCGTTGTTGAAGCTCCCCCAGCTCATCTCCACCTGGAAACACACAAGAGAGAGCAGCTCACGCGTCCCGTCCCACCCTTAACCCTTCACCATCGTCTCCTGCTTCATCTTCTGACCTCTTTGGCGCTGACTCGTTTCTTGCCTTTGACGTGCAGCAGCCTCTTCACGTCGTACATGTTCGTCTCCACGTGTCGCATTCCGGAAGCGACGCCGCCTTTTTTGTAGCTGCGCAAAGACAAAACCTGTCATTGTTCTAGAAGTAACGGGAGTGTTGCGATCGATTAAGACAAGCGTTAGGTAAAATTGCTTGGACACTGTAGCGCAGGTCTAAACCAGGTCCAAACCAGGTCTAAAGCAGAATTGAATAAGGACTACGCCAGAAAAACCAGCAAACCAGGTTTAAACTTGTACGAACCAGAAAACAAGCAAAAAAATCTATAATAATAATATTTGGAAGATGGGTCGCGGGCCGGATCAGATCGTTTTGCGGGCCTGATCTGGCCCCCGGGCCTTAAGTTGAATAGCCCGGGCGGTTGACACACTTTCAGCGGCGGTAAATTGGTGCTAATATTGATAAGCGTGATGTCAGGGATTTGTCATTTAGCCACGCCCAGATGTTTTTCCTCTTAAACTGCTCAAATGTCCGCGTGTCATTCCCAGTTTGCGTCTTCTAGTGAGTCCGAATGGAAATGTGCCCACGTCAGAGTGCGGTGTGTGTGTGTGTGTGCGTGTGTGTGCGTGTGTGCGTGTGTGTGTGTGAAGGATCGGTGCTGGGCAGAGGGGCACTCGGCACAGATTGGCAGCCTCACTTCTGCCGGTCTGCTCCAGGGCAGCTGCGGTTAGTGGCCGTTTACCACGGAATGAATGAATAATGCACAAAAGCTGCTTCATCACACTGATGAAGCTGAAGATGTAGATATTACATCCCAATCAGATTTATTTTGTTCAGTTCAAATCAATTCTCCATTTTTCCTTTGGCTCCTTCGCATTACAGTGACTTATCATTTAGAGCAGTGGTTCCCAAAGTGGGGGTCGCGATATGATTTCAAGATGTTAAAGTTATGACTGTGTTTGATCTCTTTTTTATGAAAGCAGTGAGATAACATGATAATATACTAAAATAAATACAATTAAACCTCATTTTAAGTGGTTTGAAACTTGAAATGATCTGTTTAGTTTTGTAGTTGGGGGGTCGGTTTCATGGTTATGTTGGGGGTCCCGGACTGAAAAGTCTGGGAACTCCTGATTTAGACAATGCTCCTTACTTTGTATGAAGAAGTTGATGATTATAATATCTTTATTAACTTTTTAAAAAACTTCTCGTGTTTGATATCATCCAGGGTTGTAATATTTTGTATTATCTTTATTTAACACATTCCGGTCTCTCTCTGTGCGTTACGATTGAGAAAAACGAAAAGATTTGATGGTGTTTTTGCAGTCATTATCGACAGCTTAACTTTATTTAAATTTATTTTTCGTCTTCAATATAAGGTGGTCACAATACTTATATTATTATACATGAAAAATATAAATATACAGGCAAAATATAAAAATATGCGTTATCGGCAACAACAGCCAGACAAATGAATCCATAATGAAACATCTCTGTGGAAGTATGTGCGGAAGTGTTTACAGTAGTAGTAGTACTCACATGATTCCCGCTTTGAAGTACCCTTTGAAGGCGTCGGACTCGTACCCCTGCACCTCCCGGTACTGGACCGGCGTGGAGCCCAGGAACTCGTCCAGCTGCACCGTGTAGACCGCGGCGGCTCCCTGTTCATCCTGACTGGACTCGGAGCCGATCCAGTAGTGGATGTTGTAGGTCAGAGAGCTGTGCACCTTCTGCGTCTGAGCGTGGGGGGGCGACGGGAAGAGGACGGGAACGTGAGAACGATCGGGGGGCCGGGCGTCGTCGGGAACATTGTCGTACTCCACGCGGGAAGGCCCCACGTGGATCAGGAATCGAACCCAGAATTTAGGTTGGCCGATATTGACGTTTATATTTACACTATATTATTGCTAACTTGTGCTTCAAGTTTGCTTTGATTTTATTCCGTAACATCTTATTTCGGACCACGGAGATGCAAAAGACTTTGGGGGATTCAATCAAGGAAATGGGAACTTTTCGCTGTCGGACGGAGTAACTCAATGAATCAAGCTGATCGCCACACAGCAGGACCAGAAACGCATTGGATATTTGATCGTAAATCATTGATCCAACAAAATGTATAAAAGTACTTATTTCTCTTTTCGCTGCTGCTGCCCCTGTATCTCTCCCCCTTTTCTCTATCTGGCCCCGGCTGGAGAGCTACAGCGTTCAAGGCCGTGCATTGAGCACACACCACACATCAGTCACTTACACAAAAACAAAGATTTTGGCCTCACTCACCGTCTGCACATCCCACATCTATCTTTGTGTTATCTTGTTTGTGTCCCATCCCCCAATATCCACTGAAAATATCCATCACGTTGACCTCGTGTAATGTTACTCAATATGTGTTGTTTATCATTGTATGCTCATTGCTGAACTGCCTCTTCATTTTCATTTTCTAAGAGTTCAAGTTCCCGAGTAGGCGCCCGCTAAACGAGGGCGCCCCGGTGGCCGGTGCTCTTTATGCATGTTCTCTCATGTCGCATCTGTCATCAAGTCACGTTCCTATGTTGTGAAATTTGTTCATTTGACAATGGCAAATAAATATGATCCTGATTCCTGATTCCTGATTCCTATTCCTGATTCCTGATTTAAGCTTTTGGAAAAAAAACAACTATATATAGTATTATTGTTTTACTATTGTTTATTATTGTTTAATTTTTTTTTAATTGTTATATTATTGATTTTATTTCAGAGACAAAATTGGTTCATAATTTAAAAAAGACTCGTATTTATCTTGATTTTAGTTCATTTTGACTTTCCTAAAATAAGATTAGCCAACTACAACAAGTACGTTTTGTCATTTTTTCAAGTGTAGTAGTGTTTTTTCTCCTCATTTGAAGTGAGAAAATGCTCGGTCTTTTTCTTATTTTAAGTCAAACAAGATCAAATACTAATTATTTCAAGCACTATTTTAACCTATTATCTGATTTTAGATGGTAATTTTTGGTACAATTCCATGTGACAACTCTGGATGATTATAGAGTCTATAGTGTTTTCTCATCGCCAAAAAGTGATTGATTGATAATTAATTACGTAAAAGTGAGTAATTGTTTTTGTAATAGACAATACAGTCTCCAAAACTACACTTGTGATATTATATTTGGATGAATGGGACATTGTTACTTTGCGATTTATGACCAGGAAAAGCCCGTTGCACGATCTGCTTGGACCTGCTTCCTACTCCACACATGGCAAAATAACGAAACAATCCATTTTAAATTCCTTTGCCTTTTGGGGTTTCAGTTTGCCACCAACGACACTCTATGGGCCCATCATGTCTCACACGGAGGAAGGCAGATTTGAAACGAATATGCGTAAAAATGCTGATTTTTATCGGAGAATAGTGAGTTTAGGCCATCACTACTAGGAAATTGATCAGGATAAAAACCTGGCTTTTTGTCCGTCTGGGAGTATGACAGCGTCCTATTTCTGTTCCTAATGCATTTATTGACGAGGATTGGCCCAAGCGGATCACTGACAGTTAGAAGTTTGATCTGGATTCAAATGCGTGAAATTGCCCACCCCTCCGTCCGCACTGTACTACGCGTAGGCGAGGGGCTTCAGGAGGAACCAGGGCGGGGCTCCAGGTGTGTAACTCAACCGCAACTCGATTCAACATTGGCGTTTTCATGGAGAACGTCGTATCGTTCAGAGCAAATACGGCAATTTCATCCAAAAATGTTATCTTTTGAACGTGGGAATGTCTTCAAAATGTTGACAAAACAAATATTCTAATTCTATTCAAGCACATTAATTGTACTCGTTTGAAAGCTGGGAGGTGGTTCCAGAACTCAGACGAAACAGTTTCACACTTACCAACAGAATTATGTAGCAGTCTCCTTCAAAAAAGTTTCCATGGGACTTTTCTGGGATGACCACCAGCTCCATATTCTAGTTTTCGGGGGAAATTAAACAAAAACACCAAAAAAACAGGTCTCTTATTCTCTAAATTGCACAGATTTGTCTCTTTCCGCCGTGACAAATGGCTCACCTCGACTCTCCAAATGAGGATTCCGGGCTTTTTCGTCACTGCTTTGAACGTAACCTCCATCGTGTTGCTTCACTCTCCTGCAAAAAAAAGCACATCACAAACATCTGCAGTTCCTCCGATATCTTCCACTCAAACTCCCTGATTTACCTTGTATTCTCTGTTCCGAGTCGTTCGTTCCGCCGTTCCCTCCGGTCTTCTGGCTGACGGTGAAGAACACGCCGCCCTTTTGCCGCCGTCCCCTGCGTCTCCATGGGAAGGATTTGCGTGTTTTTTTGCATATTTGCGAACTCCACTCGGCCTCGGCGCTGTCGTCCAATCCCGGAGCGGCACACGGAATCATGCAAATAGAGCCAAACAAAAGGGCTTGACTATTCAAACACGGCAGCTCATCTCCAAGCACTGCCCACGGCCTCTGCAGCTCTGCGCCTTATATGGGCAAAGTTAGACAGCGAGGTCATGTGATCAAACGTACGGACAGGTTTTTGTGATTGGCTCGTTTTGACTTCATGCGGTGGTAAGATAACAACGCCTTTGATGCAAATGGTAGTTTTACACACATCAAGTGTCAAGAAAAGTCAACAAAATAAACGTGTAAAAGGATACTTCTGCTGTATTAGAGGAGTTTGGCCCAGATTGTACGGCATGGTTGCTAGGTAGCAGTTCTGAAGGAAGTAAAATGATACAGCTACAAAATCTCCAAACTGGAAAAACACAACTGAGTAGTCAACTTTAACACACAATAGTACTAATATTAACCGATAAACAGCTTCGTAAGAGAAAAGTATTTGTAATTGTACTTAATGTTATAGATATAAACCTGGTGTTATGTAGATGTATTTTATTGTCGCACTGCATTTTACACTGACCAGGAAAACCAGAACTTCAAACAATGCCACCCTATGTCAAAGAGGAACCATCTGTTCATTCAAACTGTAGGAACAGGAACCATGAGCCCATCTCAAACGCTGAAACAAACTGAAACATGTTCGATTCAAGTTTTGGCCATGAAAATCGTGTCTGTGTCCGAGTCAAGTCCAGCTTCGCTCCAGGACTCGTTGTCGAGCGGAAACATTGCAAAGTGATTGGTGGAAGTTCAGAGTCTGCAGGACGCCTACGGTGGCCCTGAGGACAAATGGAAACAAGTGAGCACAGAGAAGGGGGGCGTGTTTGTCAAGGGTCTGGCCAGTGTTTTATGATGTGAGCTCCAAGAAGAATAGTCAAGGCTAAAGGGAAACGTGCTAATGAACTCACAGCGAGAGGTTCTGGGTGTGAGTCTGGGTCGAGCTGGTGGGCAGGTTCTCACTTTGGGTTTCCCTCACCACCACAGGGGTTAAACCTGTGTGGAGCAGGGGGCTCTTCTCCAGATCTTCAGCTCTGCCCCACCTTAACTGACCTGCATGTTTGAGGATGAGGGGAACCAGGGCATCTGGAGGAAACCCACCCAGACACAGTGGAAACACACACACACACATGCACACACACACACACACACACACACACGCACGCACACACACACACACACACACACACACACACGCACACGCACACACATGCACGCACACAACACACACACACACACACACGCACACACACGCGCGCGTGCGCAACACACACACACACACACACCATACACGCGCGCACACACGCACACACAGGCACACACACCACACACAAACACACACACATACACACACACACATACACACACACTCACACGCGCTACACACACGCGCGCACACACGCACACACACGCACACACACGCACACACACGACACATACACACACACGCGCGCACACACACACGCACACGCACACATACCCAACACACCCAACACACACTGCTGTGAGGCCAGAGTGCAAGCACACAACAGACACACATAAACATAATGTTAGGATCTGATTTGCCAATGGTGTTTCCCACGGTGGTCTCAGGTTTCAGATGAACGTTCTATTACAGGTTTATGATGTTTATTACAGTTTATGATGTTTATTACACAATACAGATCGAGAATAAAAAGAACTGTTGTCAGTAATACACATGTTACTGACTTAGTCACTATTGTGTGTTCAGCATTTGTTTTCCTCTTGGATGCTTCTAAAGACAAAAGCATGTGATCCATACATACAACCAACACCAGAGAGCACTCACTGCACTGGGGTACACTCACTGCACTGGGGTACACTCACTGCACTGGGTACCTCAGAGAGCCTCACTGCGCTGGGTACACTCACTGCACTGGGGTACACTCACTGCACTGGGTACACTCATGCACTGGGGTACACTCAGAGAGCACTCACTGCGCTGGGGTACACTCACTGCACTGGGTACACTCACTGCTCGGGGTAACTACTGCACTGGTACACTCACTGCCATGGGGTAACTCACCTGCACTGGGGTACACTCACTGCGCTTGGGGTACACTCACTGCGCTGGGGTCCTACTAGCACTGGGTACACTCACTGCACTGGGTACATTCAGAGAACACTCACTGCACTGGGGTACACTCACTGCACTGGGGTACACTCAGAGAGCACTCACTGCACTGGGGTACACTCACTGCCTGGGGTACACTCACTGCACTGGGGTACACTCAGAGAGCACTCATGCGTGGGGTACACTCACGGCACTGGGTACACTTCACTGCACTGGGGTACACTCACTGCACTGGGTACACTCACTGCACTGGGGTCACTCAGAGAGCACTCACTGCACTGGGATACACTCACTGCACTGGGGTACACTCACTGCGCTGGGTACACTCACTGCACTGGGGTACACTCACATGCACTGGGTACACTCACTGCACTGGGTACACTCAGAGAACACTCACTGCACTGGGGTACACTCACTGCACTGGGGGGACAACTCACTGCACTGGGGTACATCAGAGACACTCACTGCACTGGGGTACACTCACTGCACTGGGTACACTCACTGCACTGGGACACACTGCACTGGGGTACACTCAGAGAACACGTATGAATTCATTCCTGATTTGTCTCTGAGACTAGACGCCAGGCGTCCAGACGTCCTAAAACACCAGTTACTTTAATCACTCCCTTGTGAAAGCAAAGATAAACGAAGGACGCACAAGGCATGAATTAAAAAGCTGCAGCCCTCACAAAGTGCGATCGCAGCACATTTGCAGCCTCTCAGTCATATATATTCAAGCTTTGGGCAAACCCAAACCCCAAACCAAGATTATGTGAGACTTTTGTATCTTGAATTTGTAGCAGCAAAGCAGTTGTTTAACAGATTTGTGCATCTGGTCACTTCATTGGGCACAAACATCTTCCCAGGTTCTCACATTAGGAGCGGCCTTCAGCTTCAAGAACTCTTTCACGTCAGTGTTTTCCTAACGTTTGATCCTGCAGTTTCCTTCTGCTTGTGCCCCAACAACTCCAAACCTCTATTATGTTTTTGTCTGGGCAGGAAATGTGGAGATTAGGGGAAGACAATCAGCAAACTGCTCTGAATACGAAGCTTTCCATCTGCGCAGGGCAGAACTTTTTCATAATTTAATTTAATTAGCAGCAACTGTCATCCTGAAAACTGTGATTCAGCACTAAATCTGAAGTATTTTGACTAAGACAGTAAAGATTTGTACCGAAACCTTGTCAAGACATTTGAACCGGAATAAATACCTACAATTGTCCTTTTTACTAGTTTTAGTGCTGGTCGAGTTGTGTTTTTTGGAGTTCTTCCCGTCCTCTTTCCGCCCCCTGAGATTTGGGTGTTGTTACATGCCCAGTATTTCACTCAGATGAATGATGTTCCGACGTGTCCATTTTGTGTCTTGTCTGTTTCAAACTCACAGAAAAACAACCCCAGGACCCTCGCTACAGTGGGCCTTCAGTTCCCCCCCGCCTCTGTAATGTGTCCCGCCTGTGTGTGCTGTGTTGTCATCGGCGACGGAGCAGGTAAACTCCAGAGGAAATGGCTTCTCCAGACTTCCATCTGCAGCGGCTGTGGCTCCTCCCCAAACTCTGCTGCTCGAATTCCAGCCCACCTCCGTGCCACTTGCCTCCGCCAAAACCCCTCCGTGTGTGTCATCTCTCCACAGCTCTGCACACGGGACGTCCCAAGATGAGACCCTCACTGCTGCTGCTGCTGACTCTGGCCGGCCTCGCCAACGCTCAACACCAGGCTCTCATTGACTACCTGGAGAGAAGGCTGCTGGCTATAGAGGTAAGGCAGTCCCGCTTTGGTCCTGGTTTGGTCCTGGTTTGGTCCTGCTTTGGTCCTGGTTTGGTCCTGGTTTGGTCCTGGTTTGGCCCTGCTTCGGCCCTTGGATTGCTAGCGTATTGGTCACTTGTCTGACTCGGCCCCTTGCTTTTGGTCCTCGCATTTTAGTGCTCTAGCTTCTTAGTCTGCTTGTAGTCTTGCTCTCTGGTCCTCAGCCTTTTGGGTCGCTCCATGGGCTCAGGGTGATTTTCGGTATGGTTTGGTACTGCTTCGGTACCTGGTTCGGCTTCTTGGTTCGGCTCCTACTTTTAGTCCTGAGCTTGTCGGTCCTGAGTTATGGGGTTCCTACTTGTCGAATTTAGTCTCAGAATTGGTCTGCTATAGAGATCTTGCTTTGTCTTGGTTTGGTCCTGCTCTGGTCCTGCTTTGGTCTGCGTTTGGTCCAGCGTTTGGTCTAAACTATTTTCTCAGTCCTGCTTTGGCCTGGGTTTGGTCTTCGATACTTAAGTCTGACTTTGGTCCTAAGCTTTGGTCATGCTTGGGTCCTGACTTTAGGGTCCTGCTTCGGCATCTGGTTTGGTCTGCTTCGTCCTGTTGTTTATCACGGTCTCGAGGTTTTTATACTACTGTTTGGGTTCTTGGATTTTTGTGTCAGTCCTACTTTTAGTCCTCTTTGATAGATAAGATTGTCTAATAACATTTGGTCTGTCTTGTTTATAGTACAAGGTTATTGAGTATCACCTCGTTATGGTCAATGGTTGTTTGGTCTGTGAGTCTTTTAGTCGCCTCGGATTTGGTTTGTGTTTGGTCTGCTTTTTGGTCTTGGTTCTTGGAGTCCTACGGTTTGGTCCTATGCTTTAGTCCTGGTTTGGTCCTGTTGGTTCCGTTGGTACTACTTTGTTAGTCTCGATGGCTGGTTCCTCTGTCCTTTTGGTCTCGTTCGCTTGCCGGTTGGTCTTTCGCTTTCAGTTCCTGGTTTGGTTATCTGAGTTTTGGTCCTGGTTTCGTCCGGTTCGTCCTGGTCAGTTCCGTTGCTCTGGTGTGTGTCCTGGATAGGTTCTTCGACTTTGGTCCTTGCTTTGGCTGCTTGTTTGCTTTGGTCTTGGCTTTGCTCTGCTTTTGGTCCTGCTATTGTCTGCTTTGGTCCTGCTTTTTAGTCCTGGTTCGGTCCTTGGTTTTTGCTTCCTGGTTTTGCTCTGGTTTGGTCTGGTTTTATCCTGTTTTGGTCTTGGTTTGGTCCTGGTTTCGGTCCTGGTTGGTCTGGTTTGTTGGGTTGGTCATTGGTTTGCTCCTGCTTTGGTCCGGCTTTGGTCCTGCTTGGTCCTGCTTTGGTCCGGCTTTGGTCTTGGTTTGCTCCTGCTTTGGTCCTGCTTTGGTCCTGCTTTGGTCCTGCTTTGGTCTTGCTTTGGGCTGCTTTGGTCCTTTGTTTAGTCTTCGCTTTGGTCTGCTTTGCTCTTGCTTTGGTCTTGCTTGGTCCTGCTTGGTCTGCTTTGGTCTTGGTTTAGTCTTGCTTTGCTGTTTGGTCGTTTGGTCTTGCTTTGGTCTGTCTTTGGTCCTGCTTTGGTCCTGCTTTGGTCTGCTTTCGTCTTGCTTGGTCTGCTTTGGTCTTGGTTTAGTCTTGTTTGGTCCTGCTTTGCTCTTGCTTTTGGTCTGCTTTGGCCTGCTTTGGTCTTGCTTTGGTCCTGCTTTGGTCTTGGTTTAGATCTTGCTTTGCGTCTGCTTTGCTCTTGCTTTGGTCTTGCTTTGGTCCTGCTTTGGTCTGCTTTGGTCCTGCTTTAGTCTTGCTTTGGTCTTGCTTTGTCCTGCTTTGGTCTTGGTTTAGTCTTGCTTTGGTCGGCTTTGGTCTTGGTTTGCTCCTGCTTTGTCCGCTTTGGTCTTGCTTTGGGTCTTGCTTTGGTCTTGCTTTGGTCCTGTGTTTGGTCCTGCTTTGGGTCCTGCTTTAGTCTTGCTTTGGTGTTTGCTCCTGCTTGGTCTTGGGTTTGGTCTTGGTTTGGTCTTGGTTTGGTCTTGGTTTGGTCTTGTTTGGTCTGCTTTGGTCCTGCTTTTGGTCTGCTTTGTCCTGCTTTGGTCCTGCTTTGGTCCTGCTTTGCTCTGCTTTGGTCTTGCTTTAGTCCTTGCTTTGGTCTGCTCTGGTCCTGCTTTGGCTCCTGCTTGTCCTGCTTTGGTCCGGGCCGGGCTTTGGTCCCAGGACTCCAGGGCAGGCCCAATCAAACCCAGATGTGCAGAATCGGGGGGGAATCTTCGGAAAGCGCCGCAGCTGTAAAACCGTCTCGTAAACGTCCGGTGATGATCGTGTGGGATTTTAGAGTCACTTTGACAGAAATACAGCAGTTTGCTTCTGCTGGCACATTTCTGTCAGACAGCCCCGGGCAGCTGCGGCTACAGGAGTTTTAGCCCGACCGTTGCAGGCCTGAACTTCAAGGAAAGCGATGAGAGGAAGAGGAGGAAGAGGAGGGTTCACAAAAATACTACTGCACAAAACATTATGATGAAAATGAAATGAATGAATCTGAGCGAATGAGTTCTAATGATCACGCTCATGTTGCTCACTAAAGGAAGACTGAACCAGGAAACCGACTGAACGACAACAGGACTGAACCAGGACTAAACCAGGATGAACATAAACCAGATGAAAGGACTAAACAGGATGAAACCAGACTGAACCGGACTAAACCAGGACTGAACCAGGACTAACCAGGACTGAACCAGGACTGAACCAAGACTAAACCAGGACTGAACAGGCCTACCAGGTGAACGACTAAACCAGGAACAACCAGGACTGAACCAGAAATAAACAGGCTGAACCAAGAACAAACAGGACTGAACAGGGCCTAAACAGGACTGAACCAAGACTAACCAGGACTGACCAGGAAAACCAGGACTGAACAGACTAAACAGACTGAACAGGACTAACAGGAAACAGACTAAACGAAATCGACTAAACACAGACAAACCAAGATAACAGGACTAACGAAACAACAAGACTAAAACCCAGACTGAACCAGACTAACAGGACTGCACCAGGACTAAACTAGGATAAACTGAGACTAACCAGACTTAACCAGACTAAACCAGATAAACAGACTGATCAGGACTAAACCAGGACTAAACGAAGACTAAACGAAGACTAAACAGGACTAAATCAGGACTAAACCAGGACTAACGAGACTAACCAGGACTAAACCAGGACTAAACCAGGACAAAACCAAAGACTAAACCAGAATAAACTGAGACTAAACCAGGACTAAACACGACAAACCAGGAGAAAAACAAGACTAAACCAGGACTGAACCAGAGACTAAACCAGGACTGAACAGGACTAAACACAGGACAAACGAAGACTAAACGAAGACTAAACAGACTAAACCAGAATAGACCAGGATGAACAAGACTAGACCAGGACTGAACCAAGACTAGAACAGGCATGCACCACGACTAAACCAGACTAAACTGAGACTAAACCAGCACTAAACCAGAACTAACAGGATGAACAGGACTGCACCAACATAAACAGGACTACTGAATACAGACTAACAGAACAAACCAGGACTGACCAGGACTAAACAGGACTAAACGAGGACTAAACGAAGACTAAACGAAGACTCTAAACCAGGAAAACAGTACTAAACCAGGACTAAACTGAAACTAAACCAGGAACTAAACAGACAAACCAAGACTAAACCAGGAGAAAACCAAGACTAAACCAGGACTAGACAAGACTAAACCAGACTGAACCAAGACTAAACCAGGACTAACCAGGACAAAACCAAGACTAACAGGACTAAAAAGACTAAAACGAAGACTAACCAAGACTAAACCAGGACTCAAACCAGGAAACAAAAGACTAACCAGGATAAACCAGGACTAACCAGACTAAACCAGGACTAACAGGACTGAACAAGACTAAACCAGGACTAAACCAGACTAAACGAAGACTAAACAGACTAACCAACTAACCAGGACTAAACAGGATAAACCAGGACTAAACCAGACTGAACCAAGACTAAACCAAGACTAAACCAGGCTGACAACCATGATAGACTAAAGATAACCAACCAAAGGACTAAACCATAAGACTAAACAGGACTACAACCAGGACTAACCAGACTAAACCAGGACTAAACCAGGACTGAACAAGACTAAACAGGACTAAACCAGGACTAAGACAGGCCTAACCCAGGTATAAAACAGGTCAACCAGGTCTAAAACAGGCCTAAACAGGTCCAAACCGGGTCTGAACCAAGGACTAAACCAGGACTAAACAGGACCTAACCCAGGTACTAAAACAGGTCTAACCAGACTGAAACCAAGACTAAACCAGGACGTAAACCAGGACTAAAACAGGACTAAACCAGGACTAAGACAAAGACTAAACCCAAGGCCTAAACCAGGGACTAAACCAGACTAAACCCAGGACTAACAGGACTAACCAGGACTAAACCAGGACTGAACAGGACTAAACCAGACTAAACCAGGACTAAACCAGAACCAACAATGCGTTGGATGCACTCTTTATTGTCGAATATGTTGCATCAGTCGCAGACACAGTTTTATTGCATCGTTAACTCCAGCCCGAAACCACACCGTCGTTAAACGCCGTTGATCTTAATTGCTTTCATAATGAGGTTGGTCACAAACAGTATTTGACCCTGGTGCAGTGGTGCTGTTTGGAGCTCTCGTTCAGGGTCTGCTCTGAATGGCTATTCTTCAGGATCATCGCTGAAGAAAACTGTTTTTCCCTGCTCAGAAGAAGGTCAAAGGTCCGAGGCTCCCACGGAGACGCAGCTTTGAAGCTTCTCCACAGATACAGAGGAAGTACAGTGAGGAGAACGTTGATACCGTCCACTTAGAAAAGACTTTTGGACTTCTCTGCCAAAGGATTGTTACAGAACATTCTAAATTTGCTTTCAATGTTAAGAAAGGCTCATTACTTACATCCTCCTCAGACTCAGACTTTGTCAGTTTGTCCTGCTCTGAGTGAGTGACCGGTGGAGAAAACTAATCCCAGTGAAGTGTTTTTTTCCCAACTTCCTCAGTCAGCGCTGCACAGGATCCATCAAACTACTTTTTCATGGTTTTTCTGACAGAACTGAAACAGATTAGCCTTTGATGTCCCCTTATTTGTCCTCTGCATTTAGACACAGGGAAGAAACATGTAAAAGTCATTATGGCAGCAGGGGGGCGTTTTTGTTTTTGATATTAAAAGTCAAAATGGTTGTTTAAATATGGTTTAAAATCTCAAGCCTGATCCTTCATTAGAATGGATTAAAATGGCGTCTGATTCAAATTATTTTTTTTCCTCCCCCACCTTTAAATAACAAAAATTAACGACAATAAAATTGCAAAAATTAACATAACAATACAGTCACAACACACAAAAAAATGAAATATATATATACAGTATATATATATATATATCCACCCCCACCTCACATTCACACACAAAACTCAATCAAAAACTAAAACTAAATAACATCAGAAGAAAAACTGACAAAAAGAAAAATAAACCCGAAAACCACACCAGTATTTTCAATGTGTTTTGTAGGTCATATATTTACTTTCCAAAATTATTATTATTTATTTATTTATTATTTATTTATTTATTTATTTATTGTATGTAGTATGTATGTATGTAATGTATGTATGTATGTATGTATGTATGTATGTATGTATGTATGTATGTATGTAGTATGTATGTTATGTATGTATGTATGTATGTATGTTTTGTTATGTATGTATATGTATGTATGTATGTATGTATGTATGTATGTTTATTTATTTATTTATTTATTTATTTATTATTTATTTATTTATTTATTTATTATTTATTATTATTATTATTATTATTATTATTATTATTATATTATTATTATTATTATTATTATATTATATTATTATTATTTATTTTTTAAAATGATTATTATTTATATTTATTTTGTATATCTATTTAATTTTACTTTTTTTATTTATTTATTTTATTTATTTAGTATATATATATATATATATATATATATAGATATATTATATATATTTAGTATATATTTTGTTATATATATATATATATTTTTTTTTAAAAATCATTATCTTTATTTTTCTTCTTATTTTTTTCTTATTCTATTTTGTAACAGCTTATTTCCTTTCCAGTCGCCTGCATCTTACGGCCTCTCATCCTGGCTTTTGTTGTAAATGACAGCACCGTTAAAGGTTCATGTTCGGAGCAGACTCATGTCTTTATTAAAGGGTTTGATCTGGGTGGGCTCACCACATCTGAAGGGGGGATTCTTCGCCCACGTCATTACGCCACTGTCTCTTACTACTGTCTGGCACAAACGGCTCATTACAGTTTTCCGGCGGCGCTCTGCTTCTCGCCGAACCGATATCGCATTACAACGATTCACAGGAAAAGGATTCGGTTTGATGAGTGTGGTTTTCTCAGGAAAACCATTGCTACTGCAGCTGCCCCGGCCAAATAAAGCCTTCGGGACAGATTAATTTTTAAACTATTTTTTAAAAAATTTTTGAAAAAAACAATATTAACATACTTACTATTTTAATTGAAACATATTACAAATACTGCAAACTGCATTCATGGTTTTTTTTATAGTTTTATTTTATTTACAAATACAAAACAGTAACAATAATGAGGACAATAAAAAACAAAACAGCAAAAGACAGACAACGTGCGTGTCTGTGCGTGTGCCTGTGAGTGTGTGTGAGTGTGCGTGAGTGTGTGTGGGTGTGTGTGTGTGTTTGTACGTGTACGCGTGTGGGTGTGTGCGTGGATGTACGTGTGTTTGTGTGTGCACATGTGTGTGTGAGTGTATGTGTGTATAGTAAAAATGTAAAAATGTGTTACATTATCATCACTATCGTCACATATTTTGTCGTACATGTAGATATAGTCATCGTTTTAAATAGCAATCATTATATATCACTGCCCATTGTCATTGCATCTATATATAATATATACATAATATATACATAATATATGATATATATATACACATATATACATACATATACACAGAGATAGATATACATACACATATATACATATAAATACAGTACACAAAGTCCCCGTGCATTCATGTGTTTTAAAAACAAGTCTATTTAATGAGGGTTTATCTATGTATTTTAAATGGTGTATTGTTATTCTATGATGTTTTAACTGTAAAACAACACAGGCAACGCCGAGGGCCACAGATGATGTCGATAATAATGTTCAAGGTTCAAATATTTGCATTTTGTTTTGACTGAGCCACCGCACTTTTAATAAGGCTTGAAACACTCGCAGTGTTTGATATTGAGGCTATGACAGCAGAACCTTCTCATGAGCTAAATATTCTACTATTTTACATGAAAAAATACATCTAAATGAAAAACTACTCAAAATTATTTTCCAATTTCAAGAGTCAAGAATCAAACCTTCCAATGAGAGTTTCTTCTAATGAACAAATATAAACCCTGACTCATTCCCCACATCGATTACGTCATAGTGGCAATGAGCATTAAACTGTTTATAGGCATTTACAAATAAGGAGTTATTACAACCAAGAAATTAAACTATAACTATAAATTAGAACGTTCAAGACGAATAATATCTAAATGATACAAATATATTAACAATTTAGGCAGCCACGCTACTGATTACTTTAAAAATAAATGGGAAAGAGAGTGTCGTTTTGTTTTGACTGACGAAGAATGGGAAAATGTCTGTACATCCCACAAAATCACATGTTTGGAGGGAATTCTGTTGGAAAAGTGTGCCACGGTTTGTCTTTAGACCATGTCAAAGTGCTGACTGCTGGTGAAACTGTGGCACCAGGAGGCAAACCATTCGCACGTGTTTTGGGACTGTCCTGTTGCTCAATTCAAATCAGCTGAAATCTGATTCTGATTCTGAACAAAGAGCTACAGGCTGGTTTTGGTATTGCCATTCCATTTGATTTCATGGGACGACGTATGTGTCTATGGGCTTTAAAACTCCTGGCATGGACACAATCTGTGGTTATCTTTGGAGCGTGCTCAAAGCTGGGGGCAGGAAGGAAGGAAGGCCGTTCAAACTGCACCCACGATCAGGGACTGGACCGACTTCATGACCTCCATACGGAATACGGAGAAGATTACATTTGGGCCAACGATTAGCACCTTTATTTTGGAGTGCCTTTTTTGTTGATGTCTTGTGCTTTTCTGCTGTCTACACGCTCCGGTCTTGTTACGTTTTCTCGTGTTCAGTGTAAAGAAGGCGTATTAAAGCGAGGTGCTCTGTCCTCTTGTCAGGATCGCATCTCCCTGTGGCAGGAGCAGACGGCGCGTTACGCCTCGGAGCTGCGGGAGCTGAAGGTGCAGATGGTGTCTCAGCTGGAGTCCCTGGACAAAGAGAAGGAGGCGCTGAGGATCAACCTGGACTCGGTGGGGACCCGGGTGGACCGAGTGGAGCGAGAGCTGGACTACCTGGAGACGCAGACCGGAGCGCAGCCCTGCGTCGACGTGGACGACAAACTCATCGAGCAGCAAGTGTCTTTGGTGCAGGAGAAACAGAAGAGCAAGTACCTCCAGCTCTCAGGTGGGACATGAGCGCAGAAGCAGGGGCGGTCTGCTCATTCTCGAGGGTCAATAGTGCATGAAATCTGCTCCTGAAACGGCTCAAAACTCTTCTAAAACGTGAAAGAGCTGCTGAAGTCTAGAAACAAATGTAAACAACTACAACTGGGCTTGACATTTAGTTTAGTCGACTGCTGAGAGCGAAAGGAAAAGTTGAATGTGCATGTTTTACTACACCCCCGGCTTGTCGGAAAGTGTGCGATCTTCAAAAATCACAAATACAAACTATTTAAACTATTTTAAAATGCATCTAAAAGAAGAAAAGAAGGTAAACAGCAGCAGAAAACCAGATAAACAACGGAGCCGATTACCTGTCTCTACTTTTAAAAGCTGCTTCTGACCCCGTAACATCGTGAGGGAATTAACTGATGTGGGCTGTGGGAAAGTGTCCTTTTTCTCCCCCTGCAGTTAGTCAACATGCTATTTCTGGAATATCAAAGCAACAAGTGAGAAACAAGTTGAAACCTGAAACTAAATGAGCGAGATAAGAAAGAAAGTAGAAAATTAGACCAAGAAAAATCTTTATTTATCTTAATTCATCAGAATGCTGAGTTGCACTTTCAAATAAAAATGACGTATAATCTCTATTTCTCTGTATTGAAATCCTGATGTGTCTCTGCTCACCTCAGACTGCAGTGACATGATCTCCAGCATCAAGGCCATGAAGATCCTGAAGCGCGTGGGCGGCCCCCGAGGCGTCTGGACCAAAGACTCGGGCCTAAACTCTGGTAAACTTTACATCTTCAACAGCACCGACCGAGACACCGTTTACGAGTTCGCCTCGGTGCAAGACTTCACCCGTTCTGCCGGCTTGACGTTGTCCAAACCACTCAAACTGCCCGCGGCCTTCAAGGGAACCGGCCAAGTCGTCTACAAGAACTTCGCCTACTACGTGAGCGAGGCCGAAGATAAAATTGTCAAGTTCGATCTGAGCAACGCCACGACGACAGACAGCGCTATCCTGCCGTTTCAAGACTACGTCCCCGTGTATACTCTGAATTCGGAAACGCTCATCGACCTGGCGGTGGACGAGGAGGGACTTTGGGCGATCTACGCGACGAAACAAAGCGACCGCTACATCTCGTTGGCGAAGATGGACGTGAAATCGCTGGACTTAGAGCAGATGTGGGACACCAACTGCCCGCGGGAGAACGCCGAGGCGGGGTTCGTGATTTGCGGGACGCTGTACGTGGTCTACAACACGCAGCAGCCGGGCCGGTCCAGGGTGCAGTGCGTGTTCGACGTCAACGGCCTCGTGAGCAGCGACGAAGCGCCGCTCGTCTACTTCCCCAAACGCTACGGAGCGCACGCCAGCATCAAGTACAACCCGCAGGAGGCGCTGCTGTACGCGTGGGACGACGGATACCAGATCCTGTACAGGCTGGACATGAAGAAGAAGCTCGAGATATGAAATGATCTATTGAGTTGTCATAGTTCCGTGGAAATGACACAAGGAAGCATGATAAACTGAGAGGATTCTGTTGGAGATGATTTTCAACAGAGTCCAGCTGCAGCCGCTGCGTGGAGCTCCACCGTGTCACATCCAGAGCAATAACAAACATGAATTATCAAGAGAACCATGTATTGATTTACAATAGCTGCATGGTCGTGTCGGGGTTTGGGTTTGAGATCGACCCATGGATTGGTCTGCACTTTTCAGAGCAGCAGCGTCGGCCTTACATTTCCAGCAGAAGCCTTTCTTTAGTTTACAAACAGCTGCCTAAAGAATACACATAAAGCTTTATTTGAACTATTATGAGAGCTTATTCTACTTCCATGGATTGAACTCTTAAGTCTGAAGAGGGCACGGCACAAACCATGACTGCATCGCTCTCGAATCCAGTTTGTAGTCATTAAAACTGGTTTGAGGATTAGTTGGGAGTTTGTAAATTCGCATTGTAAAAATTTAGGGGAGATTATGAAACCATATCGGCCTCTAGTTTCTCTGGATTCCAAACGATCTGCATCGGCCACGAAAAACCCCTCATGGAGCTCGAGTTACGTGTCCAGATGTGGAGCTCCACTCGTCACGGCCCATCGACTGCAGCTGGACACTTTATACACATTTATACATTTAAATAAGCAAGTGGTTCTCAAGCGACCTCCTGTAGAGGGCGCCACAGAGGCTGCTCAAGGTCAAGCTCGTCTGTACAAATGAAGGTTTACAAAGTCTACACAAGCAGATGAAGAAAGCAGATGAATGTCCCCATGACGACAGTCAAGCTTTAGAACTGCGCTAATTCGAAAGTGTAAAGTCACCTCAAGTGAAGGAGTATATTCGATAGTGATTTCTCCCGAAGTGTATGAATACTACAGATATTTACTGAAGTTAAAACACTATTACTGTGCTCATATTTGTCCGTTTCATAATTCTATATTTGTTCATCTTTGTTTTGTTTTAAAGTACCATGTTTTAGGAAAGAAACAAATAAACTGAACACAAAAGTGAATAATCTGAAAAATAGATGACGTGTTACGCTCATGTTATAGTTTATGGTTAGAGTGCCCCCTACAGGTCGGACGACTCATTGAACTAAAATGCAGTTACGATTTATATATTAAAAATGTTGCAAAAAAAGTTTGAAAATGTCATGTCAGAATAGCTCAATTTTGAGGTTTATAATTTCACTTCCTCTTTGCGATTGATGACATCATACTAGGAAATTATCCAGATTACTGGGCCAAAACTTTATATGACAAATTAAAATATATGAGAGCGACTTTATTTTGTTGAATTAGTGTTTAGAGAGTCAAAAAAGTAGTTTATTTTCTGTAAATTCTGCATAAACTTTGACTGGAACGAGTGTCCCAAGTGTGATGTCACTTCCTGTCAATTTCTACAGATTTTTTTCAACTTTTCTCCACAAATACCTGCAAGATTGATGTAAAACTATACTTTATATTTACAGCATAATATAAATACACCAAATAAAGTCCAAATTTGAATATTGTAAACACCGACGCCCTTTGTTACAAAAACACATTTCAATGGTTAAATAAATTATGCAGGTTTAAGCGCTCGGCTGTGATTGGATTAAAATGATGTGCTGCAGAGGAGAAATCATAAAAGAATCACTCAAATGATTGTTACTTCGCTGACCCCTTGTGGCCGGAGCATCGCGTTTGTACCGTGAAAAAACGCACGCCACACATTTACAGTTATTTAAACAAATTTATTCTTTTCAAAACTGTAAATAACATGTATAAAACTGTTAAAATGTATCGAGTGAGAAGTTTTGAACCACTTCAGCTCCAGTAAAATCACTTGTGGAACGTCCGAGAGTCACAAATATGTACAAGAGAAACCTGTGGAAAAATGAGGCAACGGCACAAAACGGTGCCAGGAAAACGGGCCGAGGCGGCGCCGGGACGAACGGAGAGAGGGGCCGAGGCGGCGCCGGGACGAACGGAGAGAGGGGCCGCTTTCACAAATGTGTACGTTTGGTTTATGTCAAGCATGAAAAGATCTGCAAAGGCCGAACTTGCGGATCCTCCATCTTGGAAAACCGCTAAATGATAATATTTGTTTATAATTGGACAGAGAAATTGCACATTCTTTCAGAGTCTGCGAGTGCTTTGATTGGACTTTTGCCCCTAATATTTCAAACGCGTCGTGAACTAGTGTTGGCCCGGGTTTCAACTTCACTAAGAAGTCTTGGATTTAGCCCAGAGTCGGCAAGGCAAACGGCCATTCATTCATCGAGAACAGTTCCAGACTTTGTAAATCGGCTGAGAAATGCAAAAGTAGAATGAACCGACCCGATTTTATCTGGTTAAAGATGCACTGTGTAACTGCACCATCTGCTTGTCTCCATGGAGATGTGAACGCTTTTGCCTGGAATGTTCCACAGTATGACATTAAACCCAGACAACACAGTCATAAGTTTGGACAAACCTTCTCTTTCTACATTTTAGAGACTGAAGACATTAAAAACATGAAAAAACAACAATTCACACGTTGAAGACATAATTCCACACGTTTTCATTCGCAGTTCTGATGTCTTCAGTGAAAAATGCAAATAATGCCATTAAAATGAAGACAAAACGTGTGTCCAAACGTTTGACTGCATTGAACATGGTACTTCGTCTAGTGTATTTATCCTGCGTGTATTTTTAAAAAAAAGGTATTTCTAGCCCTGAATACACCAGTAATTGGATAAATGCAAGCTAGACGGGTTCATGGCTGTAGTGCGGAACATTCCATGCCAAGCGATAACATCTCCATGGCGACAAACGGGTGGCAGACGCTCGTTTAAATTAAATCTACGCCAAAAGGATGAAAATATAGTTTTTTCCAGCTCTGCACGTCACAAAACGCTTCTTTGAAAGAGTGGCAACTTCACAATAAAAGATTTAACTTCTACTTTCATTACTTTCATTACCTTCTGGACATTCTGCCTCTTTTAAGGTTTTAAAACGTCCCTGTGGCTTCTGATATTTGCACTATCCCTGAACCTCCACTAAACAACACTAACCACTCTAAACTAATCAAGATTTACTTCACGCCCACTACTCCATTCAGCCAATATCGAAGATGGCGTTTAGCAGGAAATATAGCGAGACAAAAACATTGGGTCAAAGTTCCACCAGAAGGTTTTGGTCCGGTCTGACTGAGGATCTCGTGGTCCTGAACTTGGTCCGTGCTGCTCAAACGTTGGGGTTAAAGCTCTCGTTTCGGGGGGGGGCTTCAGAGTCTGAGGTGAGGCACGGGCATCGTCAACGTCTCGGGAAAAAGCGGTGCACCAGCGCGTTCTTGGCAGATATCCTCTTGTTGGGGTCGTACGTCAACATCTCCTGGAGCATAAACGAGATTCGGGTTAGGGTCGTGAGTCACCGCGACACAACGCGAGTCGTTCACAAACACGGAGGAGCTCTCGAGCGCTCTTCGTCTACTCTGCGCGGCACAAACCAGTCAGTAAAGTCTGTATTCGACACGAGAACAGGAGAAGCGTGCTGCGTTCACGAGATATTCAGGAACTCGGACGGTTTAAACTCCGACTCGGGAAAACGGGCCCGGCACAAACTCGTGCGTGAGTGTTGGACTTAATTAATAGATCTATGGATTTTAATTATAAGCATTTGACATATCTTTCCAATGACTTTGCAAAGATGATCAAGATGAAGTGGTGCAAATGTGTCACGAGCTGCTCTAGACTTCAGCAGGCCTGTCGTTTGTTCACGTACATTTACACATTATAATCTGAGAAGACAAACTCTCAAGCTGCAACAGTCTTAATCCTGTCAGATCAAACGTTCTGGGATCAATCAGGGTCAGTTTGTTCTCCAAACACACAAATGCACGGAAAAATATCCCTCAAAAATTTCTGAAAACGTAATAGGCTTTTATACGGATTCCCCAAAACTAATGTTGGTTAAATCGGTTTCAGCTTTTGAAGAGGAATCAAAACCCAATCAGATCCCAAACGAGTGTCCGTCAGACCGTCCTCACAGCAGCTTTAAACTGGGATTATACTTCGGCATGGAAAGGAGACGTTGGCAGTATTTACAGCCTGCGTGGGTCCAGGCGGTGTCGACAGTGGAAATCTGAGCTGCCGTGAAATCCCGTTCAGTTTCCGCGCTGAACCATCCGCATACTTAACATTTTTCCCTGATGCTGACGTGGAAAATACAGGTCCACCGACAGCGCGCAAGGGGCAAAAGTGGGCACATGACAGCCTTTCATCAAGCACAGACCTACGTTACTGCTCCTTGTATTTTCCAAAGTAAATCTAAGTGTGATATTCCCTGAGCAGAGCTCGTTTCCTCTCACATTGAGGGGAATCAGGGGCTTCACAAAGAGTCTCTTGTTTGTCTCCAAAGGTTCAGAAACAGCTTCAGTTTGAGGCTCATTTTAGTCCTTTAATAAAAAAGGCCCTCGTGGTAATGGCTTAAGTCATTGATTTAAATTTAGTAAAATAATTAAATTATACCCATTTTTTTAATTAATCAGTTTTTTTTATTGAATTGAAATTTTTAAAATCAACTGACACTAAATAATTCACACGTAATGTCGGATTATTGTTATCTGCATTTCTAACCCTGTTTGGACTTCCTGTGCCCACACTACACACGGACTAATAAAGCGCGTTGTCATGCACTGCGCTGGTAGCTAAAGCCGTTGTCATGCACTGCATGGTAGCTAAAGCCGTGTCATGCACTGCACTGGTGGTAAAGCCGTTGTCATCACTCACTGGTAGCTAAAGCCGTTGTCATGCATGCACTGTGTAGCTAAAGCCGTTGTCATGCACGCACTGGTAGGTAAAGCCGGTGTCATGCACTGCGGGTAGTAAAGCCGTTGTCATGCACTTCGCTGGTAGTAAAGCCGTGTCATGCACTGCACTGGTAGTAAAGCCGTTGTCATGCACTGCACTGGTAGGTAAAGCCGTTGTCATGCACTGCACTGGTAGCTAAAGCGTTGTCATGCATGCATGTAGTAAAGCCGTTTTCATGCACTGCACTGGTAGGTAAAGCCGTTGTCATGCACTGCAACTGGTAGGTAAAGCCGTTGTCATCACTGCACTGGTAGTAAAGCCGTTGTTTTCATGCACTGCACTGGTAGGGTAAAGCCGTTGTCATGCACTGCACTGGTAGTAAAGCCGTTGTCATGCACTGCACTGGTAGGTAAAGCCTGTCATGCACTGCACTGGTAGGTAAAGCGTTGTCATGCACTGCACTGTAGAAAGCCGTCATGCACTGCACTGGTAGCTTAAAGCCGTTGTCATGCACTGCACTGGTAGCTAAAGCCGTTGTCATGCATTGTAGTTGTCAGATGTTAATGAACTCACTCCGAGCAGTTCTCTGCCGTCCTCGTCCAGCAGAGGAACCACTTTGGCCAAGTCCTGTCGCGCCCATTTGGGAAACGAGGGTTTGTAGTCGGGCGATCGAGGTCACGCCGGGCCAAACCGTCTCGTCCGGGCGTCCCCAAAGTCCTGAAGATCCTGAACAGCTGATCGATCTCTGAGTCGCCCGGAAACAAGGCTCTTCTGGTAATCTGAAACCGGGCAAAGGTCAGCTTGGATCATGAGTAATAATGTGAGTTATTAACGATACAAATGCAGGAAAGTTCACCATTTCAGCGAAGATGCAGCCCAGGCTCCAGATGTCGACGGCGGTGGAGTAATATTTACAGCCGAGGAGGATTTCTGGAGCTCGGTACCACAGAGTCACCACCTGAGGAGAAAACAGACCGCAATAATAGACCAAATGTCGTGAAAAATCTATTGAAATGAGTATGCTCTGGCTTCATTCACACACGTCCCTGCTCTGGCAAAATGCAGGTAAATTCCCAGGTTAAGCTGCATGTGTGAATGGGGCTCATGGGGCCAGAATAACTGTGTGAGTCGACTATTAAAACAATTGTAATAGTTGTATTTAAAACAGTTGTAATTGTGAACTGAACAGTAAAAACTACGGAACATTTATGAACAGCTGTCATATAAATACACTTTGACAGCCAAAACGATGAAGTATTTTAGTTTGTGCGACGATTACCAAGTTAACAAGTCAAAGTAAAGGCTGTATTTGTCATGGTGACCCCCTCACCTCGTGTGTGTACGTGCGCACTGGGACCCCGAAGGCCCGGGCCAATCCGAAGTCTGCCAGTTTGATCTCTCCCTGAGCGTTGATGAGCAGGTTCTGAGGCTTCAGGTCTCGGTGCAGGACTCGGTGCGAAGTGACAGAACGCCAGGCCCTGCAGCAGCTGGAACAGGTAACTCTGCACGACCACAGACCATGAAGTCACAGTCACAGAGAACCACAGACGGTAAAGTCAGTCACAGAGAACCACAGACAATAAAGTCAGTCACAGAGAACCACAGACAATAAAGTCAGTCACAGAGAACCACAGAGGGTAAAGTCAGTCACAGAGAACCACAGAGGGTAAAGTCAGACACAGAGAACCACAGACGGTAAAGTCAGTCACAGAGAACCACAGACGGTAAGTCAGTCACAGAGACCACAGAGGTAAAGTCAGTCACAGAGAACCACAGACAAGTAAAGTCAGTCACAGAGAACCACAGACGTTAAAGTCAGTCACAGAGAACCACAGACGTTAAAAGTCAGTCACAGAGAACCACAGACGTAAAGTCAGTCACAGAGAACCACAGACGGTAAAGTCAGACACAGAGAACCACAGACGTAAAGTCAGACACAGAAACCACAGACGGTAAGTCAGTCACAGAGAACCACAGACGGTAAAGTCAGTCACAGAGAACCACAGACGGTAAAGTCAGTCACAGAGAACCACAGACGGTAATGTCAGTCACAGAGAACCACAGACGGTAAAGTCAGTCACAGAGAACCACAGACGGTAAAGTCAGTCACAGAGAACCACAGACGGTAAAGTCAGACACAGAGAACCACAGACGGTAAAGTCAGACACAGAGAACCACAGACGGTAAAGTCAGTCACAGAGAACCACAGCGGTAAAGTCATCACAGAGAACCACAGACGGTAAAGTCAGTCACAGAGAACCACAGACGGTAAAAGTCAGTCACAGAGAACCACAGACGGTAAAGTCAGTCACAGAGAACCACAGACGTTAAAGTCAGTCACAGAGAACCACAGACGGTAAAGTCAGTCACAGAGAAACCACAGACGGTAAATCAGTCACAGAGAACCACAGACGGAAAGTCAGTCACAGTGAACCACAGACGGTAAAGTCAGTCACAGAGAACCACAGACGGTAAAGTCAGTCACAGAGAACCACAGACGGTAAAGTCAGTCACAGAGAACCACAGACAATAAAGTCAGTCACAGAGAACCACAGACGGTAAAGTCAGACACAGAGAACACAGACGGTAAAGTCAGTCACAGAGAACCACAGACGGTAAAGTCAGTCACAGAGAACCACAGACGGTAAAGTCAGTCACAGTGAACCACAGACAATAAGTCAGTCAGTGAACCACAGACGGTAAAGTCAGTCACAGAATCACAGACGGTAAAGTCAGTCACAGAGAACCACAGACGGTAAAGTCAGTCACAGAGAAGCCACAGACGGTAAAGTCAGTCACAGAGAACCACAGACGGTAAAGTCAGCCAGAAACCACAGACGGTAAAGTCAGTCACAGAGAACACACAAGACGGTAAAGTCAGTCACAGAGAACCACAGACGTTAAAGTCAGTCACAGAGAACACAGACGGTAAAGTCAGTCACAGATCACAGACGGTAAGTCAGTCACAGAGAACCACAGACGTAAAGTCAGTCAACAGAGAACCACAGACGGTAAAGTCAGTCACAGAGAACCACAGACGGTAAAGTCAGTCACAGAGAACCACAGACGGTAAAGTCAGTCACAGAGAACCACAGACGGTAAAGTCAGTCACAGAATTTAATTTGGTTAAAAGTGAATTGCTTAATTAATCTGAGCTTTCACATCAACACAACAGTAAGTTTTTATGTCCAAACTCAGAAAAGATGATACAACTTTCAGCTATTTTAAACAAATCTATACAATATTTTATCTTTGAAGTGTATTTATTTTTTAAATAATTGTATTTATCTATTTAATTATATTTATTTTGTATTTATTTATGCCCATTTAATATGTATAAATAGACATTTTTCTGGATAGTAGAGGACTCTCTCCTTTCACTTTTTTCCGACTCACATTTTAATTTTTTATTTGTTCTTAACGTTTTCTTTGCTGCAGATGGTTTTAGTTTGTGAACGGCTCATCTATGACTGGTTTCGCCTTCTCTCTGAGCTCGATGCTGCTCCACAACCGTTCCAACAGATGCTTGCAGTTTATTTCTCACTTTTATACCGTTTTGGTTTCGATTGCCGCACTTTGGCAGTCGTGCCAGACAAACTGAACCCACACAGAGCCCACACGGACCTTGACCAGAGGCAGCGGGATCCCGGTAACCGAAGACGAGTCCATGAACTTCTTCAGGTCCTGGTGAAGAAACTCGAACACCAGGTACAGCTTGTTCTCCGTGTGGATCACATCTCGGAGCCTGAAACACACGTGCGGTTGAACGTGGAGCTTCTGTGAACTATTAAAACATCACAACACACGGAAACATCCTCTTCTTCTCACTCCGGGTCATCCTCAGATCTGCACTTCGGGTTTCCTTTACACCTCCAGGTTTCTGCAGCTCTAACTTCAGCTTCTTCTGCACCAAACCATCTCTGTCTGGACCAGTATCTCGCTGATGTAGCACTTTCTAACCTTATTTATTCAATCTTTATTAAGAACACAAGAGCAAAGAAACGATCCATAGCGCAGATGAACAAGAAATGTATAATACTACAATACTTCTGGCTCAGCTGCAGATTAAAGATGTTCAGAAGGTCTCTACATAAAGGCGCTCTTTGATTAAAACCGAACCTTCACCACGGCGCGTGCGGAACCAAGACTTACTTGACGATGTTCGGGTGGCTGAGCTCTTTGAGGAGGGAGATTTCTCTGATTGCGGTGCTGGGGACGCCTTCCGTTTCCCTGAAAGACGCACACGATGACGTTTTATTACTGCAAAAAACGCCGTTTTGGCGTTTCGACTCTATGGGCGTTTGTGACTGTAACGTGAATCATGCATCCAAACTGACAGCACGACAAAGTACAGGTAAATAACATGCAAATGAATGGATAAATACATATTAAACCAGGACTACACCATGAAGATCAAAATGTAGGGACTGAACAGCATTAAACCCAATAACAATGAAAAATACTACATTTATAAACGATTATTTCTTTTGTACAGTACTTTTAAAATACATTATCAACTAAATAAAGTTGAAATCAGGTCACTACGTGCTTCTAAATAGAGAATATTTACAAAGAAAGTGTATTATTGATGAAATTTGTTACTTATCTTGTATATTTTATGACATTTTGATTTAATAATGTCACTGTTTGTGATATAAAAAGATCTTTTGGCCACTATTTTAGAGTCTGTCAAGTCCAGATCACAATTAAGATTGACAAAACACAATAAACACTATTTTTAATAGTTAATATTATGCAAGTATTAGAGATTATTCCGATTAATCGTTGCAACCCTGGTTTTTTATGATCGGTAATTAAACACAAAGCGAAAGTTTGACCAAAACAAAGCATCTATTGTGCAAATGAACATCTATGCGACGTTAATTCAACCAATAAAAGACAATCAATAACCTAAAAACACATTTAAATAGTGACATTTCATTTGCATTTTGTCGAATACGAATCTGGATTTTCTTTATTCCTAAATCCAAAGACGTAACTCACGTATCGAGCCTGATTTTCTTCAGGGCGACCGTTTCTCCGGTGACTTTATTCTTCGCTTTATAAACCACTCCGTACGTGCCTTCCCCGATCTTCTCCACTTTCTGGAACGTATCCATCTGTTCAGAGTGAAGTTTCTTCTTTTGTTTTGGGCTGTTCCGTGTTTAGCTTCTTGCGCTGGTTCTTTGTGCGGGACAAAGCTAACTCCGGCAGAACTCGGGGGGAACCGGCGGCCACAAAACTCAACGTGTACGCGACATTTCCACACGCGGTCAAGACGGAGAAACGAGTCCGCGGTTTGCGCTCTTCGGCCGGCGAGGGTTGAGCTGAAAACACGGGACGAAATCGTTTGTTTGTGGTGGTTTTTTTTGGACGTGCGTTAGCGCGGTGGACGCTCGTTTCTGCAGCCGAGCACAAACACCGCGCTTTCCCGCGTTGCCACAGAGACGTTTGATCGTACGACCGGGGCGGTGCGCTGGAGCCGGGCGGAGACGCGTTTTATGTCCGTTTTTCCACACATTTCGACGCCATTATTGTCACTAAACGCCATTCTGAGGTGCTTACGGGGATGTTTAGTTGTAAAGCGTGGCTACGTGCGAGTAAAACGGGAGCGATTGAAGAAAAGAAATGTTGTGAATTGTAAAACGTTACCGAATGACCAAGGCTGCGAATGAAGCGCACCTCAGTGGAAACGTGGAGTGACGTTGTACGTAAACGACGTCAACGCCAAATCAGGTAAGGAGAGTTCCCCCTTACGTTTGATATAGTTTTTGCATGAGACTTTCTTTTCTTTTTTCATATTCGTGTTTATTTACAGAGCATAAGACGTTACAGTTAAATTCATTGTCACAATGTTTTTAATTGTATTAATGTTTTTGTGTCTGCGCCGTACTTAAGTGTATTATGTAAAGCAGAAATGACTTTACCCCTCCTTGAACCGACACCTTAACGTGGTGGAGGGGTTTGAGCGCCCGAATGATCCCAGGAGCTATGTTGTCCGGGGCAAGAGGATCCGTAAGGGGCTGGCGCAGACGGCAGGGGTCTCGACGACCGGATCTCCTGACACAGAGACTAACTCTAGGGACATGGAACGTCACCTCGCTGGGGGGGAAGAGCCTGAGCTTGTGCGGGAGGTTGAATGGTTCCGACTAGATATCGTCGGCCTCACCTCCACGCACAGTTCGGGCACTGGAACCCATCTTCTTGCGAGGGGCTGGACGCTCCACTTCTCTGGTGTTGCCTATGGGGAGAGGCGGCGGGCTGGTGTGGGTTTGTTTGTTGCCCCACAGCTGAGCCGCCATGTGTTGGAGTTTACCTCAGTGAACAAGAGGGTCGCTACGCCTTCGGGTTGGGGACAGGTCTCTCACTGTGGTGTCGGCCTACGGGCCGAACAACGGTGCTGAGTAACCCAGCCTTCTTTGGAGTCCCTGGGAGGGGTACTGGACAGTGCACCGAGGGGGGACTCCATTGTTCTACTGGGTTCAACGCCCACGTGGGCAGCACCCCAACCGGTGGTGGACACCGGAAGTAACGGATGCCGTCAGGCGGCCGGAAGAAGGAGGTGTCTATCAGGCCTCTTTGGCTTGTGGGACTCCTGAGGCCGTTGACGGGTTTGGCGGGCCAGGCGTACCGCAGCTTGTGCTGTCACAAAGGCAAAAACCCGGGACTGGGAGGAGTTTGGGGAGGCCATGGAGGAGGACTGTTGTGATTTTGGGCATTACAAAAATAAATTGAATTGAAAATTGAAAATCGCGTCCTCCAAAGAATTCTGGCAAACCGTCCCGCGCCTCAGGAGGGGGAAGCAGTGTTTCACCAACACCGTTTACGGTGCAGGTGGAGACAGGAGGAAGGAATACTTTTAGGACCTCTAAATCCCACTGTCACGTCTTTCGAAGAGGACGTAAAGACTGTGGACTCATCCATCACCCAAGCCGAAGTCACTGAGGTTGTTGGCAAACTGCTCCGTGGCAGGGCTCCGGGGGTAATGAGATACGCCCTGAGTACCTAAAGTCTCTGGATGTTGTAGGAACTGTCTTGGTTGACACGTCTCTGCAACATCGCGTGGCGGTCGGGGACAGTGCCCTCTGGACTGGCAGGCCGGGGTGGTTTAAGAAGGGGGACCGGAGGTGTGTGTTCCAACTACGGAGGGATCACACTCCTCAGGGGTAACTGGAGAGGCGAATCCGACCGATAGTCGAACCTCTGATTCAGGATGAGCAGAATGGTTTTGGTCCGGTCGTGGAACACTGGACCAGCTCTATACTCTCCATCGGGTGCTCGAGGGTTCGTGGGAGTTTTGCCCAACCAGCCCACATGTGCTTTGTGGATCTGGAGAAGACTTTAGACTGTGTCCCACGGGGTGCCCTTTGGGGGGTGCTGCGGGAGTACGGGGTCCGGGGCCCTTTGCTCAGGGCTGTCCGGTCCCTGTATGACCGGAGCAGGAGCTGTGTTCGCATTGCGGCAGTAAGTCCAGACCTGTTCCCAGTGCGTGTTGGACTCCACAGGGCTGCCCTTTTGTCACCGGTTCTGTTCATTGTTTTTTTATGGACAGAATTTCTAGGCGCAGTCAGGGGTCAGAGGGTGTCCGGTTTGGGGTCCACAGGATCTCATCTCTGCTGTTTGCAGATGATGTTGTCCTGATGGCTCCATCAAACCTGGACCTGCAACATGCTCTGGGACGGTTTGCAGCCGAGTGTGAAGCAGCTGGGATGAGAATCAGCACCTCCAAATCTGAGGCCATGGTTCTCGACCGGAAAAAGGTGGCTTGCCCTCTCCAGGTGGGTGGGAGTCCTTGCCCCAAGTGGAGGAGTTCAAGTATCTCGGGGTCTTGTTCACGAGTGAGGGAAGGATGGAGCGTGAGATTGACAGTTGGATCGGTGCAGCGTCTGCAGTGATGCGGTCGCTGCATCGGACCGTTGTGGTGAAGAAAGGAGCTGAGTCCAAAGACAAAGCTCTCGATTTACCGGTCAATCTACGTTCTACCCTCACCTATGGTCATGAGCTTTGGGTAATGGCGGTCGAAATGAGTTTCCTCCGCAGGGTGGCTGGGCGCTCCCTTAGAGATGGGTGAGGAGCTCAGTCACACAGGAGGAGCTCGGAGTAGAGCCGCTGCTCCTCCACGTTGAGAGGAGCCAGCTGAGGTGGCTCGGGCATCTGTTCCGGATGCCTCCTGGCGCGCCTCCCTAGGGAGGTGTTTCAGGCATGTCCCACTGGGAGGAGGCCCCGGGGAAGACCCAGGACACACTGGAGGGACTATGTCTCTCGGCTGGCCTGGGAACACCTCGGGATCCTAGGGGAGGAGTTGGAAGAAGTGTCTGGGGATAAGGAAGTCTGGGAGTCCCTGCTTAGACTGCTGCCCCCGCGACCCGGCCCCGGATAAAGCCGGAAGATGGCTGGATGGAGAAATGACTTTAAAAAGTAATACATTAAAATGCACATGTAGTTTATAAACAAATAGGCCACTGGAGGTGATGTTTTCTTTTATTATTCTTTAAAAAAAAAAAAAGATAAATAATAATAATATAATATTATTATTAATAATAATATTATAATAATAATATAATAATATTTTTTTAAATAATTATTTATATATTATAATATTATTTATAATAAATAAGGTCTAAGATGAAGAAAATTACTTATAAAAATGTAACTAGATTGGCAGAGTTTTCCTTTCAGATTTTTCATGAATAAAATTAACAAGAGACAGAAACTATGCCCTCTGGTGGCAGTAGTACAGAATTGCAATGTTAGATTTCTGCTTTCTTCACAATACTATTTCTTGATTGAGCTCTTTCACTCTGAAATCATACAACAGTTATTCTCATTGACTTGAATTTAATCTGAAAACTGGTAAAAAGGTTGTAAATTGTGTGTAACAAAACTTTTTTTTCTCCTTTTATTTTTCAGTTTTTTTAAATACTTTTAAATACTAATATATAATTCAGTTTTAGTTGACAAAAATCTCATGCTAATTCCGACAACTAACTCTATAATCCACTGCCACTCCAAGAAGTCTCCACTTGGATTCAACTAAGCAAATACAGTAGGTCCTCTCCTCATCTTTCAGCGTTTAAACCCGACTGATGCTTCTCATTTCTGAAACAACCACGTGGAAAGACGAATCCCGTGGTCATGGAGAAGATGTCAGTGTGTTTGAGAAGGGTCAAATCATTGGCGTCGAGTAGAGAAAACATCTAAGGAGAAGCAGAAACTAATCTACTCCAGATGTGAACCCCAGTGAGAGTGTTTGGAGCTGGAGAAGGCTTTGTGCAGTGGTCACTCTCTCCATCATCAACACAAGATCTGTGTGAAAAATAATGACACACTGGATCTGACACATCTTTTAATATCGCATAAGCTTATTGAAACTATGCCACCGTGAGTGTGTGCTGTAATCAAAGCGAAAGATGGTCCTTACGGCCAAATATCAGAGCGTGTGAACCTTTTTTCTGTGACAACTTTTCTTTTTTTTATTTTTTTTTTTTACGGTATAAATTTTACTTTATTGGACATTGAGCTTGTTTATGGTCTGGTTTGGGCTCGTCCATGTGAAAGTGGAGCTCGTCTCTAGTCTCCACGTTATTATTTAAAAAAAATATCAGTACTTTTACTTGACAAAAGTATCTACTGAGTGTTTTTATTCGGAAATGTATATAATTGTAATCATAGTTTTCGTCTCTATGATTACAAACATATGACATTGATATAACCTCAATGAAAATATTTTAGTTGATGAAATTAAATTGTCCTAAATGATAAAGACTAATACAATTTATAGTTTTGCGGTGTTCTACGATGCCTAAACTACTTTAATGGTAATATATATATACTGCGCACTTTTACTACTAGGCCTCCTACAAACCCAGCCTGGTTTACTCTTGACTATTACTACGAGTACTTCTACTACCTTTTTCCTCTCTCCTTTTTCAGCTCACATCAAATCAATCCCCCAAATTTCCCCAAAGTTATTAGGACTCTTTGAAACAGAATCGTTTTTGCGTTAATCCCCAAATCTCGCTAAAACCAAAGAACAACCTTGTTAAGAGTAAAAGCGCTTTGTGTGGGTGGGTGAAATAGTTGAAGGTTGTGGTATGTTGGTCACGGGGGCGAGTGGGAGGGATTTGTCTCCGAACGAGCGCATGAGAGGTCACATGCACAGCAGCTTCAGAGCCGGACAAAGGACGACAGACCTGACGGTTTCTCCTGATGGTTTATGTTCAGTCTGTGCAGAAAGGAAATGACGCTGCTGGAGGCCTTTCTCCATCTCATGAGCTGCTCACTTTTTATTTGACTTTACTTTTATTTTATTACATTTTTGAAATACATACAAATAAGAAAAAGGACCAGAAAGTAGGACAAATAAATGAATAAATAATAATAAAATAATAATAATAAATAATAATAATAATAATAATAATAATAATATAATAATAATAATAATAATAATAATAATAATAATAATAATAATAATAATAAATAATAATAATAATAATAATAAAATAACAACAATATAATAATAACAACAATATAATAATAATAATATAATAATAATAATAATAATAATAATAATAATAATAATAACAATAATAATATAATAAACAATATAATAATATAATAATAATAATAATAATAATAATAATATAATAATAATAATATACTAATACATGGTTTAGATTTGGTGGAACAGAGACAAATCTTTTCTCCTGTGAAACTTGTTAACCCTCAACATTAAGAAATGAACAAACATACACCGGAATGACTGTTTTATATATAGTCAAATGTCAGGTCAAATCCTCCAGCAGAGGTGAAAGGTGGTCCCAGCGGCGTTTGAAGGATGGGTACTGGCATCAATGATCTAACAGTGCTTTAGAATAGAAGATCTTACAGGCAGAGATTTGGAACATGTGCAATTTTAAAATAATAATAATAATAATAATAATAATAATAATAATAATAATAATAATAATAATAATAATAACAAATAATAACAATAATAATAATTAATAATAATAATATTTTAAAATAATAATAATAATAATAATGATGAAAGAAAATAGGAATAAATGATAATGCACTTGTAATAATAACATTTTGTAGAACCCTTTTCAAGAAATAAGGAGACAACAGGGACGGAATAAAACGGAAGTTATTGAGAAGATAAGGATTTTTTTTTTTTAAACTTCCTGATGTTAGAAAATACTGTTTGGAATGATCTCTTGTTTCTTGTTTTAGATGTCACGGGAATGGATTGTGTAAATATTAAATAAATCCCATATATATATATATATATAAATATATACTTTTTCACTTTCTTTATATTTGCTACTAATATTTTACTTTATGTTGCCAAATCGGTGGAAAAACATATAATCCTGTCACATTAAACATACCAAAAATAAAATTAAAAAAGGGAACTAAAGTTATGATACAGAGCACAGTATTTTTTGATAAATGAATGACTTTTCCCTGTCTGTGTTGCGTTTGACCGCGTCACCGGGTGACGTTTTTTTCCTGGATCCCTCCTGAATTCCTGGTCCAGCCCTGAGGAAGTGAGGGAGAATAAAGTGCACAGTGTCGTCTTGTGATGCTGCTGCTGCCGACCGTCAGAGACACAGATGACCAAACAACACGGGAAGAACAACCACACGCTACCGCAAAAGAAATGTACAATTGTGTTTGTAGGTTAAATCATCTGTAAATGTCATGTGTTATTACAGGTGAAACGACCAGACGAGACACAAGGTCGGATCAGCAAGAACAACACACTATTTGTACATCATTTACACTCAATGAATCAATAAAACAATGGAGATTTTTAAACGTCCAAGCAGATAATTATAAACCCAAGAAATAAATCAAGAGGCGGCAGGATTTAGTTAAGACAACAACGTTTTGCCTCCGAATAATAAACAAATCAATATGTAGTATATGCATTTTGTCCATTTCTCTAGGTTTTTGAAGCCCCTCTTACAATATTTGCTCGTAAAAGGGAGGGTTGCAGACTTTACCTCCAGTGCCACACCCGATGCGCCCTCCTCTGCCTGTTCCGTCCGAGGGAGTCTAGTCTCTTTCTTCACTGTGGTTTTCCTCAAGGTTTCTACTTTTTCCAAAGATGTTTGGTAGTTTTTTCCGTAACATTATGTTATTATTTTGTGTACTATAATATTCTCACAATACAGAAAGAAGCCTTTAAAAAACATTTAAAACTACTTTTAGATGTTCTTTAGGAAGATGAATTAAAACTGAACAGCAACTGTAGTTTTGGACGAGGATTACAATAAAACATTAAAACACTGTGAGAAGAGAATGCAGGAACTCGCCAAACGTCCCAGTGATATAAGCCCATAACATCAGTCTGTGTTTCTTGTATCGTGTCCAGGAGGCGTCTCCGGAGCCCGCACTCCCTCGTGATGTCACAGTTTAGAGGGGTTTCTCTGAGAGCGGGGTCCTTAAAGAGCGAGACCGGCCCCAGTCCTGGGTCTTGTCCACAGAGCTGAAGATCCAGGCTCACACATCGTCGTTTAAACATGACGCCTCGGATAACACTACTACAAGTGCTGCTGCTCGTGGCTCTGACTGTGGCCAGTGCAAGTGAGTAAAAGCTGTCAAACTCTTTTGTTCGGCTTTCATTTTGTGTGTTTACAGATTAAGAGTGTGACAGGATTAATAAAATAAACCAGCGAGAAAGTCTTCGCTGTTAATTACTGTGACTAATTGTAATTTCAACATAGCATAATCAATTTGTGGATTTGATGACTTAATTCACGGCTGTTATAGAAGATAAAACTTACCAATATTATGAGCTTTAAGGCAAAATCTATGTGAGCTTTTTTTTTTTTTTTTTTAACCAATTAGTAGATTTGGTCCGGATTGGATTTTTAAAAAATGATTAATATCAGCTAACGATCTCAATATTTTTACATCTAACAAGACCCACAAATTGAAGTTGTAGAGAAGTTAAGACCTGTTTTTTTGTGGTTTACACCTGTTTTTTGCTAATTAGACCCGGTTTTTCATGGTTCGACGTGTTTTTTGCCTGTGCGTTAGACCTGGTTTTTCATGGGTTAGATCTGGTTTTGTGGTTTAGACTTGGATTTTCATTGGTTAAACCTGGTTTTTTCATCGGTTAGACCGTTTTTTAATTTATGGTTATATACCCCTGCTTTTTTCAGAGGTTAGACCTGGTTTTTTCAAGGGTTAGACCTGGTTATTCATGTGTTAGACCTGGTTTTCTTTATGGTAGACCAATGTTTTCAATGGTTAACTGGTTTTTCAATTAGACCGGTTTTTAGAGCCTGGTTTTTCAGGGTTAGACCTGGTTTTTCATGGGTTAGCAACCAGGTTTTTTTCAGGATGGGTTAGACTGCTGTTTTTTCAAGGGTTAGACCTGGTTTTTTCATGGTTAGACCTGGTTTTTTTCTATGGGTTAGACCTTGGTTTTTTCAATGGGTTAGACCTGTTTTTCATGGGTTAGGACCTGGTTTTTTCATGGGTTAGACCTGGTTTTTTCATTGGGTTCAACTTGGTTTTTTTCATGGGTTAGAAACCTGGTTTTTGGGTTTTTCATGGTTGACCCTGGTTTTTTATGGTTGACCTGGTTTTTTAGGTTGGATCCTGGTTTTTCATGTTTGACCTGGTTTTTTATGGGTTAGACCTGGTTTTTCATGGTTAGCCCTGGTTTTTCATGGGTTAGACCTGGTTTTTATGGTTGGACCTGGTTTTCATGGGTTAGACTGGTTTTTCATGGTTAGACCTGGTTTTTCATGGGTTAGACCTGGTTTTTGGTCGACCTGGTTTTTTCATGGGTTAGACCTGACCTGTTTTTCATGGGTTTAAGACCTGGTTTTTCATGGGTTAGACCTGGTTTTTTATGGTTAGACCTGGTTTTCACTGGGTTCAACCTGGTTTTTTTATGGTTGGACCTGGTTTTTTCATGGGTTAGACCTGGCTTTTCATGGGCTGGACCTGGTTACATATCCCCTCTGACTCTCGAGCTCTGGTCTTGGCCTCTGCTGGATTAACGTGAACCTCAGCTGACGATCACATGAAGGGGATTGTGGGGGATTGAGGGTCGTGTGACTCGCACAGCTTCAGACACACCTCACTCAAATATGCACTGCCAAATATAATACAACCAGCTAAACACTCAACATAAGAATTCACTTTTATTCATACTTTTGTTTTGTTACGGCTGCGGTTTTGTCGCTTTAAAATATAAAAAACTGAAAAAAGAAAGACATTTAATGGATAACTCTGTAACACTTCATCGTTAAAACACTAATTGTCCATTTTTAACTACGTCTTTGTTCTTTTTTTTTGCTTTATTAAGGTGTAGTTACAGAAAATTTCAAACAGCTAATAACAATCAGCGAGTCTTTCAGGGTTTTGCCGTTTCATACATTTTAAAACGCAGACTTCCCAAGAAGCTTTTTTGATTCTTAAATATACTGGTTTTCATTCACCCAAAAGTCAGCTGTTCGTGACCAGTGCATTCTTTCTGTTGTGTCCTCGGGCAAGACACACCCACGTTTGTAGCTTACGTTGGGCTTTTTTCATTCCATCTCAATTGAATCGTTTGCACATCACTTTTGACTTTTTAATATCAGCCAATCTTGTGGACAGTAAAATATTGTGATTTGGTCGAATAAATTTGACTTATTCCATGACATTAAAAGCTATATATTATTTGCTTTTTATAGGCAAAAGATAAACCCAAACCCTAGAAAAATAAACTCAATAGTTTGACCACTGAATATGGAGAGTAAATGTGGCACAACTGAAGAGCATTTGAGTGGAATTTGAGGTATTATTGTGAGTCCCATAATGAATGGATGAATGGATGAATGGATGAATGATGACGATGAATGGATGAATGGAATGAATGGATGAATGGACGTTAAGAGCTGTTCTGTGTCTTCTTCTCTCCCAAATGCCGGCGTGTTTCTGAACCGTCTGGTCGTGGTTTTTCTGGCGAGCAGAGATGCTCTCAGTTCTCTCGGTATCGCTCCTGGAACACTCGCGCATGTACCCGGCCTGGAGAGAAGGAGACCCCAGGTTCAGAAACTGCTGGAGGGGTGAGTTTGACATTTATACTACTACGTCGACAACTACTACTACTACTTACTATACTACTACTACTACTAACGCTCATTTGCACTTCTACTACTTACATGGCCAAACTACAGGAAAAGTGACAGGGTTTGTTTAGTAGAGATGTAAGTTAAATGTGTATTTTTATTATGTATTGTTAAAATCCAGACTCATTCAAACTGAAAGGCACTTGTGTCGTTTCCTGGTGGAGGCTCCAAAATCTGCTGTCCCTCACGTGGAGATGTCATTGTTTAGTCTGGAACGATCCTGCCAGCAAGGCACAAACGCTCGTCTTTGCATTTATCTAATTACAGGCGTTTATAAAGACAAAAATACTTCTGATGTTAGTCTCCTGTTTGTCTCCTGTTTGTCTCTGTTTGTCTCCTGTTTGTCTCTCCTGTTTGGGTCTCTGTTTGTCTCCTGCTTGTGTTCCTGTTTGCTCTCTGTTTGTCTCTGTTTGTCTCTGTTGTCTCTGTTTGTCTCTCCTGTTTTTCCTGTTTGTCTCCTGTTTGTCTCCTGTTTGCTCCTGTTTGTCTCTCTGTTTGTCTCCTGTTTGTCTCCTGTTTTGTCTCTGTTTGTCTCCTGTTTGTCTCTGTTGTCTCCTGTTTGTCCTTGTTGTCTCTCCTGTTGTTTGTTTCTCCTGTTTGTCTCTCTGTTTGTCTCCTTTTGTCTCCTGTGTGCTCTGTTGTCTCCTGTTTTCTCTGTTTGTCTCTGTTTGGTCTCCTGTTTGTCTCCTGTTTGTCCCTGTTGTCTCCTGTTTGTCTCCTGTTTGTCTCCTGTTGGTCTCCTGTTGTCTCCTGTTTGCTCCTGTTTTGTCTCTGTTTGTCTCCTGTTTTGTCTGTGTCTCCTGTTTGTCTCCGTTTGTCTCCTGTTTGTCTCTGTTTCTGTTTCTCCTGTTTGTCTCCTGTTTGATCTCCATTTCTGTTTGTCTCTGTTGTCTCCTGTTTGTTCTCCTGTTTGTCTTGTCTCTGTTGTCTCTGTTTGTCTCCTGTTTTGTCTCTCTGTTTGTCTCTCTGTTTGTCTCTGTTTGTCTCCTGTGTTCTCTGTTTGTCTCCTGTTTGTTCTTCCTGTTTGTTCCTGTTTGTCTCCTGTTTGTCTCTCCTGTTTGTCTCCTGTTTGTCTCCTGTGTCTCCTGTTGTCCTCATGGATATTGGGCCTTGTGTAGGAGGTTTCGGACCCTCCAGGCTCCAGAAACGACACAGTGCAGCTTTAAATTAAATATGGTTGAGCAAATTTGTCATGCAAAACAGACCAAACAACTGTCATTTCCTTCACAGCACAATCCGTCAGCAAAGACAGAAGTTTAGATACTTTAAATGTCATTGTTTTGTTGTGATTTATTTGTCACTTAATGTCATTATAGTCCTTTTAGACTCCTACAACTATTTGACTTTTTTTTTTTTTTTACGAGAGTATGTTTCATCATTTTGTTGCATTTGCTTTTAGGCGGCAACGTGACCTTTGGATCTGAAGAACGACGCCCCCGACTCTGACCGGAGCCAAAGCCACGTTCAACATCAACTTAAACTTCCCCTCAAACCAAACTGTGCTCTCAGACGGGACAGTGGTGTGGGCCCAGAACTGCTGACTTGTGGACGGTAAGCACTAACACTAACACTACTACTACTACTACTACTACTACTACTACTACTCTACCGCGTCACTTTGGCTTCTACTTCTGCCCCTTCTCCCCTGTATCATGCAGGACAGCAGTACCAGGCGGGGCAGCCGTGTACCCAAACGCTCAGGGCGCAGCAGTGGTTCCCCGACGGGAACCCATCAGGACCCAGAGACGGCCGCAGAAATACATCTACGTGTGGAAGACCTGGGGTGGAGGGCACACAAGCGGCACGCGACACATTTCATTGTTTTATTTATGTCGTTGTCGTGCCACTTAACGCCACTTACGTATTAAAAGAAAGGGCTTGATCTGTAATAAATCAGTCTTAACGCGATTGAAAGAGCAAAAGGTTTTTCACACTGTTCACCGGGGGAATGCTTGTTGATGTAGAAGTTGTGGTTGTTGCCAGGTAGGTCGCCGTTATCATGTTTGTGTCCACTGTCCATAAATATTGGACTGAGATCATTTTGTAAAAAAAAGCGAATTATTTTCATCGTTAACATTTCGCTTGACTTTTAAACCACGTTCGCATCTGGGACATGAAACTCCTGCATTCGAAGCAATAGATGGATACTTTTGGAATGCACTACTGGCAGCAGAAGAAAAAAAAAAAAAAGCTATCACAAAGAAATGGATGTCAAAGAATGAACCAAGACGTCAAGGACTGGCCTCAAATAACAATCAACATGTAAAAAAATATATTTTAATTTGAAAATGTACATATTTATTAATTGTTGGTAATAAAAGGACAGATGCACCAAACCTGGATTTATTGTAGAAACATAACAGGATTCAGCTACACTTCTGTTTTGTTTCAGTTTGTTTCTTGAGTTTTATAAAAGGTGATCAAATAAATAAAAAAGATTTGTGTAAGCCAGAAAGTGGTTGGTTTTAGTTTTATTTCAGTTATATATTTTGACTGTAAATGGACATGCGTTTGGCTGTATCAATTGTCAGATAAACGAAGAACCTCTCGATTTAGCTACTCGATCATGACCAACCGTGGTCCATTACATCTTGGTGTAAAAGGTCTGACATCCACTACTTTAACCCTATTTCACAAACAAGTCCACCTTTTCCAAACAACAAAACTCACACTTGATTGTTTTTTAAATGTCCTGTAAATCGCTTTGTGTGCGATTCCAGTAAAGTATTTGCCGATCCTTTGCTATTTGAATTTCGTTCCAGTCCCTCGTACAGTGAACTGACCCTTTGTTGTGTTCTCGCAGGCCGTTTTTGGCAGGTGGCCGACGGGCCGGCCTCGTCTCTCTCCATCGGGACGGAGAACATCCCCATGGGCTCCTACAACATGGAGCTGGTCATCTACCACCAGAGAGGAAAAGAGAACTTCATCCCCCTGGGCTACGCCTCCTCCATGTTCACCATCACCGGTAACGTCCAGGAGAGCGTTTACGCTTCAGCCACAGGAATATTTGGACATAATTCATCAGAAAAAATAACACTTGGGATGCAAAAAGACTGAAAAGGTGTATTAGACCAACCTTTTTTACCTTGGCGTCATAATACAAGTGTGTTCTTCATTTACAGATGCAAAGTACACTATTGTTACAAACTAAGACTTGAGTAATAGTAACAAACCAGAGTAAAGTGTGAACTCTCAGAAGAAGTAGAACGTTTTATTTACCTTCTAAAGGAAAATGAAAGATGCTACATACACTGCCTGTCCAATAAAGAAGGTCACCACGCTGTAATATTTGGTAGGACCACCTTTAGCTTTGATCTCAGCACACATTCGCTGTGATTTATTCCATCCCGTGTGTCATCATTTCTCTTCCATCCAGCCTCTTAGAAACTGTGATAGGAGCTTCTTGTCCGACATATTTCTGCCCTCTCAGACCAGGTCCCCTTCTCCATCTCGATGAGCCAAGTGAACGACCTGAACGCTGAGGACCAGAGCTTCATCCAGAACCGCGCGGTGGCCTTCAGCGTGAACCTGCACGACCCGAGCCAGTACCTGAGCGCCGCCGACCTCAGCTTCACCTGGGACTTTGGGGACAACACGGGGACTCTGATCTCCAGGGAGCACACCGTCCTGCACACGTACCAGGCCGTGGGGGCTTTCCGGCCACAGGTCATCCTCATGGCCAGCATCCCCACCTGCGGAATCCCCACTGCAGGTGAGGATAATGGGATTTAATTCAAAAGTGACATAATGTAGACTTTCTTTTATTCATATGTTCATCATTAGGGTTTGTACCGGTGCTTGAAATCCTTGGTGTTTCTTTGGTGTTTCAGTGGCACATTTAAAAGAGGTCCAGAAGCAGTCAAATTTGAGAGAAGACTGAAATATTTGTAGAGGTCTAAACTACGGGGTCAGCGGTAAGACCCATGGAGACAAGATATTTTGTGGTTTGAAGATAGACTGTATTATCTAAATAATGGCAGACTTTGCTTTCGTCTATTCCATTTTAGATTCTTATTATTCCTTCTGCCCTTTTAGCTACATGAGTTTCTCGATCAGTTTGCCCGCTCTTTTCGCAGTGGTCCCTGTGGAGTCGTCTGTCGCCCCAGCGGTGGTCGTGGTGAGTCCAGCAGCTGTTCCAGACGCTGTGGACACTGCGGTGGTCCCTGAGACCGATGCTACAGGTGAGATACCGACTCCAGCCACCAGGGGGAGTGGAAGAGCTGAGACATTTTAAAGCCAACAACACACACCAAACGCTGCACGTCACGACACGTAAAGCAGCATTAAACACAACTTTGGGTCATAGTCACACAGCGAAGAGAAAGGTCCGAGACACTCTGATATGATAATAATAATGTCATTATAATATCAGCAAAATATAGGACCACAAAACACCGAAATGCAGGGATTTACTTCTGTTAATTCAACATTCTTTGGGGAGGATTCCCCAAAACCCCCCTCATAATTTCATGATTGTATCAGAGGAGAGTATGTGATAATTCTATACAATTTTAATTACATTATGAATGAATGAACTTCTCAAAAGTAGGCTACAATATAAAGACTGCAATGTGCTAATTGAATGAATGTTCATCATGCGACTGTGTAGTGGGGGCACACTCTTTTAAAGAGTGTGTATATTTTTGATTATTTTGATGATTTTGCAGTAGAGACCGGAGATGATGCTACCGCCGATGCTACTGCCGATGCTACTGCCGATGCTACCGCCGATGCTAATGCCGATGCTAATGCCGATGCTAATGCCGATGCTACTCGCCGATCTACTGGCCGATGCTACGGCCGATGCACAGCCGATGCTACTGCCGATGCTAATGCCGATGCTACTGCCGATGCTACTGCCGATGCTACAGCCGATGCTACAGCCGATGCTACTGCCGATGCTACAGCCGATGCTACGCCGATGCTACAGCCGATGCTACTGCCGATGCTACTGCGATGCTACAGCCGATGCTACTAGCCGATGCTACTGCGCGATGCTACTGCCGATGCTACAGCGCCGATGCTAATTGCCGATGCTAATGCCGATGCTGTCACAGTTGAAGCTGTGGCAGAGGAGGCTGCGGCGGGCGAAACCATCGATGCTGCGGCTGAGGCTGTTCCCGCTGACACTGAGGGCTGCTGCTGAAGGTACAATCCTTGATTAGTCTGCGTCACTAAAGCATTGGCGCTAACAGATGTTTAAGTGTACTTCTTCTTAACGATTTAGCATTGAAATGATCCATCCAATGAAGATGTCCAGATTATTAAATCCTACATTTGATTGCATAAACTACGCCCTGTCCTTGTTGTTGCCATGTTTCTTTCTCAGAAGCTGATGCTGCCACTGAAGAGGCTGTTGTTGAAACCGTGGTCCCTGAAGACGCTGCCGCAGAAGAGACAGTGGACACGGCTGTTGTCGCTGAAGCTGACGCCGCAGAGGGTGAGGGGCACATTTTTACTTGAGTGAAGGTTATGAAAACTTCCCTTTGTTGGGTTTCATGCATATTTGAGTTATGTCCTGCATTCGAGGCGTTGGTGCTTCACTCACAACTTTCTGGGTCATACACAAATGTTAAGTGCAGCAGGGAATAAGTTCTGAATAGGCTTTGAATAGGCCTGAACAGTGGCATCCTGTTTCATTTTAGATCAATATATTGTGTTTTGCGATTCCCAAAATGTAAAATATGAATCTGCTTCGACATACAGCTTAATATATGTCGTTTGTTTGTAGGGGACGTTGCTGCTGATGCCACTGCTGAGGAGGCTGCCCCTGAAGCTGCTGCAGAAGATGCCACAGAGGCTGTCGAGGCTGAACCTGCAGCAGAAGCTGAAGACACTGATGTGGAGACGGTTGTGGCTGATGGAGCTGTGGTCGAGGAGACGGCGGCGGCTGCAGACAACACTGTGGCTGCTGCTGCCACAGCCGCCCCAGAGGCAGCCCCTGCAGCCGAGGCAGAGGTGGTGGAGGCGGAGAATGTGGTGGCGGTGACCGCGGCCCCTGCGGGTGAGGGACAAATGATCACTTCCAAGAGTGTTGAAGAAATCGGTCTCGTGATCACAATACTTTGAGTCACTATGTCACTGCTTCATGTTGATATGTTATGACATATTATTGAGACTGCAATGCTCCACCGCTTTCAATGAGGGTGAAATAATGATGCCAGCAGCAGAGGGCAGCACTCCCCATATACCAGGGTTAGGGCACAAATAACATATTTTAACCATTGTGTTTATACCTAAATATAAGTGAGTGACAAGATTGAAAATGCAACATAAAACATTATTTTAATGTTAGCGAGGTGGTCGGTGCACAGTTCTGTCATCTTCAATAGTAGATTTAAACGTAACTGTTACTACATATCCTCTTCCAGAACAACCTGCTGAAGCTGAAGCTGAGGTTCCCCTGGTCATCGCTAAGCGACAGGCCCCTGAGCTGACCGCAGACTGCACTGTTTACCGCTACGGCTCCCTCGCCACCGCCGTCGAAGTCATCCGTAAGTTGGACTCCGGCCTTTATGATGTGCGTTTTACTTGAGATCCTTGTGACTCTTGCGTTGCTCTGCAGAGGGAATTGAGAGTGTGGAGATTGTGCAGGTGTCAAACGTGGTGTCATTGTCCACGGCGCTGGAGCAGAACGCTGTGGATGTTACGATTTCGTGTCAGGGAAGGTCAGTAAAACTTCTGGTCAGGGGTCCGCCACCTGCTTGTCTCCATGGAGATTTGCATTTCCTAGAATTTTCCACAGTATACGGTAAATTTAATCTATTTTACAATTCTTACGTACAAATACGGAAGCTCTGAGAGGCTTTTAGGTGAAAAAAAGTAAGCTCAATTTGTTCACCATTTTCTTTTCTTTTTCCTTTCTTTCTTTCTTTTTTTTGCCCCCCAGTTTACTCTACAGGCAAAAGAAATCTGCCTTTTTCTTTCCCCTCACAACTGAAACTAAAGGAGAAATTTAGACTTAGATTTTCTTGCCTGGAGAAAAATATGTAAATTTGAACTTAGAAAATGTACTTTTTTACCGTTATAATTTCAATTCATTTTCATTTTTTTCATTTTTTTTTTAAAACTTAAAACACGTATTCATGCAGTGAGTTTGCCTTTCCACGGACCTGAGCTGTAACTCAACTTGATGTTTATCTTCATTGGATTTCAAGAACATTGTCCACATACTACCTTTTCTACCACGGACAATAGATTTTTTGGAACATTCCAGGCAAATCTACAAAAGCCTCTATTTCTAGTTTACTTTCGTTTATTTATCCAATGAGACAGGGACAGCGTACAATATTCAGTGACCTCAGCAGGGGAGATGAACTGTACCTGTCGTCCCGGGGCAGGTTGATGTTATAGTTCAGAAAAACATTCCAAAATATGGTACTATGATGACCAGTCCATCCTAACAATTCTGTAACCTTATCCACAACCAGTCCTCCCAACAGCATTCAATCATCTTTCACATACAATAAACCGTTCACCCTCTTCCAGAACATCTCACCAGTCCAACTGTTGGGATCCAGTTTGGTCTGAGTGGAGACACACAGTCGATGAAGCGGCTCGAGATGTTGTTTCAGAGCTCAGCGAAATAAAGCCCTTGTACATTGAGTTTTTGAATACGTTTTCAACCATACGTTGACTTGTTTAAGAATAATGCCACTGTCTTTGTGATAAAAAGGTCTGCTCACACATGTTGGTCAGTTTCCCCCCATTCAAATGCAGGAGGGTCTAGTCTGTTTCTCTGGTTTGAAGTAAATATCTTTGGTTTCCGCGGCGGTCTCAGCCTGCCCAGCGAGGTGTGCACCGTGGTGTCGGACGCCGACTGTGTCACTCCCGTCCAGACGCTCTGCTCTGTCGCCGCGCCGACCCCGGACTGTCAGCTCGTCCTCAGGCAGTTCTTCAACGACACCGGGGTCTTCTGCCTCAACGTGTCCCTCACCAACGACGTGAGCTTGGCCGTGACCAGCGCCCGGGTCAACGTCAACCTGGGTAAAGCAAACACAGGCTCGTTCGGTTGGCGTGAGACCAACCGCTTCATCAGATGTTTGTCATATTTAGTTCATTCATCAGAGCGGCATAAAAAGAATCACACTACAATGCAACAATGAGCAGTAAGTTAAAACAAACAACAAGACTAAAATGAGTATCAAAATGACACAAAAAGACTAAATTTGACCTTTTCGAATAGTTTTAAAATGGTCTCAAAACCACTTGTAACATTGGAAATACTTGTGTTGAAAATGACATTCTATTGTATTAAAAAAAGTGTTTTTTCTTCTCATTGTGGTGACATTATCTTAGTATTGTGACAGCACTACTGTACATTCAAGTGCACTTTTATATTAGCGAGCAGTGTTAGTGTTCCTTAAACCTTAATGAGGTTCAAATAAATGAGTTGTAACAGTTTAAATATGCACGCACACGTACCACTGTGACGTGTTCTTCTGTCCCAAACTCATGCCGCCCTCAAACAGGAGATATGGTGTGTACATGTAATAACATAGTAACAACATGCACACGCCTTAACAATCACATTGGGGTTTTTTTTGTCGCTTTTTCATTTTTCATTAGAACATAGAACTACAAAAACAGAGCAACAACAGAAAAAAACCCCACACAAAACACACAATTAAAAACACAAAAAACGAGCTGGACCAAGGAAAACATAAGGTAATAAAAGAAGTAAAAAATAAAATAAATAAAATAAATAAATAAATAAAAATAAATAAAATAAAAAATAAAAAATAAAAAATAAATAAAAATATAAAATAAAATAAAATAATAAAATAATAATAATAATAATAATAATAATAATAATAGGAATTAGAGCATATTAAATTCTGAATAATTGTCCCATTTTGCCCACTGTTTTTATATGTGTCTTAATTTGGGGCCTTAGGTTATTTCTTCCATACTGTACTGTTTTATTAGTCCAGTCCTTAATTGTCGGAGAGGTTTGAGTCATCAGTTTTTTCTTGTTAACGATCACATGTGCATAATCCTCACTCCTTCTGCCCCCCCCCACGCTTCCCCCTGCAGCGAGCACAGGTTCTCCAGCCGGCACCGGCAGCCACAGTCCTGGGCGTGATGGTTCTGGCTTGTGTCGTCTGCTGCGTCGGCCTCATGTACAGGTAAAACTCCTGCACCGGGCACGAAAAAACAAAGTGTAAAACTGCAAAACACGGAAAAACAAAGTGTAAAACTACAAAACACGGAAAAACAAAGTGTAAAACTACAAAACACAGAAAAACAAAGTGTAAAACTACAAAACACGGAAAAACAAAGGGTAAAACTACAAAACACAGAAAAACAAAGTGTAAAACTACAAAACACAGAAAACAAAGCGTAAAACTGCAAAACACGAACAGAAAAAGCTTGTCACTGCTGTGGGATTAAGTATATTAAATATATGACATATCTATACGGAATATTGGCTGATGCAGTAATTCATGTCATACAAATATCGCAACAACACAAAGTTTTCAATCTTTTTTTAGTCAAATGTAAAAAAAAAAAAAAAAAAACAATGTAAAAAAAAAAAAAAAAAAAAATCTTTGATTTTCATTATAAAATGCATGAACTTTTTTGTTTTGATTTAATTCTATTGAAAAAAAATAATAATAATAATCACAGTAATATCGCAACACTTTTCTTTTCCCTTTTTTATTTTTTATTTTAAAATAACAGAGCAGAACAAAACATGAGCAAGCATAAAGTAAAATGAAGTAAAATAGCATCTCTTGACGAAATATTTAAAAAGAAAAGAAATCTAATATTGCAATACTAAACACATAATTCAAAACTGCTTCTTTTGTCTGATATTTTGCAG
>BJKM01000401.1:500000-527500 GCA_015082035.1 Chaenogobius annularis
AGAGTCCCTATAGAGTCCTATAGAGTCCTATAAGAGTCCTATAGAGTCCTATAGAGTCCTATAGAGTCCTAAAGAGTCCTATAGAGTCCTAAAGAGCCCTAAGGTCAAAGTCCTCTTGTCATGCTGGTGATTACACATAATTTTGTCTAGAACCAGGAAGTACCATCACATTAGTCCTGTGCTTAGGGGCCTCCTGCTGTTGCCAGAGTCAGGACTAAACATGGACCGGCCTCCTGCTGTTCCAGAGTCAGGACTAAACACGTGGACCGGCCTCCTGCTGGGGCCCAGAGTCAGGACTAAACACGTGGACCCGGCCTCCTGCTGGTTCCAGAGTCAGGACTAAACACGTGGACCGGCCTCCTGCTGGGGCCCAGAGTCAGGACTAAACAGGGACTAAACTGAGGTCATTGCCATTGAACCAGAGTATTTATTTAGTTTGGTGAGCTGCAAGAATTAACTTTGTGTTTGCCCTTTTGCCTTCTCTCTCTCTCTCTCTCTCTCTCTCTCTCTCTCTCTCTCTCTCTCTCTCTCTCTCTCTCTCTCTCTCTCTCTCTCTCTCTCTCTCTCTCTCTCTCTCTCTCTCTCTCTCTCTTCCTCTCTCTCTTCTCTCTTCAGAAAACCATCTCTCTTCCCATTGTCTGCTCTGTCTCACGGATCTGCAGATGTTAATTGGACCCTGCATCCTGACCAGTCCACCCATCACTCCACCCCTGTAAAATCAGCAAGGTGACCTGGTCTAGACTTGGTTTGGACCCAGTTTAGATCCGGTTTAGACCCGGTTTTAGAACCCGGTTTAGACCTGGTTTAGACTTGAGTGTGTCTGTCCTCTATTTGACTTGGACTGATCCTGGTTTAGTTCTGCTGAAGTCTTGAGTTTTGACCACAGGCACCAAGTTAGTTTAGTCCTGCCTTTAGACCTGCTTTAGTCCTGCTTTTAGAGTTTTCCTGCTTTAGTCTCTAGTTCCTGCTTTAAACTGCTTTAACCTCATCCTGCTTTAAGTCCTTTAGTTTAGTCCTGCTTTAGTCCGCTTTAGTCTGCTTTAGACCTGCTTTAGATCCTTTCTTTAGTTCTGCTCTAGTCCATGCATTTAGTCCTGCTTTAGTCCTGGTCCAAGTTCCAATCTTAGACCTGTTTTAGTTCTGTTCTAGTCCTGCTTTAGTCTTCCTCGTTTAGTCCTTCTTTAACCTGCTTTTAGTCCTGCATTAGTCTTTCTTTAGTCCTGCTTTAGTCCTGCTTTTAGTCTCTGCTTTAATCCTGCTTTAGTCTCTTTTTAGTCCTGCTTATAGTCCTGCTTTAGACCTGCTTTAGTCCTACTTTAGTCCTTCTTTAGACCGGCTTTTAGTCCTGCTTTAGTCCTGCTTTAGTCCTGCCTTCAGTCTTTCTTTTTAGCCCTGCTTAGTCTGCAGACCTGGTCCTGGTCTTCCTCAGAAGGTGGCCCTCCCGGATGCAGAGATCTTGATTAGTTCAGATATTGTGGGGCCACGCCTCAGATTTTATTTGGCCTCAGTTCGCTGCCACTGCAGAGACCAGAGACATTTACAACAACGGGCTCACGTGTTCTCTGGCTCTGAGCGCGTGCAAGACCGTCTCAAATGTATTCTTGACCTGGCAGTTTGGAATAATTACACTAGTATTACTTTTCAAAGTCGTTAAGCGACCCAAAAAGCTCCAGCCATCCTTGTCTCTTTCAAAGTTCTGTGGGTACAACTTAAAATAATGAACGGTGTTATTTTCACCACTTTAATGCGGTCACAGTGGCGACGTTGCTTTCACTCCTCAGTGGAGTTGTTGCTTCCCTCTGCTGAGACCAATGAGGGTTGCCACAGTGAAAAGTACTCAAGATTAATGTAGTGTCCATAAAAGGAAACCAAAGTCCACATGATTATAGAACTGTCATAAGGAAGATGACGAAGCATGAACATGAGTACCGAGCATAAGCATCCAGAACGTAAGAGAAGCTTCTGAACCAGTGCAAAAGAGAAACTTTGACAAGAGAAATGGAAATAAATAAATACAATAAATACACTGCCTGTTCAAAAAAAAGTCTCCACTTGGATGCAATTAAGCTAAACATCTAAGGAGAAGAAGATAGAAAGCTAATCTACGTCCAGATCTGAAACTCCCATTAGAGTGTTCTTGGAACGAGCTGTGAGGCTTTGTCCAGTGTCCACTCCTCCATCATCAATACCAAGATTCTGTAGTAGAGAACTTAGATGACACGGCTGAAGGTCTGTAGTGTATTTTAGGAAGATTCGTGTGTGGTAGATACAATACACGCTGAAGGTCTGTGTGAGGGAAGATCATGTGTGAGGAACAATGACACTGCAAGCTGAAGGTCTGTTGAGGAACAATGACACACTGAAGATCTGCATGTGCAGGAACAATGACACGCTGAAGATCTGAATAGTGTGAGGAACAATTGACACGCTGATAGGCGAGCAGTCGTAAAATTGTGATGGAGAAACAATGACACGCTGAAGATCTGGGTGGTAGTGATAGGAACAATGACACACTGAAAGACCTGCGTGAGGGAACAATGGCACGCCTGAAGATTGCTTGAGGAAGATGCTGCTGCTAGGACAATGACACGCTGAGAGATTCGTAATGTGTGAGAACAATGGACACCCACTAAGATCTGTGTGAGGAAACAATGACCACGCTGGAGATCTGTGTGAGGAACAATGACACGCTGAGGTCTGTGTTGAAGGAAGATCTGTGTGAGGGGGAACCAATGAACACCACTGAATGGTCTATTTGAGAAGATCTGCGTGAGGAACAATGACACGTGAAGATCTTGCGTGAGGAACAATGACACGCTGAAGATCTGCGTGAGGAACAATGGCACGCTGAGATCTGCTGAAGAACAATGGCACGCTGAAGATCTCGTGAGAACAATGTGCACGCTGAAGGATCTGCTGTGAGGAAGATCTGCGTGAGAACAATGACACGACTACGAATCCCGCAACTCTGATTGTGGGCACAACACATAGGACAATGTACCTATAACTCTTGTTGGGATACCATACACCTTGAGCAGATCTGTGTGAGGAAACAATGACACGCTGAAGATCTGTGGAGGAATCTGTAATACACGCGTCAGTGCTGAACAAGGGAATCATGATGAGGCAAGATCGTGAGGATACACACTGAAAGGTCTATGCCGTGACGAAGATCCGAGACGATGAACACAACTGACTGACGCGATGAAGATCTGGCGTGAAGGGACAAGACAACGCTTGAAGATCTGGTGATAGAGGAGACAAGTGGACACGACTTGGAAAGAATGCGGCTGAAGGAAACAATTGGCACCGGCTCAGAAGATACCGTGGGTGCTCCTAAACTCGGACGCTAAGATCGCGGAGAGCAATGGCACGCTGAAGATCTGCTGTGAGGAGAAATGGCACGCGAAGATCGCGTGGATGGACTAGATGCTGCGTGAGGAACAATGACAGCTGAAGGTCTGTGTGAGAAACAATGACACGCTAAGATCTGCGTGAGGAACAATGAGCACGCTGAATATCTGGTCTGTGAGGAAAAATGAACACGCTGAAGATCTGCTTGGTGAGGAACAAATGGCCCGCTGAAGATCTGCGTTGCAGGAACAATGGCACGCTGAAAGATCGCGTTGAGGAACAATGACACGCTGAAGATCTTGCGTCGAGGAAACAATGGCACGCGTGAAGATCTTGCGTGAGGAAACGAATGACCGTGTTTTTCTTACATTTCTGCAGCAGAAGAGCTCTGGGTTTACGGGTTTTGTTAGATAAAAGGACAAAAGAAATGATAATTGTATTCTTGCTTCTTAAAATCCCACTCTTCTGAAAAAACCTTTCATGTGCACCAGTTTGACTGTGTGTGGGTGCGACAGCGTTGAAAAATAAAAACATAAAACGTACTTTGTTAACATGGGCAAAAATACGTTGAGAAGTGTCCCGTGACTGTTGACACAGCAGACCAGTTTAAAATCTTAAAACGACGTTCCAACGCGCCGTTTTTTAGTTACCAACAACACTTGACACTTTTGGAACTTAGAGATACATTTGCACACAGCCCTTTAGCATCATATTTGGACTTTCAAAAAAGAATTGCACAACATTGATTTGAAATATTTATTGAAGTAAGTGTCTGTCCTTTTTGTCCCAATCTTCACCTTCCTCTGTTCTTGTCCCCGGCTGACCAAAGGAAGGATGTGTGGGCTGATGGATGGGGCTTGCACAGGGGTCAAGGGGTTTAATCATCGTTAGTGTGCTTGTTTTAGGGTCTATGATATGATATTTGTCCGACAGTAAATAGTTATGGGTTTTTTGTTTTTTTTTATGGAGGTTTCAGGAGTTTTATGAGCTAGTTGATAATTCTTGATCTTCCCCTATCAGTCATCAGTAATTTTACCCAGTTGTGTGAACAGGATGAAAAGCCCCTGAAGCGTACAAACTACAGAAGACGTTTACAACTACAAGAAGACGCTACAACTACAGAAGACGTACAACTTACAGAAGACGACCAACTAAGAAGATGTACAACTACAGAAGAGTACAACTACAGAAGAGTACAACACAGAAGAATGTACAACTACAGAAGACGTACAACTACAGAAAGATGTACAACTACAAACGCAACAGAACGTACAACTACAGAAGACGTTAACAACTGACAAGGAAGACGTACAACTACAGAAGACTTACAGATTACAACTACAAGAAGACGCTACAACTACAGAAGACGTACAACGTACAGAATGATTACAATCTACGAAGACGTCAAACTACAGGAAGATGTACAACTTTACAGAAGACGCTACAACTACAGTAGCGACGGTAAATGCATCTTTTCATTTGGCTTGCCATTTAAAGCAACACAGACAGCAACAACATTCCTTTGTTCTGGAATAAGTGAGTCTTAACTTTGAACCCTCAGCGCGGCTCAAGTGCCATAGCACCTTGGAGGTTTTACTCCGGCTCCTGCTGATCGATAAGCATCAGATGATTTTTATTCATACCGATGGATCTAAGGATCCAGAGATGTGCGGCGAACAGGCGCTGCCTTTTTCATACCTGACCTTGAGATAGTGAGGGAGGCTTAACAGATCATCTCTCTGTCGTCCACCACAGAACTCACAGCGATTACGATTAGCGATGAATGGGCTGTGTCTACTTTACAGTTGTCACGACGTTGTGATAGCTTCTGACAGCCTCTCTGCACGAAAACAGGAATTCTATATAGCATCTTTCTATTCTGATGCTTCCGTCTGTCCAGGAAAGAATGTGAGGCGTCTTCTTCATTGTGGGTTCTCTGCACAATGTGGGTGGATGGTAATGAAATGAGATTCTAAGCGTCCATGGTAAGAACTCTGGCAGGACTATTGGAATGCTGTGATTACTGGGACGACATCTGTATCTGATTGCAGAGTAGTGTTGGCCCATGCAGGACCCATGGGCAGGTAACACGGAAAGAGAACGCCTTTTGCTCGCATGAGAGAGGCCACACGTGACTCAATCGGTGCTCGAGTTAGGACAGGCAAAACATCCTGACTGGTTTGTGTTAATCACTGTTCAAAGAACCAGAAACTGTTGCACATGTGCTGCTTCACTGTACAGCACATGAAAGAGAGAGAACAGTCTTATGGTTTCAAAATAATAAACAGCAATTCAATCTGCTGAATCTTCTTACAATCCAGTCACAAGGATCATGTAAGGCTGTAGTTACTTACTTATATCACACAGGGTTAATGGAAGATTATAGAGTTAAGGTCTTCGTAGTGTTCCACTATAACCGCTGATCTCCTGTCCACGCTCAACAACTAAAGAATGGGGTCTAATGAATGAAGTCTAAAGAATGGGGTTAATGTAACATTATGGATACCAACCGCCATAAAACAGCAGATACCTTGTTCTGCTGCTGGTGGAGACACAGCTTCTTTACCTCCATCTTTTTCCCACAATGCACTTGGAACTTTAATTTGACTGAAAATGTACAAAATGTGGACCACGTCAATGTCTTCTGTCTCACTTAACTCCCACCGCTAAAGGCCAGCCTATGGTACGCCACCCTTAAGTATATACTGCACATATTCACACTTGGAGAAAATCCATAGTTTAAAAAAAAAAAGAATATTATTGTATTTTGCTTCAAAGGTGCGTCACACTTCCAAACGTCATGTACCAACAATGAAAGTTTTTCCCCCTCAAATATCTGTCCATTCAACTCCTTTTCTTTATTTTTATTGACTCAAAATGCCTAAAGCTGCCGTGAATTATTAAACAGACACCACTCCTGGAAAAATCACTACGGTATTTCCACTAAGGCTCTTTCAATGAGTTCAAAAAGGTCAAAAGGACGCCAGGAAATACACCTGCAAAAAGCTCCAGCAGTTTACCTTCCTCTGTTCGCCTTGTAGTTTGTGTTTATTTACCCTCAGCTCTTTACACGGTCCGCATCTGTCACTGAGCCGAACATGTGAAACGAGACACTTCCTCAGGTCGGGCGGCGTGCAACCGGAGCCGCTCCCGGTCCCGGTGGGATTCGTCCACCAATAAACCGGTCAATCAAACCGTCAATCAATACGTCCTGTGCATCTGTGGCCCACTCCTGTTACTCAGAGGCAGTGAGCGTTTTAAATGCTGCTGTTTGGATGATGTTGACGAAAGCAGGTGATGCAGGAGGAAGTAGGCGTCGCCGTTTAACTCCTTCTCGTTTTATGTTTTCGTTGTGTCCTTGGTGTGAGTACGAGTGTATCTACTCTGCTTGTTTGAATATTGATGATCGATGACATTTAGATTAAGCGGTCAGTCCCACCGTAGTCTTAGGATGCGTTCACACTTTCACCACGTCAAAACTGGGCCGAAACTGGAGCTGAAGCCGGACTAGACCAGGACTACAGCAGGACGAAAGAGGGAATACATTTGGACTGAAACTGGGCTAAAACACGAGTGTGAACGCACCCTGACACTGAGCGCGAATGTGAGGGAAACGCTGCGTGGGTTTGCATCCGCAAAATCTTTACATTACCATTAAAGTGGAAAGAACACAAACAATTGGGAAGTGCCTGAAATCGGGCACAGCAGTGTCGTGAGTTCGATTCCGACTCCGACAATGTACTGCGTGTCCTCCCTTCTCTCTCATCCCCACTTCACGCTGTACTTTCCTGTCAATCAAGCCTACGGGCCACAACATCTTAAGTGTGTGACCTAAACTGCACTTAAGTCTCAACATGGTGGACGTTTGACTCTGAATGATACAGACGTGAGTTGACTTTGGAGAGATAAGTCAGTCATCTTAAGTTCAGGAGCAGGACCACACCGCCTTCCCACCCCTTCCTCGCAGCTACAGTATTTAAGCATCCAGTTAACACACACCTGTGTTTCGTGACTTCATGCCCCTCCCTCCCACCCTTAATTATTCTAATGTGTCTAATTTATCTCGTAGATGGGGGTGCCTACAGCCCTCATCGCCAGAAGCCCCAAAACGGCATTAGTTTCTGTCCACTCGTGTTGTTCATGTTTTCAATGTCAATAAACACTTTGCATCGTAGCTGGGGTTGTGGCCTTGCTCGTGAAAGCGAAATAAAATAGTTGATACAGCTGAGAAGAGAAATGCTCCGGTGCAGGGAGACTGTCCGTCGCTGTTGGAGGAACGGACAGGCACGTTATTCCTCGATTGAACCTGAGTTTATCTGAAACTGAAAATCTAATTTGAGCCAAAAAGCTATGTGGGTACTGCAGTAAAAAAGCTTGATGTTTCTCAGCAGCATCATTTAGGACAGGGGTGTCCCACTTATTTTGGCCCGCGGGTCTGGATTTCGATGCTTCAAGGTTGGGTCGTGGGCCAAACATAATGCAAAATTAAAACAATAACAAATATAGAAAAATAGAGTCCATATTCATGCAGCAGCAGCAAGGAACAGAACATGGACTTTGATAATTGATTTCTGATATTAAATGTTTATCACAGACCTGTTTCTTGTTGCTGCTCAAACTCAATATGAGCTAAATATTTTTAAAGTTTGAGCTTAGTGAGAATAAACTCTTAATGTAGGTGAATCAAATAAATTGTAATTGCATTGTGTACAATGTGATTTGTATTCAGTGCCCATGTCTTCAGTCACATTAGTGTGGACACGGTCAGAGCTCACAGCAGCTTCACTCTTTCAGGTTCAGACTTTTATTACACTCTGACCGTGTGTTTTTACCTGTGGCTCATGATCTGTCCAGGTTTGCACTTGGTTTGGATGTTTTCCTCACAGAACATAATCACAGAAGTTTGTTTTTTGTTGTTAGCTCCACATTAGCGCCGCTTTTAGCGCAGCTCCTAACTTTCTCTCTCTTTCTTTCTTCCACGATGTTTCCCAAAGTCACACGTCTCGACGCTCAAGTCAAAGTCAGCAGAGTCGGCACTCAGGCTCGGCACTGATGCTCCAGCAGCACTGCAGCGCTCCCCAGGAACTATCTGGACTCCCGGGAACCTACGCCAGGATCCTGTTTGTTGGGACTTCAGCTCTGCATGTCAACACCATCCTCCCTGCTCTGCCTCCAGGACAAGCTCTCCCAGCTCAACGTGCCTGACTCCACCTTGCAGGTGGATCACTGACTTCCTGACGGATCGGAGGCAGTCCGTGGGCTGGGGAAGTGTCTCAGACACTCGGACTATCAGCACGTGAGCTCCTCAGGGCTGTGTACTTCCCCTCTGCTCTTCTCCCTGTACACAAACTGCTGCACTTCCAGCAACGACTCCGTAAAAACTCATCAAGTTTGCGGACGATACCACCTCATCGGCTCATCTCGGACGGGGATGAGTCTGTCTACAGGAGGGAGGTGGACCGGGCTGGTCTCCTGGTGCAGCAGGCAACAACCTGGAGTTCAACGCCCAGAAGACAGTGGAGATGATCGTGGACTTCAGGAAAGCCACAGCCCCCAGCCCCCCTCCGTCATGACAGACCCCCCATCACCACAGTGACTCCTTCCGCTTCCTGGGCACCACCATCACCCAGGACCTCAAGTGGGAGCCCTCCAATCAGCTCCCTCATCAAAGAAGGCCCAGCAGAGGATGTACTTTCTGCGGCAGCTGAGGAAGCCAAGCTGCCAGTGCAGATGATGGTTGCAGTTCTACACAGCCCATCATTGAGTCCGTCTCACCTCCTCCATCACCGTGTGGTACGCTGAGCCACAGCCAGGGACAAACAGAGACTACAGCGATCGGGCGTTCTGCTGAGAAGGTGATCGGCTGCAGACTTCCATCTCTGCAGGACCTGTACGTCTCCAGGGCTCTGGGACGAGCAGGTCGGATCACAGCTGACCCTCTCACCCTGGACTGATGGTCTATTTGAACCACTCCCCTCAGGCAGGGCGCCTCCCCTCAGGAAGGAAGCTACGGTCCATCCGGACCAGAACCTCCCCTGCCGTTGGACTCATGAACACTTCTAAAACACCTGTCACTTTAACTGCTACTCTCTCATCACTCACTGCACTGTCACTTTCTGCACTCAAACTGTAATCTAACTGTAACTCTTGTGTACATAGAAATGCCTATTTTTATTTTTATTTGATAGAAATTGTTTCTTAATGCTTGCCCTTAAGACCTAAGGCCGAGACAAGTTCCTATGTTTGTTATTTTAGTTCATTGACAATGGCAATAAACTCTTTCTGATTCTGATTTCTGATTCTGAGCAGCTTCAGCCCACTGAAAATCTTCTCAAGCCCCTCTAAAATATGCTCCCTTTGACTGGTCTGATTGTATAATAGGTTTGTTTAATCACTTGTAATTTGAACATAGTAAACACAAGATTGTAAACCGTAGTCCCTGTCAGCCTCGCTGCGGCGCAGCGCAGACCTCAACTCACGGTCTCAAGAGGAAACTCAGCTGTCCTCTGTGAACTGCATTTACACTGAGCTCTGAACTAAAGAACTTACAAAAATCTGCATGTGTTTTTCCCGCGTTCCAAACTGACCTGTAACTTTTCCCTGTCGCAGATGTGAAAAAGCCGAGAGCAGAAGTGCCCATTACGTTGAACGCGATTTACCGGTTGATCTAGGAGAGATCAATCCAAAATCTTCATCTGATTAAAAGAAGTTTATTGTCAGGTGTGGATAAAACCCTGACCCTGACGCAGAGGTTGTGAAAAGTTACATAGAGTTGCTTTAATGAGGCGTACATAGTTACACAGGTTAACATGTTTACAAGACGGTTAAATGAACAAGCAGAACATTAATATTATGCACAACAATTCTAACTTGGCTGAGACAGCCGACGGTCTTTTAAAATGTCACTACCAAAACAATTTTATTTTACGTTTTCATGGCTCTGTTGTAGAAAAAGGTTCAGTTGTACTCATCTGGACACTCTCGAAAACAAAGTGTTTGAAACACCTTGTTTTTCTGAAACAGTGTCCAGATGACCACAATTGAACCTTTTTCTACCAATGGATCACCCTTGGACCAATGGGGGATACACCAGCGTTTCATGGCTCTATTGAGTCCGGTTTAAACCAGTTTGAAATCCCAAAATGGTTCTTAAAATTGAAAATATATCCAAATTCAAAGAACAAAACATCTGGTCGTGGCAAAGACGTCTAAAAACCCAGCCGACTGTAATGTGGACATCCAAAACTCAGAGGTCATTTGCAAGTCACTTAGAGTTCATCAGGGATCAAAGAAGATGGGACGTGTTTGCACTTGCATTTGAACACCTGAGAATATGTCAGATAAGGTCAGAAGAATGTCTTTGAAATAGAAAATAAGATGAGCCATTGAGGCCTTGTCTAGAAATCAGGGCTTCCAGACGAGACATGTCTTCATGATGTCCTGCAGGTTCTTCTGAAAGAAAATCTTGCCGCACTGGAAACAAAGCTCTCCACCTCTCCCGTGGCCTTTTTGAACAATCTGTGGGAAGGGCCAAATTCATTTTTGAGATCCTGAATCAACGCTAATGATAAACGCTTTTCTTGCTCATGTCTAGCCGTTATGGACCTGCTTTTCTGGAATGTAGATCTTCAAAACTTTCTGAGTTAAATCATCAGTGATGGTGACGTATCATTTTGTCGTTTGGATCTAATCCACACTCGTACTGAAACAGTTTCTTCATCAAAGTGTTGACCAGCACTTTAACGATGCTGTACCATACTGAATTGCGCCCCTTCTGGAAAAAAATGGGAGGATTTAGAGGCCGATGTGGGAATTATTGCAAGCAGAGCAGGTGCGTCAGTGTTCCTTTCTAAGTGGTCCTTACTTTTGCTTGGTCTTTTGGTGCTTTGAGGGCTTCTTTGAGTGCCACTTTGAGTACTTTTTCTAACAGTAACCTTTGCTTTAATCTTTTTGGTGCTTTCAGGGCTGCTTCGAGTGCCACTTTGAGTACTTTTTCTTCCAGTACTTTTGCTTGGTCTTTTGGTTCTTTCAGGACTTCTTTGAGTGCCACTTTGAGTACTTTTTCTTACAGTACTTTTGCTTGGTCTTTGTGCTTTCGAAGGCTGCTTGAGTGCCACCTTGAGACTTTTTCTTCCAGTACCTTGCCTTCTTTGGTGCTTCAGGCTTCTTGAGTGCCACCTGAGTACTTTTTCTTACAGTAACTTGCCTGGTCTTTTGCTCAGTGGCTCTTTGGATTGCCACCTTGAATACTTGTTCGTACGCTACTTTGCTGTCTTTTGGTGCTTTCAGGCCTGCTTTTGAGTGCCACCTTAGAGTACTTTCTTAACAGTACTTTTGCCTGGTCTTTTGTGCTTTCAGGGCTGCTTGTAGTGCCACCTTTGCGTACGCTGTGGCATATGGCCGAGCAGCCCCACTCTATGTACTTGATACTTTTCTGCCTGGTTCATTTTGTTCAAACATGCAACAGGTCAGTGTTTTGCCAGCTTTTCTTTTCTTAACGTTGGTGGTTTCTAGAGTGCGTCTCTCTAGAGGCGATCGCCTGTGCTGGCAGTCGTCCCCCCCTGGATAAAGGGGTGTCTTAGCGCCTCTCTTAGGGTTATCCTTTTTGCTGGATTCACCTGCAGAATTTATTATGCAAAAGATATCAAAAAACTGCCACGTGTGCTTCCTTTTCCTCTTCAGAGATGGGCTTTGGCTGGTATACTGAACATGTTCTCCAAACAGGTTAAATATCTGGACTCGTTGTCGTCGGAGGGATTGTTTAGGGCTCTCCTGTTTAGGTCCGTGTATTCTTTGGGCGTGTTCCGACGATAAGAAATCAGGTGTTTTCTTGAAGAAGTGGTCCGTTGATGAAGAGGCCTTCCATGGAGTTGCTGACATCAGGCCATGCCTCAATGATCCGTGTAATCATCCTCATATTTTCATATTTGCATGTACCAGGAAAGAGATTTGCGGCCAATGAATAAAAACGCCGTCACAACAACCAAGAGACCACATATTCAATAGCCTCATCCAATTGTGTTCCTAAATTCGCTTCTGGAGCTCGGTGACTACCAAAAAGTCTGGATGACATCACCAAGAATTCAGGCTTCTCACAGAGGTAGCAAACCCCAAAATCGATTCAGACTTGATTTTAAATGGTTCAAGTGGTGTGAATTAACCCGTGAGCATAATAATTGTCTGGCTTGAGGATCTCCATGAATCATTTTGTACTTGGCCAGTTCTTTAAAGAGTTTCCAGCAGCTGCTCGGTGGAATGTAGCGGAATTTCCATAAAGGTTGAAAGATGTTGGAATTGTCTTCGTCTCATGAAGATCGAACAAATTTTGATCCAAATGCTCAAGGACGAGACAGAAACGGTCCTTGGTTATGTAGAAAGAAGATAATGTATACGAACTTCACCAGCGTTGATGTTTTTACTCAGAGCGGTCACGTGCCAAAGAATAACGAGTCCTCGTGTTTAGAGTTTCTGGTCGGACACGCTGGTGGTCGAAGGAGTATTTTTATAGCCCACAGTTTGGTTTGCTCGACTGATACTATTGCACCGGCTACACGGCCCATAGGTTGCCTTTCTCCACTCAGCTCTTTTATCTGTGTATGAGCCAAAATAACCAGAAATAACCTGATTCTGTCCTCAAAAACTATTTCTTTTGTTCGATGACATTTTTGTTTGTATAAAAAGTTGTTAAATACATGTTTGTAGAGTGTTTTAAAACTCGCCTGTCGTTGTGTATGCTTTTAATGGGCGGTTGACAGCCGAAAGGTGCATTTACCGCCACCTACTGTAGTTGTACGTCTTCTGTAGTTGTACGTCTTCTGTTAGTTTACGTCTTCAAAGTATGTGTTTTTACGCTATTACCAGTGAAGAAAAAAGAATATAAAAGGAGCGCGGATTTAAAGAGCAACTATGCATGTTCCTCTGTTTGAACGCCACTTGTGAGTCAGTAAGTGAAATTTTGAATAAGTCAATAGCCACTCTATGACATCATAAAGTCATCAATCCCCTTTGAGGTTACATATATAGAATGTTATGCTTTAGACCGTGCTTTAATCCTGCTTTATAGTTTATATCTATCCCCTTCCATCTCTGACAAGGGGAGTGCTAACCTCCATTGTTGTTGTTGTGTTGCTGTTTAATGGCAGTTGGCAGCCAAAAGGTGCATTTATCGCCCACCCTACTTTAGTGCTACGTTTCTGTAGTTGTATGTCTTCTGTAGTTGTATGTCTTTCTGTAGTTGTTGTATGTCTTCTGTAGTGTGTCTTCAAACTACGAAAGTACGCTATACCGTAAAAAAAAAAAAAAGGAGGGAGGCGAGAGAGAGATAAACTCTTTTGTAGTAGATATGCGTTTAACGTTCTAGAATTTCAATGCCTTAGATCTGCTTTAGTCCTGCCTTGATGATGTCATGACCACCTTTACCAAGAATTTATTCCCACATAAGGCCTTTCTCGTTGCATTAGACCTTTTTACGGTTATTGCGTAAAATACCATAGCTTTGAAGATTGTACTTCTACAGTAGGTGGCGGTAAATGCACCTTTTCATTGCCAACCGCCATTAAAAGCAACACAGCAACAACAGCAAAGTAAGTGGCAAATAATTCAGTTTTGGCTTCATTCACACGTGATGACAAAATCAGAATCAGAATCAGAATCAGAAAGAGGTTTATTGCCATTGTCAATGAACAAAATTCAAAAACGTAGGAACTTGTCTCGGCATTAAGGTGCAACATAAAACACTGAGCAATAATAAAACAACATATATTCAATCAAATCAAAAAAGGGCATGCATTAAGAAACAATTTAAAATTACGTATACAATAAAAAATAAAAATAGGCATTTCTATGTACACAAGAGTTACAGTTAGATTTTACAGTTTTTTGAGTGCAGAAAGTGACAGTGCAGTGAGTGATGAAGAGTTGCAGTTAAAGTGACAGGTGTTTTGAAGTGTTCATGAGTCCAACGGCAGAGGGAAAGAAACGTATTCTTGTGGCGGGAGGTTCTGGTCCGGATGGACCGTAGCCTCCTGCCTGAGGGGAGTGGTTCAAAATAGACCATGTTCCAGGGTGAGAAGGGTCGGCTGTGATCCGACCTGCTCGTCCCAGAGCCCTGGAGACGTACAGGTCCTGCAGGAGATGGGAAGTCTGCAGCAGGATCACCTTCTCAGCAGAAGCGCCACAAATGTGCTGTAGTCTCTGTTTGTCCCTGGCTGTGGCTCCAGCGTACCACACCGAGTGATGGAGGAGGTGAGGACGGACTCAATGATGGCCGTGTAGAAACTGCACCATCATCTGCACTGGCAGCTTGGCTTTCCTCAGCTGCCGCAGAAAGTACATCCTCTGCTGGGCCTTCTTGATGAGGGAGCTGATGGAGGGCTCCCACTTGAGGTCCTGGGTGATGGTGGTGCCCAGGAAGCGGAAGGAGTCCACGGTGGTGATGGGGGAGTCTGTCATGATGAGGGGGGTGGGGGGCTGTGGCTTTCCTGAAGTCCACGATCATCTCCACTGTCTTCTAGGCGTTGAACTCCAGATTGTTACCGCTGCACCAGGACACCAGCCGGTCGCACCTCCCTCCTGTGAGACGGACTCATCCCCGTCCGAGATGAGCCCGATGAGGGTGGTATCGTCCGCAAACTTGATGAGTTTTACGGAGTCGTGGCTGGAGGTGCAGCAGTTTGTGTACAGGGAGAAAAGAGCAGAGGGGAAAGTACACAGCCCTGGAGGAGCTCCGGTGGCTGATAGTCCGAGTGTCTGAGACATTCTACCCCAGCCGCACGCACTGCCTCCGATCCGTCAGGAAGTCAGTGATCCACCTGCAGGTGGAGTCAGGCACGTTGAGCTGGGAGAGCTTGTCCTGGAGCAGAGCAAGGGAGGATGGTGTTGAATGCAGAGCTGAAGTCCACACGAACCAGGATCCTGGCATAGGTTCCCGGGGAGTCCCAGATGCTGCAGGATGAAGTGGAGTGCCCAGGTTTGACGATGGCGTCGTCTACAGACCTGTTGGCTCTCTAGGCGAACTGCAGGGGGTTCCAGCAGGGAGGAGGTGAAGGACTTGAGGTGGGGGCAGGACCAGGCGTTCAAATGACTTCATGACTACAGACGTCAGCGCCACAGGCCCTGTAGTCATTAAGTCCAGTGATCCGGGGCTTCTTGGGGACAGGGACAATGATGGCAGACTTGAAGCAGGCTGGGACATGGCATGACCCCAGGGAGGTGTTAAAAATGTCTGTGAAGACGGGGGTTAACTCTCCTGCGCAATGTCTTAATGTAAAATGCCAGGTAAATTCCCACGTAAAGCTGCATGTGTGAATGGGGCTTTAGTGACTAGACCAGGGGTCTCCAATAGGTGGCCTTCAAATGATCGTCAGGAAACAAAGTAAAAAACAACAGAGTTCTCCAACTTTATGAAGTTCGTCCTTGCGTTAGCTTTCTGATAAACACTAGATCCTCTGAGGTTGTCCCCCGTCTCTCGGTTTGATCCTCTCTTGGATGCACTGTGAGAACATATGTGCCTGATACACACAACTGCAGGGTTAACAACAAGATCATGCCATTTTAAGGTTTTATAACTGACAATTCTAATGGCTTTCTTTTGAAGTAGGAAAATTGATTGGCTATTAGAGTTATCACTATTCCCCCATATTTCCACACAGTAAACAAGGTATTTAATATGTTTGTCTTGCATATTTATGTGCAATTTTCAATGAATCTATATTAATCCTCAGACATTTTGTTGAATATACTCCTTCAATCTCTATTCTACCAATTTTCATGTGAAATTGTTTGCTGATTTTTCTATTTCAGATTTGTTGATAATTTATTAACATCAAATCAAAGTGTTCTGATCTCTTTCTACTATATCCGAGAGATGGTCACGATCTTGTCCGGAGCAGTATAGACTTGTGTGAAAATAAGACGCAATTTAGATTTTTTAAGACTGCAGATGTCATTTATATAGATTATGAATAATTTTGGTCCCAGAACAGAGCCTTGGGGAACTATAATAAAACCCTGCTAACAGAGGGGTCTGCATTTCGGGTTGTCGTTGCCCACGTTGAAGTTGAAGTCCTCCAGTAGAACAAACGAAGAAGGCCAGGTACTCTGCACTGTTGTTCGGCCTGTGACAGACCCGTTTCCAACCCGAAGGCGTGGGGAACTCCGACACTGAGCTGTGGGGCTATAAGTAAGCCCACACCAGCAAGTGGAGCGTCCAGCCCCTCCTAAGGAAATGTGTTCCAAAGCCCAAACTGTGCGTGGAGTTGAGGCCGACCATATCCAGTTAGTAACGCTCGACCTCCTGCACAAGCTCAGGCTCCTCCCCCTCCAGTGAGGTGATGTTCCATGGCCCAAAAGCCCGTTTCTGTTTCTGGAGATCCGGTCACCCCCGCCTTAGTCCCATTACTTCAATAAGGTTCTCCACCAGCTTAGTTCTTGTTTTGTTCCGGTTTTGATTCATTTACTTCTAGGAAAACAAATCATATTCTATGATTGTTCTGATAAAAGATAAACCAATGCTACAATAGAATAAGGCACATGTGGAATGAGCTGTGGAGCAGGCAGAGGTTACGAGGAGATGATTGGATTAGCCTCAAACACACTTCTGTAGCAGAGGCCATTCATAACACTCAGACCTAGGAGCAGTGCTGCAGGAGCAGGACCACCCAAAAGACACAAGACAGTATCTCAGTCACCTCTGCCGTTGTGTCCTTGGGCAAGACACGTCACCCGCACCGCCCCCAGTACACGCACACTGCGTAAACTGGTATGTGAATGTGTGTGTGTGAATGTGTGAGTGAATGAGTGAGTGGTTCCTTGATGTAAAGCGCTTGAAGTGACATTTACACAAGGACACACCTTATTTATTTAGATTTATTTGGTGAGACACAAAACCAGATCGTCAATTAAGCAGCTCGTGATTCACATTTCTTAAAGCGATATTTCCAAAGTCGATCTATTCGAATGCTATAAAATATATTAGCAAAATGTGTAGTGTAAATTTTCGGGTCCTGTTGTAAACCTGGTTTTGTCATGGTCTTGTCCAGGTCTAGTCCCAGCTCCTGTTTCATGGCGTGTGTGCAACTTTATAGGCCGCCCTCGAGTGCAGTACATATCATAACGCTTCAGGTCTAATGGGAAACACAGATACATTTCCTTATTGCAGACGCAGTCTTGTGCATGCGACGGATGAAATTGAAAGTGCATCGAGGACACAAAGAGGGGCAGGGCCACACCCGAGCGGTTCTGAGCATGCCCAGAAGATGACGTCAGCCTCAGATCGAACTGCAGCCGCTTTCAAGGTGCCGTGAAGGGAATTAGATCAGCGTATGTAATGCACTCAGGGACCAACAATGAGAGGTATTTCATATAAAGAACCTGCTTTGAGTTAACGCGAAATGGAATCGAGTCAAGTACGTGATTATGTGTTATTGTTTTTGTTGCGTGAATTAAAGATGCACCTTGACGATTCTCGGGCCAAAATCATGCAGTGGACACGCAGCTTAAAACATGATCAAGTTTCCCCTTGGTAAAATCTAAATTGTGGTGGTAGCTTAACAGTTTTAAAACGCACACGTACTAATTACACAACAACTAAACTTTTCTTGAAATAAACGTGCTTTTTTCCCCCCCTTCAGGTATTGACGCAGAGAATGATCTGCCCCCTATAGGCGACGTCCATATTGATTCTGCAGAGGTTTAGACATATGTCCTGTCTCCCTGCTCCAGTCCACACTCTACCGCTGTTGCCGAGGAAAACGAGTTTCCTTTGCCTTGCCAGCCGAAACCACCAGGACTGATGCAACTTCCATTTGCAGAGAGTGTTCAAGTCTCTAATTTCCAGACCTTTTGTTTGAGTGAACGCAGCTCTTCATTGTACCATACCAGCCGCCTCGGCCTAGCAACCTCCTGTTTTAACAGCGCGGCAACATCCAGAGCAGTTTTCAGAGCGAGCACGGTTCTGTCGCCAAACCGATCCCTTACAGCGTGACCCTGCTGTCCTCGGGACCATCCTTCAAAGCTGCTGGGATTAAACCTGTCAGGACAGTGACAGCAGTGCCACGCCAAAGGAACCATCTCCAGATATCATTATAACATAAAAATGGTTAATAATATAACATCAACCAATACAAAATAATACATATTTTTTGTGGCTTGTAGGTTTATAATGCAGCTTCACTATTTTGTCCGTCTGCGCTAAAGGATTTCTGATCGTGGAGAAAATATTTAGTCGTGGCTGCAGCGTGAAATGGGGAAAGAGACGGAACAGACATTTAGCAAATAGCCGAGGCACAAGCGCAATGCCCCAAAACTACTGCAACACCGGCGCGTTATGAATGTTTGAATGTACACATGCATTCTAGCCATTACTTTCATATTCTTTAAACATTTCTTGACGCACAGGTTGCTGTAGTAACACAGAACATACGACTGCACCGCAGGCACCGGATCGCGGGGCTCCAAACACACATTACTGGAAGCTGTGTGTTTGAAATGGACAAAAAGTGCAGCGTCATGGCTCCGGCCCCAGACGAATGTCGATAGAGGATTCCATTACTGTAAAAGCAGCGCGAGGCAGACGACATGAGCAGCACCCGGGCGATCGATGCGCTCAGATCAGGCTCAAATCAGGCGTAGAGTTTCACTGCCAGTTTGAGCCAGCAGGTGAACGAGACCCCTGAAATATCATCATCAAAGAGCTCTGATTTGACTGTTTGAATGTTAATTTTGTGTTCACATCAGACTAAAACCTTTTAAATGTAAGGCTTCAGTATTCGTGCACTTCATTCTGGAAGTTTCGGCAGGTGATTGTGCGCCCTCTGCCGGTCGTCGGGCTTCGCATGGAGCTGCCGATCTCGACTGGAAAAAAAGTTCTGCGCAGACATCACATGGTCTACGGACAGCAGCTCATCAGACGGCTTAGATGGCACACGGCTGTAAGAATATGAAAATGTATTAATGAATGAATAAATTAATGTTTACAGTCCATTCACTCGCGTGTAACGGCACTTTTGCGCACTTTTCTGACAATTGCAAAGGAATTATTAGATTATTTCTGAAACTATTGATCTGTTTTTTGTCAATGTTGCCAATCCCCAGATGATGGAGGTGAAAATGGAGGTGCTGTGGGTGAGGAGGAGGAGGAGGAGGAGGAGGGATGGGTTTGTTATAATTAGTCAATTATAATGGGCAATAATCAGAGTAAAAGCTTCAAAATAATATTACTTATAGGTGGCGAAAACAATTCTAGGCTACATTTGTATTCCTTTCTTATTTAAAACTTCGATTTCAGTTGCTCTTACATTTACTCTAACTCGAGTAATTTCTTGGGCTGCTGCTTTGTACTTCTACTTAAGTAATATCATTCTTACTCGGCACATGTTTTGGCTGCCCGACCCGACACTTGGCTGAGTCCACCACAGACGAGGAAATGGTGAAACTCTTAAATCAAAATGGCGGCGATGGTGCTGTGGTTGAGCGGTTGAGCGGGGGGGGGGGGAGGTTGCGTTTTATTCCTGGTGCATTGGCTCATAAATCGTCCGAAGCTGTAAACCTAAGCGGGGGGCGGAGACTGCGGGAGGCTGGTGTTACTGGGCAGGTTAACGTGCAATACACAGGTCGATGACGCAAAGGACTCATTACACAGCAATTGTAAGAAAACGTGCAAAAGTAATTGGTTTTTGGCTAAATATGTTTATGTACGGTGCCGACGATTCCGCCAAGGTCTTTTGTGTTTTTGGACGGAGAGGAACTGTTGGTGACTGAGTTCAAATATCTTGGAGTTGTGCTGGACTCTCGCCTCACATTCGAGAAAACACACTGAAAAAAGTCACAAATATCATTCAATTTCACTGGCAAAACTTCGAGCCAGTTGGACCTTTCATCACAGAGGCGCAGAGATGTCCTTCCTCCACTGTCACTGAGATGATTGTTTTACAGTGCGGTCGTTTGCCGGGGTTACTGCACTCAAGCCAATTGGACGACTCAAGAGATCAATCAAGACACGAGAGAGAAAACCTCGGTCATGTCACACGCGTGCTCTTCTAGAGAAATATATATGTATTTTTAATTCTCAAAAACAGTCGTCTCGTGTATCGAACACTAAATGGCTCTGCCCCAGAAGCTGTGAGACCAGCACTAGATCCACAATGAGGAGGGACTGTGAAGTGCACCTTTGCCCAGAACGTGCTCTCTCTTTAGGGCTGGACTATTAAGGGTGGCAAAGGGCGTGGCCCGTCCGGCAGCTCTGTCGGACGGGCCACTTCCGGGATGATCAGATGAAAAGTGACACATCACAGCAGTCGGATGATGCTTCAGAGGAAGGTGACAGACGCTCCCTGAAACATGCCAAGGTAAAAGGGGGGAAAAAAAGAGAATTAGAGATGGAAACTCGCTCTGAGCGAAATCTGGTGAATTTACTGCTGTTCATTAATACATGCTGTCCCATCCAAATAAATACATAAACAAACAAAACCCTAATCGTGTCACTGAATACATGAAGTTAAGCAAATTGTGCCAAACTAAATTACTTCAGATTTATGGTACTGAAACAAAACAAATAAATATCTAAACAAATAAAACAATGAACCTCCAAATAAGTAAAACATAATCTAAATGACTAAAAAGTTAAAACGAATATTCTCTGTTCAAATAATGATATAATTTACATAATTTTGATATTATTTGCCATATTTAGTTAATTTAAAGGGAAATTGTCTACACTACAATAATTAAGTCTAATCAATGTGCTTAATCACTGGTTGTCAGGGATTTCACACATCAATCATTTTACGTGAACTATTATTGTATTATATATGTGTTGTGAATGATTATGCTAACGCTAATTGATCACTGAATCTTTCCGTTTTGCCTCGTGTTGATCCAGAGCAGGATCGATGTGACCCCAGAGTAAACACAGAGCTTCACAGCTGTCAATCAAAGAATAATTGGGAATTTTCCGGGCATATTCTGTCTGTAAATTATTAAATCGACGTATTCATCAAATAGACTTTCCCAGCAACAATGGCGATTAATGGATACAATAACTGTGCAAATATTCTCACAATTATTGAGCAAACAACAGTACTTTCTGTGTTTTTTGCTGATCCATCCTTCAAACCTCATTTATACACAGATCATGGCTCGGATCAAACCTCTGACCTTCCCGTGGTTGGGCAAACGTTCAAACCCTCGATCCACTGCCACTGCAATGTTCAGACTTTTATTTTATTTATTTTTTAACGATTTTGAACACCATAACCATGATATTTTCTGTTTTATAATGTAAAATAATGTCTTGAATTCTAATACAGATTTCGTAATTTCTCATCCTCAATGATCAGATTGGGCCCCTTTTAATAGTTGTTGTTATTTTTAATTTATTGTATTGTATTTTATTTTATTCTATTTTATTCATTTAAAAAAAAAAAATATATATATATATATATATAATAATTTAATTTATTTAATTTATTTAATTTATTTAATTTATTTAATTTATTTAATTTATTTAATTTATTTAATTTATTTAATTTATTTAATTTATTTGAAGAGGGACTTTGCACATTAATCAACATCAAACAACATCAATGAGTATGATTGATGACAGACATTACAAAAGTATACAACAAAACTGCACAGAAAAATACATTCACACACGTACATACTGATTTAAATAACAACTGTTAAAAGTGTGTGTTGTTTATAGTCAGGAAAGTAACACGGAGCGCCATTTTAAGTTGTTTTTTAATAAGAATACACTCAAATCAAATCAAATAAACTGTGATTGATCAATAGGAAAACAACTGTGATTGTATTGATGCTCCTTTTCCGTCTTAATGCCCTCGTGGTGGAAAAACATGATCAGAACATGTCCAGTGAAGGTGCATGGAAACAGCGTTAAAAGCTTAATAATGAAGAAGTCGCAGAATATAAAGCCTTTAATCTTCGGGCCCTGGGGGTAAAATGCAGCCGGTTGGAGTGGGTCCGGGCTCTGCTGGAGACACATGCTGACAGACTCTGTGGAGTGATCAATATTCTGCTAACACATGCATGTCTTCGGCGTGGGAGGAGGAGAGAAGCGGCGGACGAGCACGCTTCAGCCACTGGGACAGAAACGGGATCAGAATGTACAAAAGTAAAGCATTTGTGACAGGTCGGACAGCGGCATGCGGGGGAGGAACAATTGTGAAAGAATTCTTCAAATGTTAAAAGAGTGGATTGAGTTTAACCAAGAAATGTCTAAAACAAAGTGAAAAATATGACAAAAACTAAAAAAAATTGTCCGAAATCAATGACTTTAGCTCATATTTGAGATTAAAATATATATAATATTCATTTCACACAAAAATATTTAAATGGCGATATGTGGCATACGCTCCAAACATGTATGTTGAATATATGAATTTACCATTTTCAGTGCAGATTAAACCAGTGTTTCCACGTTTTTTTGTTCGCGGAGTTTTGTTGTTGTTGTTGAAACGCCAACGAAAACATGACCACTTTTAGCACTTTATCATATTTCAAAGCATAAAATCAATTGTCCAAGCCTCTGCTTCTTTACATTTGGTGATTGCTTTGCTACTTTCTTGGGAGCAGAAGTTGGTAAAAAATTGTAAATGATTCTAGTAAAGCCTTGTGTTTTGTTATTGTATTTTTATTGCTTTGTATAAAATTGTTTTCATCTTTTCACGCTCTAAGGGAAGCCACTTTGGTTCTGTTGTTGCTGATGCTTGATTGATTGCTTTGGTTTGGTCCACGTCGCACATGTGCAAAATCGAGGGTTCCAACCATCTCTGCCTCGTGTCTCGTCGCGTCTGCAGCCGTGCATCATGAATGCAAGCGTCGTCTCTCTCTCTCTCGCTCGCTCTCTCGCTCCCCCCTCGCATGCAGTGCTCCGCTGCTGCGTGCGGCGCGGGGCAGGGAGTGGCCAGCAGCTCGTGTGTCCGCCATGGGAGGGGCGCATCGTGGGTGGGTTAGCCTTCCTCGGAGCATAAAACCCCCCTCGCTGTTCTTTCTTTCACGTGCCCTGTTGCCTCCAGATCTCAGCATCACCTCCTCCTCCTGAACTAGATCGTCGACCAAAAGCCCCAAAACCTTTCCACCATGAGCCACTCTTCGATGCATTCCACTTCCTACCGACGCACTTTCGGTAGCCCCCATCCCATCTCCATGACCTCCTACTCCAACGTGTCCTCGCGAATGCCTGCCGGCGGCCGCTACAGCCACCCGATGTCCCCGATGCCTCCAACCAGACCGACGGCCTACCATGCCCAGCGCAGCTCGAGGTCCCAGCAGCCGCCGCGGGTCTCCTACGACAAGGTGGACTTCACACTGTCCGAAGCCATCAACCAGGATTTCCTCGCCACCCGGAGCAACGAGAAAGCCGAGCTGCAGGAGCTGAACGACCGGTTTGCGAGCTTCATCGAGAAGGTGCGGTACCTGGAGCAGCAGAACGGCGCGCTGACGCAGGAGCTGAACCAGTTCAAGGGGCAGGCGCAGCAGGGGCAGCCCAACCGCGCCACCGACCTCTTCCAGGAGGAGATGAGGGAGATGCGGCGGCAGATGGAGGCGATTGGGAAGGAGAGGGACCAGTTTCAGATGGAGAGGGACAACTTGGCAGAAGACCTGACTCTGCTCAAGCAAAGGTGGGTCATAAACTGGAAAAATAAAGACAATTCTTACATTTCAAATATAATCTTAAAATAGGGGTCCGTACAATGTGAACCGGATTCCAAATATCCTGGAACTAGATTAAATGACACGTATTGCAAACTAACTTTTTAAAATTTGTTCAACTCAACCATTCCCTGCAAAATTACGTTGAAATATATTTGAGATTGCAATACATTTTTTTCGCTAATTAGCAATGAAAAGCGCAAACAAATCACGAAACAACTATTTTTAGCATCATTCATGTATTCATCTTATATATTTTTTTTAGAGTTTAAAGTTGCATTATGGATTTAAAATGCCAAAAAAGTACATTTCAGAAAACTTGCCAGCGACGACCAACAAGTTGTTTTAAAAAAAGTGGATCTTCAGTAAAAAGAGGAGTTTGAATGACATAACAGCTCATTTCTGTTGCGTTTGGGTTTGATCGTTTCAAAGTGCAGATGTGGGTGGAGGCTGCGGAGGAGAAGATTCTGGGCGCAGTCGTGACGTTGGGCGTGGCACCTCTGCAGACATGTCATGGGACACTGCAGTGCATCATGGATGATACACGGCTGTGCTGTGCTTATGTTAATGGCGTCACTCATATTTAAGTAAACGGTCATATTTTTAACCATTGCTCACTTTTGTGGGAGTTGTTAAAGTGGAACAATTCAAAAGAATCACAAGCATTTATGGGTTTTTCCACATTTTTTTTGTTTTAAGATAAAATAAGTGATTTTTTTGGCAATCAAGCCTTTTTCCTGGTTCCTTAATCCTGGTTTCAACCTTGTTTGTTCTGGTTTTAGCCCGAGTTTAGTCCTGGTTTTGGGTGCGTTTCCACTTGTCCTTGTTGGGTTCTTCTTTGAGCCACGTTTAACCAAGACGACCTGGTTAGTTCAGGGTTGGTTCCAAATTTAGTTCAAGTTTAATCCCAGTTTCGATGTGGTCTGTGTGCAAGTGCGTCATCGTACTTTTGCCCTGTTTTTGTCATGATTTAGCCGTGGTTTGGTTCTAGTTTATCCCTGGTTCAGTCCTGGCTCATCCCTATTTTTAGCCCTGGTTTTGTCCTAGTTTAGTCCTGTTTTAGTCCTGTTTGTTTCCTGGTTTATCTCTACTTTAGTCCTGGTTTAGTCCTGGTCCATCCCTGTTTCAGTCCTGGTTTTTTCCTGGTTTATCCCTGGTTTATTCCTGGTTGACCCTGGTTTAGTCCTGAATGACCTTGGTTTTGTACTGGTTTTGTCCTGGTTTAGTCCAGGTTGACCCTGGTTTAGTCCTCGTCATTCCCTGTTTTAGTCCTGGTTCATCCCTGGTTTTAGTCCTGGTTTAGTCCTGTTTCAGTCCTGTTTTTTTTCCTGGTTTATCTCTGCTTTAGTTCTGGTTGACTCTGGTTTAGTCCTGGTTTAGACCTGGTTGACCCTAGTTTAGTCCTGGATCATCTCTGTTTTAGTCCATCCCTGTTTTTTGTCCTGGTTTAGTCCTGGCTGACCCTGATTTAGTCCTGGTTGACCCTGGTTTAGTCCTGGCTGACCCTGGTTTAGTCCTGGCTGAGTCCTTCCCTCCACACTCGTTCTAAACCCCCGCAGTCGGACCCCCTGGGGGAGTGGGATGTCGGTGGTCAGAGGGAAATCAATGGTCCTCGGTGACTCCATTAGGTGTGGCTTTCACTGCCGCTCTGAGCTCCACCACCGGGGCAGAAACTACAGAAGAGACCATGAAGACCATGAAGAGTCTTCATGGTCTTTATTAAAGACCATGAAGACTCTTCATGGTCTTTAATAAAGACCATGAAGACTCTTCATGGTCTTTAATAAAGACCATGAAGACCATGAAGAGTCTTCCTGGTCTTTATTAAAGATCATTAAAGGAGCACTACAGTAGGTTCCGCCACCTGCTTGTCTCCATGGAGATGCCGTTGCTTTGTCTGAACAGTGAGCAGAGTCGCCTCTCTCCACAGATCTGACCTGTAACTGCTTGTCTCCATGGAGATAGACCCGGTTAATGCTGTACTGTGTAACATCCCAGACACTCACTCCAACATTCATTTGGTCTTCTTTTGAAAACCCTCAACTTCGGTTATTTTTAAACTATATTGTCATTTAAAAGAACCAAAAGTGGTACCATCTCCATGGATACAAGCAGCTGACCCACCAGAAAAGTTACATACAGCACCTTTACCTAGGGCTGCTCCAGGATTAAATCAGGACTAAACTGGGACTACACTTCAAATGATTGGGACTCTGAATGACTAAAACTGAAGTGATTTATGGAACAAAGATGAACCAGAAACTAGAATCAAACAAACAGGACTAAAACGTTGAGTTTAGGGCGTAATTTAACCCAATAAAAGACATCTACAGTCACTTATAGTTTAGATTTAAAAGAATAAAAGAGACAGCGCCATAGAGACGAGCAGCTCATGCTCCACGGCAAAAGAGACAGTGTTGACCAAAGGGCTGAACCAGGATTAAAACCAGACTAAACCAGGACTAAACCAGGACTAAACAAGGACTAAAACAGGACTAAACCAGCACTAAAACAGGACTAAACCAGGACTAAACCACTAAACCAGGACTAAACCAGGACTAAACCAGGACTAAACCAGGACTAAAGCAGGACTAAGCAGGACTAAAGCAGGACTAAACCAGGACTAAACCAGGACTAAAGGACTAAAGGACTAAAGCAGGACTAAACCAGGACTAAACCAGGACTAAAGCAGGACTAAAGCAAAGCAGGACTAAACAGGACTAAACCAGGACTAAAGCAGGACTAAACCAGGACTAAAACAGGACTAAACCAGGACTAAAACAGGACTAAACCAGGACTAAACCAGGACTAAAGCAGGACTAAACCAGGACTAAACCAGGACTAAACCAGGACTAACCAGGACTAAACCAGGACTAAACAGGGACTAAAGGAGGTGCTGTGGGAGGCGCTTTAGGAGGCGCTGTAGGAGACGCTGTAGGAGACGCTGTAGGAGGCGCTGTAGGAGACGCTGTAATCTGGTTATAGACCAGGACTAAGTCTCAGGGTCAAAGCGTTCAGCCCGGGAGAAGATGGTTCATTCAATGACTCATGGTTAGTCAGAAGGATCATTCATCTCACATAGAATCGAATTAGCTTGTACGCTGCTAAAGCTAATCAAAGCTGAAGCATGTGGCACAGTGGCTAGTGTGTCTGCCACGAAGCTGGAAAGTCCTCGGTTCAATTCCCAAAGTGCGATATTTGTGTGGAGTTTGGTTTTCCCTACAGAACTAAATATATAAGTTCAGAGATAAAAGAACAGTTTAACCAGACAGTTAGAATACGCTTTGAATCGAGTTAATACACAAAAAGGTGTAAAAAAGTGAATAAATAAATAAAATACCACTACAGCTTTATTTTGCTGATTTAATGTTTAGATTATGAACATATGATTATTAGAATGTAATTTTTCTACCGTTTATTTGAATTTTCTCCACAAACACCGGCTCGATTGGTGTAAAACTATCATTTATAAGTGC
>BJKM01000401.1:532500-549269 GCA_015082035.1 Chaenogobius annularis
ACCAATAATCATTTGATAAAGCAACCAATCCAAGAAATCGATCCGCATTTGCATTCCTAAAACAAATAAAAAACAAGACAGCACGATATTTAAAATGTACTGCGATCCCAATATTATAGCAATACTTGAATATAATGTTTGACACAATAAATTCTGTTATTTTACAACAAATATTAGTCAAATTTAACACAGACTAAATCAATTTAGAATAAATGAGGAAAATCATGATTAAAATCTGACTTTTTCAACATTATTGCATTATATTTATATTTTTTTTAAATCCAATCCACTTTATTTATATTAGTAAATTTTATAAACTGTAGTGCTGCACATAAAATAATTTAAAAACAGTAAATAAATACTCAAAAACAACAAAAATAGATTTAAAATGTCATTACCTTTGCGACATAAAAAATATAAATCTAAAATAAATACCCAACTCCATGAAAACGAACCCTTTGTCTCTTCTTTGCTGCTGCAGGAGATCCAGGACGTGCAGGTGAGCGTGCAGTCGCAGCAGCTGAAGATGGAGGTGGAGAGCACGAGCCGCCCCGACCTGACCGGAGCTCTGCGCGACATCAGGGCCCAGTACGAGAACATCGCCATGAAGAACATGCAGGAGTCTGAGGACTGGTACAAGTCCAAGGTGACCGGACGCACGCCAACATAAAACACACCACGTGGGAAACGCCTGTGCTCGCATAACAACAACTCAAACATCTTCATCTTCAGCATAGCCAGGGGTGGACGATATGGACGAAAATGAAAATCTCAAAAAAACAAACAGAAAACATGTCTTAGTTCAGACAAATGGGAAATGTCTGTAAAAAATAAACACAAAAGTGCAGAAATATCCACTTATAACCTTAATTGAAAGTTTACAATTTAATTTCTTTCATTTTTATTTAAAAATTGCTCTTTTTGCATCATTTTCCGCTAAAAACAATATAGTCAATGATCAACATACACATTATATACATTTTGCTGTATTGCCCTCCTCTAAACATAATCACTACATCTGACTATTTATGAGCCAATTACGACCACTAGATTTTGCAGACAAATGTAACCACAATAATCAAACCAAAAGAGCCACTGTACTTCTTATTGGACTGTAGTTGTTTTACACTTCCTTAAGTCATGGTTTAGTCCAGGTTTTACCCACTTTCAGACACATGAACTTGTGTTTTGGTGTGACTTTCCTCTTTGAGAATCTCGTGACACATTATTATAACAGTGTGCTAATCCGTTTTTTGTTGTTGTTTTTTTTCTTGTCAATGAAGCGAATCAAGAACATTTTAGTCAGATTAAGTCACATATTTTCTGTTCCTCTTTCCTTCTGTAGTTTGCTGACTTTACTGATTCTGCCAAACGTAACACTGACGCACTGAGACAGGCCAAACAAGAGGCCAACGAGTCCAGGAGGCAGATCCAGTCCCTCAGCTGTGAGATCGACGCGCTCAAGAACACGGTAAAACTACGACTACTACTACTACTTCTACTATTTTAACTACTACAACTATAACAACAACAACAACTACTACTACTGCTGTTACCTCTACAGTCTCTATCCTGTTAAAACTATAACTACACCACTAGAACTACTTTAAACTGTGAGATCGATGCCCTCAAGAACACGGTAAAACTACTATTACTACAACTACTACTACTACTACTATTATCACTCTCACTAATACTACTACTGCTATAAAACTATTACTACATTTACTTCTACATCTAGAGTCTCTGGGGTGAAATAACTACAACTAGAACACATTTAAACTGCGCTCGAGAGCATAAGACTTCCGGTAGTACTATTACTGTACAACGACAAGTATTTCAGGACTTTGATGACCTGAGTTCATACAATTGACTTTTGGTGTTTAAATTTCCAGGAGTAGGACAATTTACCAAAATGTTAATTGTAAAAACACTAGCTGTATTCAGTAATTTGGTACAAAGACGTAAAGGAACTTGAAACTCAAACAGACTCAACTTGGACTTGTCTTTGTACGATATCTACTGCAACTACGGTTACTATTGTCTACACCATACTTACACTAGTACTTTTATCACAAATGTACGTGTGTAAATGTATAAATGAAGCGTATTTGACACGTGGCCTGCAGAACGAGGCGCTGCTGCGTCAGATGCGGGACATGGAGGACCAGTTTGGGAACGAGATCTCAAACTACCAGGACAACGTGTCTCGCCTGGAGGACGAGATCCGCCACCTGAAGGAGGAGATGGCCCGGCACCTGCGCGAGTACCAGGACCTGCTCAACGTCAAGATGGCCCTGGACATCGAGATCGCCACCTACAGGAAGCTGCTGGAAGGAGAGGAGAGCAGGTCAGCGGAACGCACACGTCACTCTGCGCGGTTTGGTTTGGTTTACGACGGGGCTGCAACAACTGTTTTAGTATGTTCTATTGATTAGTCGACCAGACATATTTTTATCACATTTTTGAGCAAATAAAGGTTAAAATATGGTGACTGAAGGCTTCTAGATTGAGAATTTTTACAAATAAAGCATATTATTGATGTTTTTTTTAATAATCAGAATCAGAATCAGATACAACAATACAGATACAATAAGACAACTAGATTTGTTTTTAATACAACCACATTTATCTACAACTAGATTTATCTACAACTAGATTTATCTACAACTAGATTTATCTACAACTAGATTTATCTACAACTAGATTTATCTACAACTAGATTTATTTACAACTAGATTTATTTACAACTAATTTACAACTAGATTTATTCACTACTAGATTTATTTACAACTACCGGTAGATTTATCTACAACTAGATTTATTTACAACTAGATTTATTTACAACTAGATTTATTTACAACTAATTTACAACTAGATTTATTCACTACTAGATTTATTTACAACTAATTTACAGCTAGATTTATTTACAACTAGTTTTATTTTTAATACAACTAGATTTATTTACAACTAATTTACAACTAGATTTATTTACAACTAATTTACGGCTAGATTTATTCACTACTAGATTTATTTACAACTAGATTTATTTACAACTAATTTACAACTAGATTTATTTACAACTAATTTACAGCTAGATTTATTTACAACTAATTTGCTACTAGATTTATTTACAACTAGTTTTATTTATAATACAACTAGATTTATTTACAACTAATTTGCTACTAGATTTATTTACTACTAAATGTATTTAAATACAACTAGATTTATTTACAACTAGATTTATTTACATTTAGATTTATTTACTACTAGATTTATTTACAACTAATTTACAGCTAGATTTATTTACAACTAGTTTTATTTTTAATACAACTTGATTTATTTACAACTAGTTTTATTTTTAATACAACTAGATTTATTTACAACTAATTTACAACTAGATTTATTTGCAACTAATTTACAGCTAGATTTATTTACAACTAATTTACAACTAGATTTACAACTAGTCCATTAGTCATGATTAGTCCATACAACAAGCTCTATTTGACCGTACTCATGAGTATTTTTGTAGTGATAGTTTTTCCTAACAAAGTGGAAATACAATTGAACTAAAACTAAAACGTCTGCATTTTGTGACCAGATACAAAACAAAATAAATAAGATTACATTTAAGTTTATTAACCCTGCGACAAGTTGGCCACTGTCCAGGGTGTAGCCCGCCTAAGGCCCAAAGGCACTGGGATAGGCTCCAGTCACCCGCGACCCCTAACGGGAACAAGCAAATGAATGAAGTTGATTATTGCTAGTCAGAAATTGCCATATTAAAATAACTTTGAACTGGCAACATTTGGGCCTTTGTGATTCAGAAATGCCACCACTTTTTCTCACTCTGGAATATTAGTTCACTTCATTTATTTGTGCTGATGCAGAAGATAGAAGAGAAATGAACAAAAAACTGTTGTTAACATCTGCATTTTGACAGCAAACTGTGGTTCCAGCTCAGTTTGAACCAGTGAAGAATACAATCCATCTTGTATTCATCTGAACCCGTTTTCCTGATCTCTTTGCAGGATCACTATTCCCATCGGTATGGGGGGCATCACAAACCATCTTGGAGACCGCGGTGAGTCCTGAAACACAGCTCGGCTTTCTCTTTCACAGGAGTTTCTCACGGCGGCTAAATGAGTTCTTTATATTAGAATTTACTGTGACACAAAAAGTCCATTCTCTCCATATAATACAAGCACAACCGAATCCCCCTCCACACTAATCTTCCTTATAGTCCCATCTTAAAAGAGATGTGTGAATAAGGGCTTGATTTGAGTCATATTAACAATAATGTGAGTATTTATTTCTATCTTTAACCAAGATTTGAAAATAATAAGTCCTTTTTTTCTCACTTCAAGTGTATTACCTTTTGTTTTGCTCATTTCACAAGAGAAAATACTTGTGTTTTTCTTATTTTGAGTAAAGCAACAGTCAAAAACAGTCGAAATATACTACAATCAAACAAAATACGAAATAATTCAAGCACTTATTCACTTATTGTCTGAAGATGGAGTTTGAACAGCTCCTCCTTTTACTTGTTCGGTTATAAAATGCTCCGTAATAGTTGATATTTTTCCTTCGCGTGTGTGTTCCAGACTACGAGCCGACTCCCAGGGACCACGGCAAGAAAGCTGTGGTCATCAAGACTGTGGAGACTCGAGATGGAGAGGTAAAAGTGACACTAATGCCAGAAAAAGACTGTCTTGACAATTTAAGTTTAAAGTACTTTAAATTAGTTATTAACAGGACACTGAAAATGTAAGTTTGACGATGAACTAAATTATACTTGTCCCACTCCTTTATGAGCGCGTAAACGCATCATAAAGTACAAAGGGCTGTTCAATTAAGCGAAAAATCACAATCAAGATTACATTTTGCATACTTTAATTCACATTTACTTTAAAAAAAATGAAGGACGCACAGTTTTAGTAATTGTTAATGATTTGTGATTCAAGTGGCTTCATTCAGAACTGAATTTTAATCATTTAAAGCAGGGGTGTCCGCATCTTGAAACTTCTACGGAGCAGAGGGCCCCTGACAATGAAGTGAAATTAGGTTGGCATAACATCAAAATGCTTTAATTTTTTCCAATTTTACGGTAAAAAGTACTACCTTTTGTTTGGACCAACTTAGCAGGAAGCAAAATTGGTCTGAGGGCCGCATTTGACTCCCAGGCCGTATTTTGGACATGCCTGATTCAAAGGTTTCAGTTTCCTGTTTTAGGCAACATTTTGAGGACTTTTTGAAGTTGTTAATTGCTACGGCAAAGGTCCCAATACAGTATTTAATTCATCTGAAATCCATGAATTGTCTCAGACACTCGGACTATCAGCACAGGAGCTCCACAGGGCTGTGTACTTTCTCCTCTGCTCTTCTCCCTGTACACAAACTGCTGCACCTCCAGCCACGACTCCGTAAAACTCATCAAGTTTGCGGACGACACCACCCTCATCGGGCTCATCTCGGACGGGGATGAGTCCGTCTACAGGAGGGAGGTGGACCGGCTGGTGTCCTGGTGCAGCGGTAACAATCTGGAGTTCAACGCCCAGAAGACAGTGGAGATGATCGTGGACTTCAGGAAAGCCACAGCCCCCCAGCCCCCCCTCATCATGACAGACTCCCCCATCACCACCGTGGACTCCTTCCGCTTCCTGGGCACCACCATCACCCAGGACCTCAAGTGGGAGCCCTCCATCAGCTCCCTCATCAAGAAGGCCCAGCAGAGGATGTACTTTCTGCGGCAGCTGAGGAAAGCCAAGCTGCCAGCGCAGATGATGGTGCAGTTCTACACGGCCATCATTGAGTCCATCCTCACCTCCTCCATCACCGTGTGGTACGCTGGAGCCACAGCCAGGGACAAACAGAGACTACAGCGCATTGTGCGCTCTGCTGAGAAGGTGATCGGCTGCAGACTTCCATCTCTGCAGGACCTGTACGTCTCCAGGGCTCTGGGACGAGCAGGTCGGATCACAGCTGACCCTTCTCACCCTGGACATGGTCTGTTTGAACCACTCCCTCAGGCAGGAGGCTACGGTCCATCCGGACCAGAACCTCCCGCCACAAGAATAGTTTCTTTCCCTCTGCTGTTGGACTCATGAACACTTGAAATTGTCACTTTAACTGCAATATTCATCACTCACTGCACTGTCACTTTCTGCACTATAACTTTAAACATAACTGTAAACTTGTGTACATAGAAATGCCTATTTTTATTTTTATTGTATAGTAATTTTAAATTGTTTCCTAATGCATGCCCTTTTTTGATTGAATATATGTTGTTTTATTATTACTCAGTGTTTTATGTTGCACCTTAAGGCCGAGACAAGTTCCTACGTTTTTGAATTTTGTTCATTGACAATGGCAATAAACTCTTTCTGATTCTGATTTCTGATTCTGATCTGATTCTGATATTCTCAAATACATTGGCATGACAAAATGTTTTTATTCCTCATTTATTCTTTAATTTCCACAACATTTGAATTTGCCCTTCTCAAAACTGCTTTCCGCTGAATCCCACTGCATTTGGGTCGGTTCTTTAAAACAGTCAAATCCAATCTAAAGTGCTTCGTTTTCATGTTCCCCCGCAGGTCGTGAAGGAGTCCAGGACAGAGAAGGACGTCCGACGTGGCAAGGACGAAAACGATGACTAGAAACGCCGACAACAGGAAGCCCGTGCCATGCTAGAATAAAAAAATTAATAAAAATAGAATAAAACTACAATATTAAAAAGAAAACACTGAAAACTAACTCCTGATTCCTCCTCTGTGCTGACTGTCTCTGGCTGTGTTTTGCAGTTTAGACGCGATGTTGAATGGATCTCTAGAAAACGACGTCCTCCTCGGTGCTAAAGTTTTTAGCCACATTTTGTCTGCTAATCTGTGGAGCTTCGCAAAACTGTTCTCACTTACCACTAGAGGCCTTGTTTTACAGCGCAATCCCCCTTTAGAGGCAGGATTTGTCTCGGCGTACTAACAAACCCCCCCTCTCCAAACACTGCCCTTTCCCATTGATCGATGTTTGCTTTTGCTGTTTTTGGAAGCTTTGCCGTCCTCCGATCGAGCCACCAAAGACGCGGTGTAACGGCAGTCCGGTACTTTGGCGACACTGTGTGAAACTGTAACACGGTTTGAGGAATGAAAACGTAACTGCTAATAAAAACAATGAGTCAATGAACAAAAGTGTCTGCGTCCGTTATTTACTTTAGATTAGACGAAGGTACGCAGCGTTTTTAAGGGTTGAAAGTTTTATAGTGAAATAAAAAGTAATATAATTATGAATGTGTCCAGAAATGAGTTTAAAAACTCAATCTGTGAAACAAGAGAACTCAGGTCTTAACCTACTTTGTATACCTACCGCCTACAGGGCGGGACCTCCTGATGAAGGGAGTCATTGATTTCTCTTGAAACTAACTGGGATTGGCCAATTTACATCCTATGGTACACTGACTTACGCTCCCTCCTCACTGAGTTCCTTTATTAGCATCCGAATGCCTCGGGCGTCTCCAGGGTTTCAGCAGACCGTTATAAACAACTGGAAGGTTGAATCCTAAACCTCCATTACGATTTAAGGAAGGATTCTCTTTTTGAACAAAGATGGCCTCCTTAACTCCTCTTTCAAACCATCTTTTCTCCTGCACAGAATCTCCACCTCACTGTCTTCAATAGAGTGGTTTGTGGCTTTGAGATGAAGATGCACGGCGCTCTGGGGTCCTGAACTCGCGTGTCTTCTGTGCTGATAAAGCTTCTTGTGAAGTGGCTGTTTAGTCTCCCCTATGTGGCGCTCTTTACAACTTTCTTCACTGCATTGGATAGAATACACTACATTGCTCTGTTTTTGTGGAGGCATCTTGTCCTTAGGGTGAACCAGTTTTTGTCTAGAAGTGCTGCTTGGTTTAAATAAACAGGGACTTCGTGTTGTCTAAAAATTCTTTGCAGTTTTTCCGACCAGTCCCGAGAAATTAAAGAATAGAGAGACCCTTCTTTCAGAATCAGAATCAGAATGGGTTTATTTGCCATTGTCAATGAAAAATTCAATATTGTCTGCAAGCTCTGAAAAACCTCCCGTCTGTAATGTCCAAACACGCACATATCATTGCCTGGAGATGCTGGGGTTTGCACCAAGGACCTCACACATGCACAGCATGCGTTCCACCTCTTAGCTACATCCCCTTTGACAAGGAAAGCGCCCCTAAATGAAACACCAGCGAAAAATGCTTGTTTATTGAACGGAAACAAAATACAATTTGGGCTAGAATTAAGACTCTTTGTAACAAAAGGATGTTTCTTAAAACAAGCGCATTAAGAGATTTTATTATATGACTTTCTTTGATTGTTCGGTTGCATTGTAAGAGGTCGATGGATCGAAACCATCCCCTGCAAGTGAAATAAAACAAGGTGGGTTTCAGAAAGGTATATAATATTAATTCCGATTCACTTGTTTAAAAACCAAAAGATTTAGAAGTGAAGAAAATAGGGGATGTAGCTCAGTGGTAGAGCGCTATGCTTTGCATGTATGATGTCCTGGTTTCAATCGCCCAGCAATCTCCAGGACTCTGCCTCTGTTTATTACTGATTTGTCCTAAATTAGAAAAAGTTTTCTCTGCATGGAAAAAAATCAACACTCACAGTTGACAGGGATGTAGCTCATTGGTAGAATCTTTCTTTGGGCAGAAATGTTGTCCAGCAATGTTTGTCTACTGATACGGTTTGTTGTGGCCAGTTGCTTTGGGCTAGAAATCCATTGTTTAAAACATACCTTTATCATTCCCCTTGAAACCAGCTGAACAGTGCTTTGATTTGTAATATATAGTTACAGCAACGCTTGTGGATTGGGTGATCAGGCTCAAAGAAGTTACAGTGACACACATGCACAAACCTGTGAGGCAATAACCAGTAAACAGAAATTGAAAAAATACAAAATTGAGATTTCTATCTGATCACGGTTTCTGTTTAGACCCCAAATGCACAGCAGGTTAAGATTTGAAATTCCCCAAATTGAAACGTGGCCCGTTTGACACCATCTCAAACAATTGCGTTGTTCTGCAGCTAGAGCCTTGAGTGCCCAGTGTGTTAAAGTCGTCTTTCATTAGGCTTTTCGTTCTTTCATTTTAGTGGATTTGTTTGAAACAGTTCTGTTCGTTTGATGGCAGGGCTCAGCCTGTCATCAAAGTCCCATATGGGGTGGCTTTCAGCAGAGTGGCGCAGCGGAAGCGTGCTGGCCCATAACCCAGAGGTCGATGGATCGAACTATCTCCTCCTGCTAAAGGCAATTCCTTCAGAAGAAGGTCTGGGTGTCAGAAAGCAAAATATTTGGTCATTTCAGACCATTCAGCTGCTAACCAGTATCATCTTCCCCATTCTTTGGCTAATGGCTATTCAGAAATCAAACATGCAGCACAATCTTAGAAAGCTGTCTGTAATTCCAGTGAGTACTGTCAATTTCCTCCACCATTATATTTCAATAATTTTTTATACCTTTGTTGAAATAAACTGTCGGTAAAAGTCTACCTGTTGTATGTTATAGTGGTTGGTTTATTCTCACCTGATGCCGAGATAAGATGCTCCAACGCAAGCTTCACTGCAAGCTCCTAGTTTCACATTTCCTTTGAATCTCGCATGAATTGACTGTATTCAAAGATCAAGAAATAAACTCTAATTGGCTGAAGCACAAGCTAAATACAAATCACAAGATTTGTTGCACTATAGAATGGGCCTCTTTCCATTACATGCAGAACCAAACACTTTTAGATTAAAAATGCTTGATTACAAGCTGATGCAGCCCAACAATGCACTGATGGGACTGTTCCTCTCCGCTCAGACATCACTGGCGCCTATTTTGTAAGTTTAGTTCCATTTGTTTATAATCTTTCCCATATGGTCTAGCGGTTAGGATTCCTGGTTTCACCCAGGTGGCCCGGGTTCAACTCCCGGTTTATGTGAATATCCTTGCCCAACCTCCTGGAAAGACTTGCACCCACAGTATGAATGAGCAACACTGTGGATGCAAGCAAAAAAAACATTGAATGGGTGTCAAGAGAGGCACAGTTTGTATCGTGCCAGTAATCAACCCTTCTAGCTTTTCCATGCGGTTCGAAGACCTTGAACATATCCTTTCAGGCGGACTGGAAACTAAATCTAGCTCCTTTCGACCACTCGTCCTAGCAACGGATTGTCTTGCCCAACCTGCTCAACCCCTTCAAAGACTTGTATCAACAGTGTTGTATAAGATGGACTGTGGATGCAAGTCGAAATAAACCGGGGAATGGTATCTAAGAGAGGCATAGCTTGCAATATTGCAGTAATCAACCTTTAAGCTTTGCCATGCGTTTCCAGCATTGGTTGGAATTGAAACGCAATCCTTCACAGGGACTGGAACAGATTCCTTTGACCACATCGGTCCCAGTACGGGAGATGTCTTGCCCCAACCTGTCCTCAACGACTTGGTATCCACAGTGTATCTTATTAACACCTTGTGGAATACAAGTGAAATAAAACAAGGGGGTTTCAAGAGAGGTATATAATATTAATTTCGATGCACTTGTTTAAAAACCAAAAGAATTTTAAATTTGTAGAAAATAGGGGATGTTAGCTCAGTGGTAGAGCGCATGCTTTGCATGTATGATGTCCTGGGTTCAATCCCCAGCATCTCCAGACACTACTCTGTTTCATTACCTGTTTTGTCCTAAATTAGAAAAAGTTTTCTTGCATGGAAATCATTCAAACACTCACCAGTAACAGGGATGTAGCTTCAGTGGTAGAAGGCTTTCTTTGGGATCAGAAATGTTGTCCAGCAAATGTTTGTCTACTGATACGGTTTGTATGTGGCCAGTTGGGCTAGAAATCCATTGTTTAAAACATACCTTTATCTTCCCCTTGACAGCCAAACAGTGCTTGATTTGTAAATATATAGTTACAGAACGCTGTGGGATTGGGTGATCAGGCTCAAAGAAGTTACAGTGACACACATGCACCAAAACCTGTGAGCAATAACCAAGTAAAACAGAAATTGAAAAATACAAAATTGAACGATTTCCTATCTGATCACGGTTTTCTGTTTTAGACCCAAATGCACAGCAGGTTAAGTTTGGAAATTCCCCAAATTGAACGTTGCCCGTTTTGACACCATCGCAAACAATTGCGTTTGTCCGAGCTAGAAAACCTTGAGTGCCCAGGTGTTAAAGTCGTCTTTCATTAGGCTTTTCGTTCTTTCATTTTAGTGGATTTGTTTGAAACATTTTTGTTGTTTGATGGCAGGCGCTCAGCCTTGGTCAATCAAAGTCCCATATGGGGTGCTTTCAGCAGAGTGGCGCAGCGGAAGCGTGCTGGGCCCATAACCCAGAGTCGATGGATCGAAACCATCCTCTGCTAAAAGGCAATTCCTTCAGAAGAAGTCTGGGTGTCAGAAGCAAATATTTGGTCATTTCAGACCATTTCAGTGCATGTTAACCAGTATCATCTTCCCCATTCTTGGGCTAATGGCTATTCAGAAATCAACATTGCAGCCACAATCTTAGAAAAGCTGTGTAATTTCCAGTGAGTACTGTCAATTTCCCTGCCACATTATATTTCAATTAATTTTATACCTTTGTTGAAAATAACTGTCAGTAAAAGTCTACCTGTTGGTATGGTATAGTTGTTGGTTTATTCTTTCACCTGATGCCGAGATAAGGATGCTCCAACGCAAGCTTCACTGCAAGCTCCTAGTTTCACATTTCCTTTGAATCTCGCATGAATTGACTGTATTCAAAATCGAAGAAATAACTCTAATTTGCTGAAGCACAAGCTTAAATACAAATCACAAGATTTGTTGCACTTAGAATGGCCTCTTTCCATTACATGCAGAACCAAAACACTTTTAGATTAAAAAATGCTTTGTATTACAAGCTGATGCCCCAACAATGCACTGATGGGACTGTTTTTCCTCTCCGCTCAGACATCACTGAGCGCCCTATTTTGTAATTTAGTCCATTCTTTATAAAAACTTTCCCATATGGTCTAGCGGTTAGGATCCTGGTTTTCACCAGGTGGCCTGGGTTCAGACTCCCGGTATGGGAAATATTCTTGCCCACCTCCCTGGAAGGCTTGCACCCACAGTATCGAATGAGTCAACACTGTGGATGCAAGCAAAAAAAAACATTGAATGGGCGTCCAAGAGACGCACAGTTTTGTATCGTGCAGTAATCAACCTTTAGCTGTTTCCATGCAGTTCGAGACCTTGAACATATCCTTTCAGATGGACTGGAAACTAAATCTAGCTCCTTTGACCACTCGGTCCTAAGCAACGGATTGTCTTGCCCAACCTGCTCAACCCCTTCAAAGACTTGTATCAACAGTGGGTGAATTAAGATGGACTGGTGGATGCAAGTGAATAAACCCGGATGGTATCAAGAGAGGCATAGCTTGCAATATGCAGTAATCAACCTTTAGCTTTGCCATTGCGGTTCCAGCAATTGGTTGGAATTGAACGCATCCCTTCACAGGGACTGGAACAAGATTCCTTTGACCCACTCCGGTCCCAGTACAGGGAATGTCTTGCCCAACCTGCTCAACGACTTGTATCCACGTGTATCTTATTAACACTGTGATACAAGTGAACATAAAAACAAGTGGTTTCAAGTCAGAGGTATATAATATTAATTCGATTGCACTTGTTTAAAAACCAAAAAGATTTAATAAAATGTAGGAAAATAGGGGATGTAGCTCAGTGTTAGAGCGCATGCTTTGCATGTATATGCCTGGGTTCAAATCCCTAGCATCTCCAGACTCTGCTCTAGTTTGAATTACTGTTTGCGTAAATTAGAAAAAAGTTTTCTTGCATGGAAAAAATCAACACTCACAGTTGACAGGGATGTAGCTCAGTGGTTAGAGGCTTTTCTTTGATCAAAGAATGTTGTCCAGCAATGTTTGTCTACTGCATACGTTTGTTTGTGGCAGTGGGGCTAGAAATCCTATTGTTTAAAACATACCTTTATCTTCCCCTGACCAGTGAACATGCTTGATTTGTAAATATATAGTACAGCAACGCTTGTGGATTGCGGTGATCAGCTCAAAGAAGTACAGTGACCACACATGCCAAACCTGGTGAGCAATAACCAGTAAAACAGAAATTGAAAAAAATACAAAAATTGAGATTTCTATTGATCACGGTTTCTGTTTAGACCCCAGAATGCACAAGCAGTTTAGTTTGGAAAATTCCCCATTGAACGTTGCCCGTTTGACACCATCTCAAACAATTGCAGTTGTTTCTGAAGCTAGAGCCTTGAGTGCCCAGTGTTTAAAGTCTCTTTTCATTAGGCTTTTCGTTCTTTTCATTTTAGTGGATGTTTGAAACAGTTCTGTTCGTTTGATGGCAGGCTCAGCAGTCAGTCAAGTTCCCCATATGGGTGGCTTTCAGCAGAAGTGCGCAGCGGAAGGTGCTGGCCCATAACCCAGATGTCGATGTGATCGAAACCATCCTCTGCTAAAAGCAAATTCCTTCAGAAGAAGGTCTGGGTGTCAGAAGCAAATGATTTGGTCATTTCAGGACCATTCCAGTGCTGAACCAGTATTCATCTTCCCCATCTTTGCTAAATGGCTATCAAAATCAACATTGCAGCCACAATCTTAGACTGTTGTAATTCCAGGAGTATGTCAATTTCCCTTGCCACATTATTTCAATAATTTTTTGATACCTTTGTTGTTGAAATAACTGTCAGTAAAGTCTACCTGTTGGTATGGTATATGTTGTTTATCCCCTGATGCCGATAGATGCTCCAACGCAGCAAGCTTCACTGCAAGCTCCTAGTTTCACATTTCCTTTGAATTCGCCATGAATTGACTGTATTCAAAATCAAGAAATAACTCTAATTGCTGAAGCACAAGCTAAAAAATACAAGATTTGTTGCACTTAGAATGGGCCTCTTCCATTACATGCAAACCAAACCACTTTTAATTAAAATGTTGATTACAAGGCTGATTGCCCCAACAATGCACTATAGGAACTCGTTCCTCTACCCGCTTCAAGACATCACTGGCGAACCTATATTGTCCATTTTAGTCCATTATTCTTTATAATAAAATAATGCCCATAAGTCTACGTAATAGAACTATCCTAATTTCCTCACCCAGGTGGCCTGAGCCTTAAACAACTCCCAAGTATCAAAGATATCTTGTCCCAAAACCTCCTGGAGAAGAATATGCACCCACCCAGTAAAATAATGAATTCCGGAAGAACACTGTGAAATGCAAGCAAAAAACCATTGACATGGGCGTCAAGAGACGCCAGTTGTATCGATGCGAGTAATCAAACCTTTCAGCTTATCCATGACAGTTCGAAACCCTTACCAACACATATTTCCTATCCAGACGGACTGGGAAACTAAATCTAGCTCCTTTGACCACTCACGGTCCTAGCAACGCGCTTGTCCTTGCCCACCCCATGCTCAAACCCCCTTCAAACAAGAAAAACATTGTATCCAACAGTCCTTGAATAAAGATGAGGACTAGATGGATGCAAGTGAAAAAACCCGACAATGGTATCAAAGAGAAGACATAGATTCAAGTAATGCAGTAAACAACCTATTAAGCATTTAAGCCATAACGGAAATCCAGCATTACAAGTTGAATGAACGCATCCCTTCACAGGAGACTGAAACAAAGATTTCCTGTTGAACCACCTCAACCAAACAACAAAAACAATCCAAAAAAAAGGTCCCAAGTACACGGGGCAATCCTAACTAAATGCCCAACACTAGCTCACACGACTTAGTATCACAACGAAAATAAACATTCTTTTAACACTGCTGGATTCACAAGATGAAATAAAACAAGGAAAAGATACCACCAACACACCACAAAACAACACAACAACAAAAAAACGGAATTCCAAAGAAAGGAAAAATATAAATATTAATTCGTAAAAACCAATAAGACATCTAGTATTAAAAACCAAGAAGATTTAATCAGTACAGAAGAAATAGGAATGACTAGCTCACCTGCATACCCAGCGCCACCCACCATCGCTCCCTGCATGTATGATATCCTGGGTTCCAAATCCAAAACCACCGCATCTCACAGACTAAATTCATGATTTATTACTGTATTTCCTAAAAATCTAAAAAAGTTTTCTTGCATGGAAAAAAACCTCAACACTCCCACATTGACAGAGAATGTAGCCTCCAAAGTGGTAAGAACGCTTACTCGAAGAAACATCAGAAATGTTGTCCAAACCAGCAAAAGACAAATGCTTATGCTCATATACCTGCTATCCCCTATAGGAGCCAGTACTGACTAGAAATCCATTGTTTTAAAACATAACATTTATCTTCCCTTGACCAGCTGACAGTGCTTTGAATTTGTAAACTATATAGTTACAGCAACGCTTGGGCATTGAGGCCTGCATCAGAAAGCTCAAAAGAAGTTCCCCAATAACACAAACCACCACACCTAAGGTGAGCAAATAACCCCAGTAAAACGAAATTGAAAAAATACAAAATTGAATTCTATCTGATCACGATTTCTATTTAACCGACCCCCAAATGCACGCGGTTAAAGTTTAGGAAAATTCCCCAAATTACACGTCCTGACCCACCAGTACCTTGAAAACCAAACACATCTCAAACAAAATCCTCCGTACATAGTCCTGAGCTAGACCTTGAAGTCCCACGTGTTACCAGTCGTCTACAACTACACCTTAGTTTGTTCGTATCATTTATAATGGATTGTTTGAACAGTTCCTGTATCGATTTAGAATGGACAGAAGCTCAGAAAAAACCCTAATCATCCAACAGGTCCCCATTATGGGCGGACCTTTCAGCAGCACAGTGCGCCCCAGCGGAAGCAGTGGCTGGGCAAACATACCCAGAGCTCGAAGAGATCCTAAAAACACATCACACTGCCTCAAAAGGCAATTCCCTTCAACAAAGGTCTGGTGTCAGAAAGCCAAAATATGGTCATACTCTCAACCATCTCATAGCATGTAACAAGTATCTAAGCTCACTCCCCCAACTTCTTCCTCGGCTAATGGCTAATAATCCCGAACCTCCACACAATCCTAGCCAGCCACCAATCATTAGGAAAGATGTGTATAGTATCCCAGTGACACAAATAAAACTTGTTCACAATTTACCACACTGCAAACTTACCTTTCCACCATGAAATATTTTTGATAACCTTTGCTTGAACAATAATCTCCCTGTCTCAAAAGTCTTACCACGCTTGGATATAGGAAATCACCAACTCAAGAAAGTAGTCTCGTTTATTCATACGACCACTGAATACGCGCGATTAGCATGCTCCAAAACGCAACAAGCTTCACTGCACAACTCCTAGTGTCACAACTTCCACTAATCTGAAACCCCTCGCATGAATACCGATCGTTCAAAATCAAAGAAATAACTCTAATGCCACTGCACCCAAGCAACAGCTAAAACCAAAAAACTACACAAAATTTGTCTTGCAACTCTAGCACCCCGGCTCTTCCCAAAATACACATGTTCACAACCAAAACACTTATAATAAGATATAAAAAAAAAATGAAAAAACTTGCCTTACACACACTGAATAAACACCCAAAAACCAACAAAATGCAACCTCAGAATGACCCGGACTCCTCCTCTCCCATACAGACCATCAACAAACTGCGACTATAACCTTTGTACCTATAGTACATTCATTCATCCATAATCTTTCCCATATGGTCTAGCGGTAAGGATTCCATAGGTTTTCACCCAAGGTAAGGCCTGCCGGTTTCAAACATCCTGAGTATAGAATATCATAGCCAAC